>CAXAJV010000001.1:6779342-7379342 GCA_963969225.1 Xylocopa violacea
CTAACCTAACACAACCTGACATCTCGGCGGTAATATTTGACGACATTCCTGACGAGTTGGACTCTACGTTTCCGTGGGACCTTTATATACTTCAATTACGTTATATAACCTAACCTAACCGAACCTGACATCTCGGCGGTAATATTTGACGACATTCCTGGCGAGTTGGCCCCGACGTCTGCGTGTGTCCTTCGTATACATCACTAACGTAATATAACCTAACGTAATCCAACCTGACATCTCGGCGGTAATATTTGAAGACATTCCTGGCGAGCTATCCTCTACGTGGGACATTCATATGCATCAATAACGTAATATAACCTAACCTAACCCAACCTGACATCTCGGCGGTAATACTTGACGACATTCCTGGCGAGTTGGCCCCGACGTCTGCGTGGGTCCTTCGTTTACATCACTAACGTAATGTAACCTAACCTAACCCAACCTAACATCTCGGCGGTAAGATTTGACAACATTCCTGGCGAGCTATCCTCTACGTGGGACATTCATATTCATCAATAACATAATATAACCTAACCTAACCCAACCTGACATTTCGGCGGTAATATTTGAAGACATTCTTGGCGAGTTCGACTCTACGTCTCCGACGGACCTTTATATACATCAATAACATAATATGACCTAACCTAACCCAACCTGACATCTCGGCGGTAATATTTGACAACATTCCTGGCGAGTTGGCCCCGACGTCTGCGTGGGTCCTTCGTATACATCACTAACGTAATATAACCTAACCTAACCCAACCTAACGTCTCGGCGGTAACATTTGACAACATTCCTGGCGAGCTATCCTCTACGTGGGACATTCGTATGCATCAATAGCGTAATATAACCTAACGTAACCCAACCTGACATCTCGGCGGTAATATTTGACAACACTCCTGGCGAGTTGGCCGCGACGTCTGCATGGGTCCTTCGTATACATCACTAACGTAATATAACCTAACCTAACCCAAACTAACATCTCGGCGGTAATGTTTGACAACATTCCTGGCGAGCTATCCTCTACGTTTGACATTAATATGCGTCAATAACGTAATATAACCTAACCTAACCCAACCTGACATCTCGGCGGTAATATTTGACAACATTCCTGGCGAGTTGGCCCCGACGACTGCGTGGGTCCGTCGTATACATCACTAACGTAATATAACCTAACCTAACCCAACCTAACATCTCGGCGGTAATGTTTGAAAACATTCCTGGCGAGTTGGCACCGACGTCTGCGTGGGTCCGTCGTATACATCACTAACGTAATATAACCTAACCTAACCCAACCTAACATCTCGGCGGTAATGTTTGAAAACATTCCTGGCGAGTTGGCACCGACGTCTGCGTGGGTCCTTCGTATTCAACACTAACGTAACATAACCTAACCTAACGCAACCTAACATCTCGGCGGTAACATTTGACAACATTCCTGGCGATCTATCCTCTACGTGGGACATGCATATGCATCAATAACGTAATATAACCTAACCTAACACAACCTGACATCTCGGCGGTAATATTTGACGACATTCCTGGCGAGTTGGACTCTACGTTTCCGTGGGACCTTTATATACTTCAATTACGTAATATAACCTAACCTAACCCAACCTGACATCTCGGCGGTAATATTTGACGACATTCCTGGCGAGTTGGCCCCGACGTCTGCGTGGGTCCTTCGTATACATCGCTAACGTAATATAACCTAACCTAACCCAACCTAACATCTCGGCGGTAATATTTGGCAACATTCCTGGCGAGCTATCCTGTACGTGGGACATTCATATGCATCAATAACATAATATAACCTAACCTAACCCAACCTGACATTTCGGCGGTAATATTTGACGACATTCCTGGCGAGTTGGACTCTACGTCTCCGTGGGACCTTTATATACTTCAATTACGTAATATAACCTAACCTAACCCAACCTGACATCTCGGCGGTAATATTTGACGACATTCCTGGCGAGTTGGACTCTACGTCTCCGTGGGACCTTTATATACATCAATAACGTAATATAACCTAACCTAACCCAACCTGACATCTCGGCGGTAATATTTGACGACATTCCTGGCGAGTTGGACTCTACGTCTCCGTGGGACCTTTATATACATCAATAACGTAATATAACCTCACCTAATCCAACCTGACATCTCGGCGGTAATATTTGACAACATTCCTTGCGAGTTGGCCTCCACTTGTCCGTGGGACCTTTATATACATCAGTATCCTAATATAACCTAACCTAACCCAACCTAATCTCTCGGGGTACCGTTTAACAACATTCCTTGCTTGTCGGCCCCTACTTCTCATTGGGAACACTGTATACGTCTATGAAGTAATATAACCTAACCTAACACAACCTGACATCTCGGCGGTAATATTTAACGACATTCCTGGCGAGTTGTACTCTACGTCTCCGTGGGACCTTTATATACTTCAATTACGTAATATAACCTAACCTAACCCAACCTGGCATCTCGGCGGTAATATTTGACGACATTCCTGGCGAGTTCGACTCTACGTCTCCGACGGACCTTTATATACATCAACAACGTAATATGACCTAACCTAACCCAACCTGACATCTCGGCGGTAATATTTGAAGACATTCCTGGCGAGCTATCCTCTACGTGGGACATTCATATGCATCAATAACGTAATATAACCTAACCTAACCCAACCTGACATCTCGGCGGTAATATTTGACAACATTCCTGGCGAGTTGGCCCCGACGTCTGCGTGGGTCCGTCGTATACATCACTAACGTAATATAACCTAACGTAACCCAACCTGACATCTCGGCCGTAATATTTGACAACATTCCTGGCGAGTTGGCCCCGACGTCTGCGTAGGTCCTTCGTATTCAACACTAACGTAACATAACCTAACCTAACGCAACCTAACATCTAGGCGGTAACATTTGACAACATTCCTGGCGAGCTATCCTCTACGTGGGACATTCGTATGCATCAATAGCGTAATATAACCTAACGTAACCCAACCTGACATCTCGGCGGTAATATTTGACAACACTCCTGGCGAGTTGGCCGCGACGTCTGCATGGGTCCTTCGTATACATCACTAACGTAATATAACCTAACCTAACCCAACCTAACATCTCGGCGGTAATGTTTGAAAACATTCCTGGCGAGTTGGCACCGACGTCTGCGTGGGTCCGTCGTATACATCACTAACGTAATATAACCTAACCTAACCCAACCTAACATCTCGGCGGTAATGTTTGAAAACATTCCTGGCGAGTTGGCACCGACGTCTGCGTGGGTCCTTCGTATTCAACACTAACGTAACATAACCTAACCTAACGCAACCTAACATCTCGGCGGTAACATTTGACAACATTCCTGGCGATCTATCCTCTACGTGGGACATGCATATGCATCAATAACGTAATATAACCTAACCTAACACAACCTGACATCTCGGCGATAATATTTGACGACATTCCTGGCGAGTTGGACTCTACGTTTCCGTGGGACCTTTATATACTTCAATTACGTAATATAACCTAACCTAACCCAACCTGACATCTCGGCGGTAATATTTGACGACATTCCTGGCGAGTTGGCCCCGACGTCTGCGTGGGTCCTTCGTATACATCGCTAACGTAATATAACCTAACCTAACCCAACCTAACATCTCGGCGGTAATATTGGACAACATTGCTGGCGAGCTATCCTCTACGTGGGACAATCATATGCATCAATAACGTAATATAACCTAACCTAACCCAACCTGGCATCTCGGCGGTAATATTTGACGACATTCCTGGCGAGTTCGACTCTACGTCTCCGACGGACCTTTATATACATCAACAACGTAATATGACCTAACCTAACCCAACCTGACATCTCGGCGGTAATATTTGGCAACATTCCTGGTGAGTTGGCCCCGACGTCTGCGTGGGTCCTTCGTATTCATCACTAACGTAACATAACCTAACCTAACGCAACCTAACATCTCGGCGGTAACATTTGACAACATTCCTGGCGATCTATCTTCTACGTGGGACATGCATATGCATCAATAACGTAATATAACCTAACCTAACACAACCTGACATCTCGGCGGTAATATTTGACGACATTCCTGACGAGTTGGACTCTACGTTTCCGTGGGACCTTTATATACTTCAATTACGTTATATAACCTAACCTAACCGAACCTGACATCTCGGCGGTAATATTTGACGACATTCCTGGCGAGTTGGCCCCGACGTCTGCGTGTGTCCTTCGTATACATCACTAACGTAATATAACCTAACGTAATCCAACCTGACATCTCGGCGGTAATATTTGAAGACATTCCTGGCGAGCTATCCTCTACGTGGGACATTCATATGCATCAATAACGTAATATAACCTAACCTAACCCAACCTGACATCTCGGCGGTAATACTTGACGACATTCCTGGCGAGTTGGCCCCGACGTCTGCGTGGGTCCTTCGTTTACATCACTAACGTAATGTAACCTAACCTAACCCAACCTAACATCTCGGCGGTAAGATTTGACAACATTCCTGGCGAGCTATCCTCTACGTGGGACATTCATATTCATCAATAACATAATATAACCTAACCTAACCCAACCTGACATTTCGGCGGTAATATTTGAAGACATTCTTGGCGAGTTCGACTCTACGTCTCCGACGGACCTTTATATACATCAATAACATAATATGACCTAACCTAACCCAACCTGACATCTCGGCGGTAATATTTGACAACATTCCTGGCGAGTTGGCCCCGACGTCTGCGTGGGTCCTTCGTATACATCACTAACGTAATATAACCTAACCTAACCCAACCTAACGTCTCGGCGGTAACATTTGACAACATTCCTGGCGAGCTATCCTCTACGTGGGACATTCGTATGCATCAATAGCGTAATATAACCTAACGTAACCCAACCTGACATCTCGGCGGTAATATTTGACAACACTCCTGGCGAGTTGGCCGCGACGTCTGCATGGGTCCTTCGTATACATCACTAACGTAATATAACCTAACCTAACCCAAACTAACATCTCGGCGGTAATGTTTGACAACATTCCTGGCGAGCTATCCTCTACGTTTGACATTAATATGCGTCAATAACGTAATATAACCTAACCTAACCCAACCTGACATCTCGGCGGTAATATTTGACAACATTCCTGGCGAGTTGGCCCCGACGACTGCGTGGGTCCGTCGTATACATCACTAACGTAATATAACCTAACCTAACCCAACCTAACATCTCGGCGGTAATGTTTGAAAACATTCCTGGCGAGTTGGCACCGACGTCTGCGTGGGTCCGTCGTATACATCACTAACGTAATATAACCTAACCTAACCCAACCTAACATCTCGGCGGTAATGTTTGAAAACATTCCTGGCGAGTTGGCACCGACGTCTGCGTGGGTCCTTCGTATTCAACACTAACGTAACATAACCTAACCTAACGCAACCTAACATCTCGGCGGTAACATTTGACAACATTCCTGGCGATCTATCCTCTACGTGGGACATGCATATGCATCAATAACGTAATATAACCTAACCTAACACAACCTGACATCTCGGCGGTAATATTTGACGACATTCCTGGCGAGTTGGACTCTACGTTTCCGTGGGACCTTTATATACTTCAATTACGTAATATAACCTAACCTAACCCAACCTGACATCTCGGCGGTAATATTTGACGACATTCCTGGCGAGTTGGCCCCGACGTCTGCGTGGGTCCTTCGTATACATCGCTAACGTAATATAACCTAACCTAACCCAACCTAACATCTCGGCGGTAATATTTGGCAACATTCCTGGCGAGCTATCCTGTACGTGGGACATTCATATGCATCAATAACATAATATAACCTAACCTAACCCAACCTGACATTTCGGCGGTAATATTTGACGACATTCCTGGCGAGTTGGACTCTACGTCTCCGTGGGACCTTTATATACTTCAATTACGTAATATAACCTAACCTAACCCAACCTGACATCTCGGCGGTAATATTTGACGACATTCCTGGCGAGTTGGACTCTACGTCTCCGTGGGACCTTTATATACATCAATAACGTAATATAACCTAACCTAACCCAACCTGACATCTCGGCGGTAATATTTGACGACATTCCTGGCGAGTTGGACTCTACGTCTCCGTGGGACCTTTATATACATCAATAACGTAATATAACCTCACCTAATCCAACCTGACATCTCGGCGGTAATATTTGACAACATTCCTTGCGAGTTGGCCTCCACTTGTCCGTGGGACTTTTATATACATCAGTATCCTAATAGAACCTAACCTAACCCAACCTAATCTCTCGGGGTACCGTTTAACAACATTCCTTGCTTGTCGGCCCCTACTTCTCATTGGGAACACTGTATACGTCAATGAAGTAATATAACCTAACCTAACACAACCTGACATCTCGGCGGTAATATTTAACGACATTCCTGGCGAGTTGTAGTCTACGTCTCCGTGGGACCTTTATATACTTCAATTACGTAATATAACCTAACCTAACCCAACCTGGCATCTCGGCGGTAATATTTGACGACATTCCTGGCGAGTTGGACTCTACGTTTCCGTGGGACCTTTATATACTTCAATTACGTAATATAACCTAACCTAACCCAACCTGACATCTCGGCGGTAATATTTGACGACATTCCTGGCGAGTTGGACTCTACGTCTCCGTGGGACCTTTATATACATCAATAACGTAATATAACCTCACCTAATCCAACCTGACATCTCGGCGGTAATATTTGACAACATTCCTTGCGAGTTGGCCTCCACTTGTCCGTGGGACCTTTATATACATCAGTATCCTAATATAACCTAACCTAACCCAACCTAATCTCTCGGGGTACCGTTTAACAACATTCCTTGCTTGTCGGCCCCTACTTCTCATTGGGAACACTGTATACGTCTATGAAGTAATATAACCTAACCTAACACAACCTGACATCTCGGCGGTAATATTTAACGACATTCCTGGCGAGTTGTACTCTACGTCTCCGTGGGACCTTTATATACTTCAATTACGTAATATAACCTAACCTAACCCAACCTGGCATCTCGGCGGTAATATTTGACGACATTCCTGGCGAGTTCGACTCTACGTCTCCGACGGACCTTTATATACATCAACAACGTAATATGACCTAACCTAACCCAACCTGACATCTCGGCGGTAATATTTGGCAACATTCCTGGCGAGTTGGCCCCGACGTCTGCGTGGGTCCTTCGTATTCATCACTAACGTAACATAACCTAACCTAACGCAACCTAACATCTCGGCGGAACATTTGACAACATTCCTGGCGATCTATCTTCTACGTGGGACATGCATATGCATCAACAACGTAATATAACCTAACCTAACACAACCTGACATCTCGGCGGTAATATTTGACGACATTCCTGGCGAGTTGGAATCTACGTTTCCGTGGGACCTTTATATACTTCAATTACGTAATATAACCTAACCTAACCCAACCTAACATCTCGGCGGTAACATTTGACAACATTCCTGGCGATCTATCCTCTACGTGGAACATGCATATGCATCAATAACGTAATATAACCTAACCTAACACAACCTGACATCTCGGCGGTAATATTTGACGACATTCCTGGCGAGTTCGACTCTACGTCTCCGACGGACCTTTATATACATCAACAACGTAATATGACCTAACCTAACCCAACCTGACATCTCGGCGGTAATATTTGGCAACATTCCTGGCGAGTTGGCCCCGACGTCTGCGTGGGTCCTTCGTATTCAACACTAACGTAACATAACCTAACCTAACGCAACCTAACATCTCGGCGGTAACATTTGACAACATTCCTGGCGAGCTATCCTCTACGTGGGACATTCGTATGCATCAATAGCGTAATATAACCTAACGTAACCCAACCTGACATCTCGGCCGTAATATTTGACAACATTCCTGGCGAGTTGGCGCCAACGTCTTCGTAGGTCCTTCGTATTCAACACTAACGTAACATAACCTAACCTAACGCAACCTAACATCTCGGCGGTAACATTTGACAACATTCCTGGCGATCTATCCTCTACGTGGAACATGCATATGCATCAATAACGTAACATAACCTAACCTAACACAACCTGACATCTCGGCGGTAATATTTGACGACATTCCTGGCGAGTTGGACTCTACGTCTCCGTGGGACCTTTATATACTTCAATTACGTAATATAACCTAACCTAACCCAACCTGACATCTCGGCGGTAATATTTGACGACATTCCTGGCGAGTTGGATTCTACGTCTCCGTGGGACCTTTATATACTTCAATTACGTAATATAACCTAACCTAACCCAACCTGACATCTCGGCGGTAATATTAGACGACATTCCTGGCGAGTTGGACTCTACGTCTCCGTGGGACCTTTATATACATCAATAACGTAATATAACCTCACCTAATCCAACCTGACATCTCGGCGGTAATATTTGACAACATTCCTTGCGAGTTGGCCTCCACTTGTCCGTGGGACCTTTATATACATCAGTATCCTAATATAACCTAACCTAACCCAACCTAATCTCTCGGGGTACCGTTTAACAACATTCCTTGCTTGTCGGCCCCTACTTCTCATTGGGAACACTGTATACGTCTATGAAGTAATATAACCTAACCTAACACAACCTGACATCTCGGCGGTAATATTTGACGACATTCCTGGCGAGTTGGCCCCGACGTCTGCGCGTGTCCTTCGTATACATCACTAACGTAATATAACCTAACGTAATCCAACCTGACATCTCGGCGGTAATATTTGAAGACATTCCTGGCGAGCTATCCTCTACGTGGGACATTCATATGCATCAATAACGTAATATAACCTAACCTAACCCAACCTGACATCTCAGCGGTAATATTTGACGACATTCCTGGCGAGTTGGCCTCGACGTCTGCGTGGGTCCTTCGTTTACATCACTAACGTAATATAACCTAACCTAACCCAACCTAACATCTCGGCGGTAATATTTGACAACATTCCTGGCGAGCTATCCTCTACGTGGGACATTCATATGCATCAATAACATAATATAACCTAACCTAACCCAACCTGACATTTCGGCGGTAATATTTGACGACATTCCTGGCGAGTTGGACTCTACGTCTCCGTGGGACCTTTATATACTTCAATTACGTAATATAACCTAACCTAACCCAACCTGACATCTCGGCGGTAATATTTGACGACATTCCTGGCGAGTTGGTCTCTACGTCTCCGTGGGACCTTTATATACATCAATAACGTAATATAACCTCACCTAATCCAACCTGACATCTCGGCGGTAATATTTGACAACATTCCTTGCGAGTTGGCCTCTACGTGTCCGTGGGACCTTTATATACATCAGTATCCTAATATAACCTAACCTAACCCAACCTAATCTCTCGGGGTACCGTTTAACAACATTCCTTGCTTGTCGGCCCCTACTTCTCATTGGGAACACTGTATACGTCTATGAAGTAATATAACCTAACCTAACACAACCTGACATCTCGGCGGTAATGTTTGACAACATTCCTGGCGAGTTGGCCCCGACGTCTGCGTGGGTCCTTCGTATACATCACTATCGTATTATAAAATAACCTAACCCAACCTGACATCTCGGCGGTAATATTTGACGACATTCCTGGCGAGTTGTACTCTACGTCTCCGTGGGACCTTTATATACTTCAATTACGTAATATAACCTAACCTAACCCAACCTGGCATCTCGGCGGTAACATTTGACAACATTCCTGGCGATCTATCCTCTACGTGGAACATGCATATGCATCAATAACGTAATATAACCTAACCTAACACAACCTGACATCTCGGCGGTAATATTTGACGACATTCCTGGCGAGTTCGACTCTACGTCTCCGACGGACCTTTATATACATCAACAACGTAATATGACCTAACCTAACCCAACCTGACATCTCGGCGGTAATATTTGGCAACATTCCTGGCGAGTTGGCCCCGACGTCTGCGTGGGTCCTTCGTATTCAACACTAACGTAACATAACCTAACCTAACGCAACCTAACATCTCGGCGGTAACATTTGACAACATTCCTGGAGATCTATCTTCTACGTGGGACATGCATATGCATCAACAACGTAATATAACCTAACCTAACACAACCTGACATCTCGGCGGTAATATTTGACGACATTCCTGGCGAGTTGGAATCTACGTTTCCGTGGGACCTTTATATACTTCAATTACGTAATATAACCTAACCTAACCCAACCTAACATCTCGGCGGTAACATTTGACAACATTCCTGGCGAGCTATCCTCTACGTGGGACATTCGTATGCATCAATAGCGTAATATAACCTAACGTAACCCAACCTGACATCTCGGCCGTAATATTTGACAACATTCCTGGCGAGTTGGCGCCAACGTCTGCGTAGGTCCTTCGTATTCAACACTAACGTAACATAACCTAACCTAACGCAACCTAACATCTCGGCGGTAACATTTGACAACATTCCTGGGGATCTATCCTCTACGTGGAACATGCATATGCATCAATAACGTAACATAACCTAACCTAACACAACCTGACATCTCGGCGGTAATATTTGACGACATTCCTGGCGAGTTGGACTCTACGTCTCCGTGGGACCTTTATATACTTCAATTACGTAATATAACCTAACCTAACCCAACCTGACATCTCGGCGGTAATATTTGACGACATTCCTGGCGAGTTGGACTCTACGTCTCCGTGGGACCTTTATATACATCAATAACGTAATATAACCTCACCTAATCCAACCTGACATCTCGGCGGTAATATTAGACGACATTCCTGGCGAGTTGGACTCTACGTCTCCGTGGGACCTTTATATACATCAATAACGTAATATAACCTCACCTAATCCAACCTGACATCTCCGCGGTAATATTTGACAACATTCCTTGCGAGTTGGCCTCTACGTGTCCGTGGGACCTTTATATACATCAGTATCCTAATATAACCTAACCTAACCCAACCTAATCTCTCGGGGTACCGTTTAACAACATTCCTTGCTTGTCGGCCCCTACTTCTCATTGGGAACACTGTATACGTCTATGAAGTAATATAACCTAACCTAACACAACCTGACATCTCGGCGGTAATATTTGACGACATTCCTGGCGAGTTGGCCCCGACGTCTGCGCGTGTCCTTCGTAATCATCACTAACGTAATATAACCTAACGTAATCCAACCTGACATCTCGGCGGTAATATTTGAAGACATTCCTGGCGAGCTATCCTCTACGTGGGACATTCATATGCATCAATAACGTAATATAACCTAACCTAACCCAACCTGACATCTCGGCGGTAATATTTGACGACATTCCTGGCGAGTTGGCCCCGACGTCTGCGTGGGTCCTTCGTTTACATCACTAACGTAATATAACCTAACCTAACCCAACCTAACATCTCGGCGGTAATATTTGACAACATTCCTGGCGAGCTATCCTCTACGTGGGACATTCATATGCATCAATAACATAATATAACCTACCCTAACCCAACCTGACATTTCGGCGGTAATATTTGACGACATTCCTGGCGAGTTGGACTCTACGTCTCCGTGGGACCTTTATATACTTCAATTACGTAATATAACCTAACCTAACCCAACCTGACATCTCGGCGGTAATATTTGACGACATTCCTGGCGAGTTGATCTCTACGTCTCCGTGGGACCTTTATATACATCAATAACGTAATATAACCTCACCTAATCCAACCTGACATCTCGGCGGTAATATTTGACAACATTCCTTGCGAGTTGGCCTCTACGTGTCCGTGGGACCTTTATATACATCAGTATCCTAATATAACCTAACCTAACCCAACCTAATCTCTCGGGGTACCGTTTAACAACATTCCTTGCTTGTCGGCCCCTACTTCTCATTGGGAACACTGTATACGTCTATGAAGTAATATAACCTAACCTAACACAACCTGACATCTCGGCGGTAATGTTTGACAACATTCCTGGCGAGTTGGCCCCGACGTCTGCGTGGGTCCTTCGTATACATCACTATCGTATTATAACCTAACCTAACCCAACCTGACATCTCGGCGGTAATATTTGACGACATTCCTGGCGAGTTGTACTCTACGTCTCCGTGGGACCTTTATATACTTCAATTACGTAATATAACCTAACCTAACCCAACCTGGCATCTCGGCGGTAATATTTGACGACATTCCTGGCGAGTTCGACTCTACGCCTCCGACGGACCTTTATATACATCAATAACGTAATATGACCTAACCTAACCCAACCTAACATCTCGGCGGTAATATTTGACAACATTCCTGGCGAGTTGGCCCCGACGTCTGCGTGGGTCCTTCGTATTCATCACTAACGTAACATAACCTAACCTAACGCAACCTAACATCTCGGCGGTAACATTTGACAACATTCCTGGCGAGTTGGACTCTACGGTTCCGTGGGACCTTTATATACTTCAATTACGTAATATAACCTAACCTAACCCAACCTGACATCTGGGCGGTAATATTTGACGACATTCCTGGCGAGTTGGCCCCGACGTCTGCGTGGGTCCGTCGTATACATCACTAACGTAATATAACCTAACCTAACCCAACCTAACATCTCGGCGGTAATGTTTGAAAACATTCCTGGCGAGTTGGCCCCGACGTCTGCGTGGGTCCTTCGTATTCAACACTAACGTAACATAACCTAACCTAACCCAACCTAACATCTCGGCGGTAACATTTGACAACATTCCTGGCGAGCTATCCTCTACGTGGGACATTCGTATGCATCAATAGCGTAATATAACCTAACGTAACCCAACCTGACATCTCGGCGGTAATATTTGACAACACTCCTGGCGAGTTGGCCGCGACGTCTGCGTGGGTCTTTCGTATACATCACTAACGTAATATAACCTAACCTAACCCAACCTGACATCTCGGCGGTAATATTTGACAACATTCCTGGCGAGTTGGCCCCGACGTCTGCGTGGGTCCGTCGTATACATCACTAACGTAATATAACCTAACCTAACCCAACCTAACATCTCGGCGGTAATGTTTGAAAACATTCCTGGCGAGTTGGCCCCGACGTCTGCGTGGGTCCTTCGTATTCAACAGTAACGTAACATAACCTAACCTAACGCAACCTAACATCTCGGCGGTAACATTTGACAACATTCCTGGCGATCTATCCTCTACGTGGGACATGCATATGCATCAATAACGTAATATAACCTAACCTAACCCAACCTGACATCTCGGCGGTAATATTTGACGACATTCCTGGCGAGTTGTACTCTACGTCTCCGTGGGACCTTTATATACTTCAATTACGTAATATAACCTAACCTAACCCAACCTGGCATCTCGGCGGTAATATTTGACGACATTCCTGGCGAGTTCGACTCTACGCCTCCGACGGACCTTTATATACATCAATAACGTAATATGACCTAACCTAACCCAACCTAACATCTCGGCGGTAATATTTGACAACATTCCTGGCGAGTTGGCCCCGACGTCTGCGTGGGTCCTTCGTATTCATCACTAACGTAACATAACCTAACCTAACGCAACCTAACATCTCGGCGGTAACATTTGACAACATTCCTGGCGATCTATCTTCTACGTGGGACATGCATATGCATCAATAACGTAATATAACCTAACCTAACACAACCTGACATCTCGGCGGTAATATTTGACGACATTCCTGGCGAGTTGGACTCTACGTTTCCGTGGGACCTTTATATACTTCAATTACGTTATATAACCTAACCTAACCCAACCTGACATCTCGGCGGTAATATTTGACGACATTCCTGGCGAGTTGGCACCGACGTCTGCGTGTGTCCTTCGTATACATCACTAACGTAATATAACCTAACGTAATCCAACGTGACATCTCGGCGGTAATATTTGAAGACATTCCTGGCGAGCTATCCTCTACGTGGGACATTCATATGCATCAATAACGTAATATAACCTAACCTAACCCAACCTGACATCTCGGCGGTAATATTTGACGACATTCCTGGCGAGTTGTCCCCGACGTCTGCGTGGGTCCTTCGTTTACATCACTAACGTAATATAACCTAACCTAACCCAACCTAACATCTCGGCGGTAAGATTTGACAACATTCCTGGCGAGCTATCCTCTACGTGGGACATTCATATGCATCAATAACATAATATAACCTAACGTAACCCAACCTGACATCTCGGCGGTAATATTTGACAACACTCCTGGCGAGTTGGCCGCGACGTCTGCGTGGGTCTTTCGTATACATCACTAACGTAATATAACCTAACCTAACCCAACCTGACATCTCGGCGGTAATATTTGACAACATTCCTGGCGAGTTGGCCCCGACGTCTGCGTGGGTCCGTCGTATACATCACTAACGTAATATAACCTAACCTAACCCAACCTAACATCTCGGCGGTAATGTTTGAAAACATTCCTGGCGAGTTGGCCCCGACGTCTGCGTGGGTCCTTCGTATTCAACAGTAACGTAACATAACCTAACCTAACGCAACCTAACATCTCGGCGGTAACATTTGACAACATTCCTGGCGATCTATCCTCTACGTGGGACATGCATATGCATCAATAACGTAATATAACCTAACCTAACTCAACCTGACATCTCGGCGGTAATATTTGACGACATTCCTGGCGAGTTGGACTCTACGGTTCCGTGGGACCTTTATATACTTCAATTACGTAATATAACCTAACCTAACCCAACCTGACATCTCGGCGGTAATATTTGACGACATTCCTGGCGAGTTGGACTCTACGTCTCCGTGGGACCTTTATATACTTCAATTACGTAATATAACCTAACCTAACCCAACCTGACATCTCGGCGGTAATATTTGACAACATTCCTGGCGAGTTGGCCCCGACGTCTGCGTGGGTCCTTCGTATACATCACTAACGTAATATAACCTAACCTAACCCAACCTAACATCTCGGCGGTAACATTTGACAACATTCCTGGCGAGCTATCCTCTACGTGGGACATTCGTATGCATCAATCGCGTAATATAACCTAACCTAACCCAACCTGACATCTCGGCGGTAATATTTGACGACATTCCTGGCGAGTTGGCCCCGACGTCTGCGTGGGTCCTTCGTATACATCACTAACGTAATATAACCTAACCTAACCCAACCTAACATCTCGGCGGTAATATTTGACAACAATCCTGGCGAGCTATCCTCTACGTGGGACATTCATATGCATCAATAACATAATATAACCTAACCTAACCCAACCTGACATTTCGGCGGTAATATTTTACGACATTCCTGGCGAGTTGGACTCTACGTCTCCGTGGGACCTTTATATACTTCAATTACGTAATATAACCTAACCTAACCCAACCTGACATCTCGGCGGTAATATTTGACGACATTCCTGGCGAGTTGGACTCTACGTCTCCGTGGGACCTTTATATACATCAATAACGTAATATAACCTCACCTAATCCAACCTGACATCTCGGCGGTAATATTTGACAACATTCCTTGCGAGTTGGCCTCTACGTGTCCGTGGGACCTTTATATACATCAGTATCCTAATATAACCTAACCTAACCCAACCTAATCTCTCGGGGTACCGTTTAACAACATTCCTTGCTTGTCGGCCCCTACTTCTCATTGGGAACACTGTATACGTCTATGAAGTAATATAACCTAACCTAACACAACCTGACATCTCGGCGGTAATGTTTGACAACATTCCTGGCGAGTTGGCCCCGACGTCTGCGTGGGTCCTTCGTATACATCACTATCGTATTATAACCTAACCTAACTCAACCTGACATCTCGGCGGTAATATTTGACGACATTCCTGGCGAGTTGGCCCCGACGTCTGCGCGTGTCCTTCGTATACATCACTAACGTAATATAACCTAACGTAATCCAACCTGACATCTCGGCGGTAATATTTGAAGACATTCCTGGCGAGCTATCCTCTACGTGGGACATTCATATGCATCAATAACGTAATATAACCTAACCTAACCCAACCTGACATCTCGGCGGTAATATTTGACGACATTCCTGGCGAGTTGGTCTCTACGTCTCCGTGGGACCTTTATATACATCAATAACGTAATATAACCTCACCTAATCCAACCTGACATCTCGGCGGTAATATTTGACAACATTCCTTGCGAGTTGGCCTCTACGTGTCCGTGGGACCTTTATATACATCAGTATCCTAATATAACCTAACCTAACCCAACCTAATCTCTCGGGGTACCGTTTAACAACATTCCTTGCTTGTCGGCCCCTACTTCTCATTGGGAACACTGTATACGTCTATGAAGTAATATAACCTAACCTAACACAACCTGACATCTCGGCGGTAATGTTTGACAACATTCCTGGCGAGTTGGCCCCGACGTCTGCGTGGGTCCTTCGTATACATCACTATCGTATTATAACCTAACCTAACCCAACCTGACATCTCGGCGGTAATATTTGACGACATTCCTGGCGAGTTGTACTCTACGTCTCCGTGGGACCTTTATATACTTCAATTACGTAATATAACCTAACCTAACCCAACCTGGCATCTCGGCGGTAATATTTGACGACATTCCTGGCGAGTTCGACTCTACGCCTCCGACGGACCTTTATATACATCAATAACGTAATATGACCTAACCTAACCCAACCTAACATCTCGGCGGTAATATTTGACAACATTCCTGGCGAGTTGGCCCCGACGTCTGCGTGGGTCCTTCGTATTCATCACTAACGTAACATAACCTAACCTAACGCAACCTAACATCTCGGCGGTAACATTTGACAACATTCCTGGCGATCTATCTTCTACGTGGGACATGCATATGCATCAATAACGTAATATAACCTAACCTAACACAACCTGACATCTCGGCGGTAATATTTGACGACATTCCTGGCGAGTTGGACTCTACGTTTCCGTGGGACCTTTATATACTTCAATTACGTTATATAACCTAACCTAACCCAACCTGACATCTCGGCGGTAATATTTGACGACATTCCTGGCGAGTTGGCACCGACGTCTGCGTGTGTCCTTCGTATACATCACTAACGTAATATAACCTAACGTAATCCAACGTGACATCTCGGCGGTAATATTTGAAGACATTCCTGGCGAGCTATCCTCTACGTGGGACATTCATATGCATCAATAACGTAATATAACCTAACCTAACCCAACCTGACATCTCGGCGGTAATATTTGACGACATTCCTGGCGAGTTGTCCCCGACGTCTGCGTGGGTCCTTCGTTTACATCACTAACGTAATATAACCTAACCTAACCCAACCTAACATCTCGGCGGTAAGATTTGACAACATTCCTGGCGAGCTATCCTCTACGTGGGACATTCATATGCATCAATAACATAATATAACCTAACCTAACCCTACCTGACATTTCGGCGGTAATATTTGAAGACATTCTTGGCGAGTTCGACTCTACGTCTCCGACGGACCTTTATATACATCAATAACATAATATGACCTAACCTAACCCAACCTGACATCTCGGCGGTAATATTTGACAACATTCCTGGCGAGTTGGCCCCGACGTCTGCGTGGGTCCTTCGTATACGTCACTAACGTAATATAACCTAACCTAACCCAACCTAAAATCTCGGCGGTAACATTTGACAACATTCCTGGCGAGCTATCCTCTACGTGGGACATTCGTATGCATCAATAGCGTAATATAACCTATCGTAACCCAACCTGACATCTCGGCGGTAATATTTGACGACATTCCTGGCGAGTTGGCCCCGACGTCTGCGCGTGTCCTTCGTAATCATCACTAACGTAATATAACCTAACGTAATCCAACCTGACATCTCGGCGGTAATATTTGAAGACATTCCTGGCGAGCTATCCTCTACGTGGGACATTCATATGCATCAATAACGTAATATAACCTAACCTAACCCAACCTGACATCTCGGCGGTAATATTTGACGACATTCCTGGCGAGTTGGCCCCGACGTCTGCGTGGGTCCTTCGTTTACATCACTAACGTAATATAACCTAACCTAACCCAACCTAACATCTCGGCGGTAATATTTGACAACATTCCTGGCGAGCTATCCTCTACGTGGGACATTCATATGCATCAATAACATAATATAACCTAACCTAACCCAACCTGACATTTCGGCGGTAATATTTGACGACATTCCTGGCGAGTTGGACTCTACGTCTCCGTGGGACCTTTATATACTTCAATTACGTAATATAACCTAACCTAACCCAACCTGACATCTCGGCGGTAATATTTGACGACATTCCTGGCGAGTTGATCTCTACGTCTCCGTGGGACCTTTATATACATCAATAACGTAATATAACCTCACCTAATCCAACCTGACATCTCGGCGGTAATATTTGACAACATTCCTTGCGAGTTGGCCTCTACGTGTCCGTGGGACCTTTATATACATCAGTATCCTAATATAACCTAACCTAACCCAACCTAATCTCTCGGGGTACCGTTTAACAACATTCCTTGCTTGTCGGCCCCTACTTCTCATTGGGAACACTGTATACGTCTATGAAGTAATATAACCTAACCTAACACAACCTGACATCTCGGCGGTAATGTTTGACAACATTCCTGGCGAGTTGGCCCCGACGTCTGCGTGGGTCCTTCGTATACATCACTATCGTATTATAACCTAACCTAACCCAACCTGACATCTCGGCGGTAATATTTGACGACATTCCTGGCGAGTTGTACTCTACGTCTCCGTGGGACCTTTATATACTTCAATTACGTAATATAACCTAACCTAACCCAACCTGGCATCTCGGCGGTAATATTTGACGACATTCCTGGCGAGTTCGACTCTACGCCTCCGACGGACCTTTATATACATCAATAACGTAATATGACCTAACCTAACCCAACCTAACATCTCGGCGGTAATATTTGACAACATTCCTGGCGAGTTGGCCCCGACGTCTGCGTGGGTCCTTCGTATTCATCACTAACGTAACATAACCTAACCTAACGCAACCTAACATCTCGGCGGTAACATTTGACAACATTCCTGGCGATCTATCTTCTACGTGGGACATGCATATGCATCAATAACGTAATATAACCTAACCTAACACAACCTGACATCTCGGCGGTAATATTTGACGACATTCTTGGCAAGTTCGACTCTACGTCTCCGACGGACCTTTATATACATCAATAACATAATATGACCTAACCTAACCCAACCTGACATCTCGGCGGTAATATTTGACAACATTCCTGGCGAGTTGGCCCCGACGTCTGCGTGGGTCCTTCGTATACGTCACTAACGTAATATAACCTAACCTAACCCAACCTAACATCTCGGCGGTAACATTTGACAACATTCCTGGCGAGCTATCCTCTACGTGGGACATTCGTATGCATCAATGGCGTAATATAACCTAACGTAAACCAACCTGACATCTCGGCGGTAATATTTGACAACACTCCTGGCGAGTTGGCCGCGACGTCTGCGTGGGTCTTTCGTATACATCACTAACGTAATATAACCTAACCTAACCCAACCTGACATCTCGGCTGTAATATTTGACAACATTCCTGGCGAGTTGGCCCCGACGTCTGCGTGGGTCCGTCGTATACATCACTAACGTAATATAACCTAACCTAACCCAACCTAACATCTCGGCGGTAATGTTTGAAAACATTCCTGGCGAGTTGGCCCCGACGTCTGCGTGGGTCCTTCGTATTCAACACTAACGTAACATAACCTAACCTAACGCAACCTAACATCTCGGCGGTAACATTTGACAACATTCCTGGCGAGTTGGACTCTACGGTTCCGCGGGACCTTTATATACTTCAATTACGTAATATAACCTAACCTAACCCAACCTGACATCTGGGCGGTAATATTTGACGACATTCCTGGCGAGTTGGCCCCGACGTCTGCGTGGGTCCGTCGTATACATCACTAACGTAATATAACCTAACCTAACCCAACCTAACATCTCGGCGGTAATGTTTGAAAACATTCCTGGCGAGTTGGCCCCGACGTCTGCGTGGGTCCTTCGTATTCAACACTAACGTAACATAACCTAACCTAACCCAACCTAACATCTCGGCGGTAACATTTGACAACATTCCTGGCGAGCTATCCTCTACGTGGGACATTCGTATGCATCAATAGCGTAATATAACCTAACGTAACCCAACCTGACATCTCGGCGGTAATATTTGACAACACTCCTGGCGAGTTGGCCGCGACGTCTGCGTGGGTCTTTCGTATACATCACTAACGTAATATAACCTAACCTAACCCAACCTGACATCTCGGCGGTAATATTTGACAACATTCCTGGCGAGTTGGCCCCGACGTCTGCGTGGGTCCGTCGTATACATCACTAACGTAATATAACCTAACCTAACCCAACCTAACATCTCGGCGGTAATGTTTGAAAACATTCCTGGCGAGTTGGCCCCGACGTCTGCGTGGGTCCTTCGTATTCAACAGTAACGTAACATAACCTAACCTAACGCAACCTAACATCTCGGCGGTAACATTTGACAACATTCCTGGCGATCTATCCTCTACGTGGGACATGCATATGCATCAATAACGTAATATAACCTAACCTAACCCAACCTGACATCTCGGCGGTAATATTTGACGACATTCCTGGCGAGTTGGACTCTACGTCTCCGTGGGACCTTTATATACTTCAATTACGTAATATAACCTAACCTAACCCAACCTGACATCTCGGCGGTAATATTTGACAACATTCCTGGCGAGTTGGCCCCGACGTCTGCGTGGGTCCTTCGTATACATCACTAACGTAATATAACCTAACCTAACCCAACCTAACATCTCGGCGGTAACATTTGACAACATTCCTGGCGAGCTATCCTCTACGTGGGACATTCGTATGCATCAATCGCGTAATATAACCTAACCTAACCCAACCTGACATCTCGGCGGTAATATTTGACGACATTCCTGGCGAGTTGGCCCCGACGTCTGCGTGGGTCCTTCGTATACATCACTAACGTAATATAACCTAACCTAACCCAACCTAACATCTCGGCGGTAATATTTGACAACAATCCTGGCGAGCTATCCTCTACGTGGGACATTCATATGCATCAATAACATAATATAACCTAACCTAACCCAACCTGACATTTCGGCGGTAATATTTTACGACATTCCTGGCGAGTTGGACTCTACGTCTCCGTGGGACCTTTATATACTTCAATTACGTAATATAACCTAACCTAACCCAACCTGACATCTCGGCGGTAATATTTGACGACATTCCTGGCGAGTTGGACTCTACGTCTCCGTGGGACCTTTATATACATCAATAACGTAATATAACCTCACCTAATCCAACCTGACATCTCGGCGGTAATATTTGACAACATTCCTTGCGAGTTGGCCTCTACGTGTCCGTGGGACCTTTATATACATCAGTATCCTAATATAACCTAACCTAACCCAACCTAATCTCTCGGGGTACCGTTTAACAACATTCCTTGCTTGTCGGCCCCTACTTCTCATTGGGAACACTGTATACGTCTATGAAGTAATATAACCTAACCTAACACAACCTGACATCTCGGCGGTAATGTTTGACAACATTCCTGGCGAGTTGGCCCCGACGTCTGCGTGGGTCCTTCGTATACATCACTATCGTATTATAACCTAACCTAACTCAACCTGACATCTCGGCGGTAATATTTGACGACATTCCTGGCGAGTTGGCCCCGACGTCTGCGCGTGTCCTTCGTATACATCACTAACGTAATATAACCTAACGTAATCCAACCTGACATCTCGGCGGTAATATTTGAAGACATTCCTGGCGAGCTATCCTCTACGTGGGACATTCATATGCATCAATAACGTAATATAACCTAACCTAACCCAACCTGACATCTCGGCGGTAATATTTGACGACATTCCTGGCGAGTTGGTCTCTACGTCTCCGTGGGACCTTTATATACATCAATAACGTAATATAACCTCACCTAATCCAACCTGACATCTCGGCGGTAATATTTGACAACATTCCTTGCGAGTTGGCCTCTACGTGTCCGTGGGACCTTTATATACATCA
Source organism: Xylocopa violacea (assembly GCA_963969225.1). NCBI lineage: Eukaryota > Metazoa > Arthropoda > Insecta > Hymenoptera > Apidae > Xylocopa > Xylocopa violacea. The sequence goes on from CAXAJV010000001.1 coordinate 6,801,573, forward strand.
GTATCCTAATATAACCTAACCTAACCCAACCTAATCTCTCGGGGTACCGTTTAACAACATTCCTTGCTTGTCGGCCCCTACTTCTCATTGGGAACACTGTATACGTCTATGAAGTAATATAACCTAACCTAACACAACCTGACATCTCGGCGGTAATGTTTGACAACATTCCTGGCGAGTTGGCCCCGACGTCTGCGTGGGTCCTTCGTATACATCACTATCGTATTATAACCTAACCTAACCCAACCTGACATCTCGGCGGTAATATTTGACGACATTCCTGGCGAGTTGTACTCTACGTCTCCGTGGGACCTTTATATACTTCAATTACGTAATATAACCTAACCTAACCCAACCTGGCATCTCGGCGGTAATATTTGACGACATTCCTGGCGAGTTCGACTCTACGCCTCCGACGGACCTTTATATACATCAATAACGTAATATGACCTAACCTAACCCAACCTAACATCTCGGCGGTAATATTTGACAACATTCCTGGCGAGTTGGCCCCGACGTCTGCGTGGGTCCTTCGTATTCATCACTAACGTAACATAACCTAACCTAACGCAACCTAACATCTCGGCGGTAACATTTGACAACATTCCTGGCGATCTATCTTCTACGTGGGACATGCATATGCATCAATAACGTAATATAACCTAACCTAACACAACCTGACATCTCGGCGGTAATATTTGACGACATTCCTGGCGAGTTGGACTCTACGTTTCCGTGGGACCTTTATATACTTCAATTACGTTATATAACCTAACCTAACCCAACCTGACATCTCGGCGGTAATATTTGACGACATTCCTGGCGAGTTGGCACCGACGTCTGCGTGTGTCCTTCGTATACATCACTAACGTAATATAACCTAACGTAATCCAACGTGACATCTCGGCGGTAATATTTGAAGACATTCCTGGCGAGCTATCCTCTACGTGGGACATTCATATGCATCAATAACGTAATATAACCTAACCTAACCCAACCTGACATCTCGGCGGTAATATTTGACGACATTCCTGGCGAGTTCGACTCTACGCCTCCGACGGACCTTTATATACATCAATAACGTAATATGACCTAACCTAACCCAACCTAACATCTCGGCGGTAATATTTGACAACATTCCTGGCGAGTTGGCCCCGACGTCTGCGTGGGTCCTTCGTATTCATCACTAACGTAACATAACCTAACCTAACGCAACCTAACATCTCGGCGGTAACATTTGACAACATTCCTGGCGATCTATCTTCTACGTGGGACATGCATATGCATCAATAACGTAATATAACCTAACCTAACACAACCTGACATCTCGGCGGTAATATTTGACGACATTCTTGGCAAGTTCGACTCTACGTCTCCGACGGACCTTTATATACATCAATAACATAATATGACCTAACCTAACCCAACCTGACATCTCGGCGGTAATATTTGACAACATTCCTGGCGAGTTGGCCCCGACGTCTGCGTGGGTCCTTCGTATACGTCACTAACGTAATATAACCTAACCTAACCCAACCTAACATCTCGGCGGTAACATTTGACAACATTCCTGGCGAGCTATCCTCTACGTGGGACATTCGTATGCATCAATGGCGTAATATAACCTAACGTAAACCAACCTGACATCTCGGCGGTAATATTTGACAACACTCCTGGCGAGTTGGCCGCGACGTCTGCGTGGGTCTTTCGTATACATCACTAACGTAATATAACCTAACCTAACCCAACCTGACATCTCGGCTGTAATATTTGACAACATTCCTGGCGAGTTGGCCCCGACGTCTGCGTGGGTCCGTCGTATACATCACTAACGTAATATAACCTAACCTAACCCAACCTAACATCTCGGCGGTAATGTTTGAAAACATTCCTGGCGAGTTGGCCCCGACGTCTGCGTGGGTCCTTCGTATTCAACACTAACGTAACATAACCTAACCTAACGCAACCTAACATCTCGGCGGTAACATTTGACAACATTCCTGGCGAGTTGGACTCTACGGTTCCGCGGGACCTTTATATACTTCAATTACGTAATATAACCTAACCTAACCCAACCTGACATCTGGGCGGTAATATTTGACGACATTCCTGGCGAGTTGGCCCCGACGTCTGCGTGGGTCCGTCGTATACATCACTAACGTAATATAACCTAACCTAACCCAACCTAACATCTCGGCGGTAATGTTTGAAAACATTCCTGGCGAGTTGGCCCCGACGTCTGCGTGGGTCCTTCGTATTCAACACTAACGTAACATAACCTAACCTAACCCAACCTAACATCTCGGCGGTAACATTTGACAACATTCCTGGCGAGCTATCCTCTACGTGGGACATTCGTATGCATCAATAGCGTAATATAACCTAACGTAACCCAACCTGACATCTCGGCGGTAATATTTGACAACACTCCTGGCGAGTTGGCCGCGACGTCTGCGTGGGTCTTTCGTATACATCACTAACGTAATATAACCTAACCTAACCCAACCTGACATCTCGGCGGTAATATTTGACAACATTCCTGGCGAGTTGGCCCCGACGTCTGCGTGGGTCCGTCGTATACATCACTAACGTAATATAACCTAACCTAACCCAACCTAACATCTCGGCGGTAATGTTTGAAAACATTCCTGGCGAGTTGGCCCCGACGTCTGCGTGGGTCCTTCGTATTCAACAGTAACGTAACATAACCTAACCTAACGCAACCTAACATCTCGGCGGTAACATTTGACAACATTCCTGGCGATCTATCCTCTACGTGGGACATGCATATGCATCAATAACGTAATATAACCTAACCTAACCCAACCTGACATCTCGGCGGTAATATTTGACGACATTCCTGGCGAGTTGGACTCTACGTCTCCGTGGGACCTTTATATACTTCAATTACGTAATATAACCTAACCTAACCCAACCTGACATCTCGGCGGTAATATTTGACAACATTCCTGGCGAGTTGGCCCCGACGTCTGCGTGGGTCCTTCGTATACATCACTAACGTAATATAACCTAACCTAACCCAACCTAACATCTCGGCGGTAACATTTGACAACATTCCTGGCGAGCTATCCTCTACGTGGGACATTCGTATGCATCAATCGCGTAATATAACCTAACCTAACCCAACCTGACATCTCGGCGGTAATATTTGACGACATTCCTGGCGAGTTGGCCCCGACGTCTGCGTGGGTCCTTCGTATACATCACTAACGTAATATAACCTAACCTAACCCAACCTAACATCTCGGCGGTAATATTTGACAACAATCCTGGCGAGCTATCCTCTACGTGGGACATTCATATGCATCAATAACATAATATAACCTAACCTAACCCAACCTGACATTTCGGCGGTAATATTTTACGACATTCCTGGCGAGTTGGACTCTACGTCTCCGTGGGACCTTTATATACTTCAATTACGTAATATAACCTAACCTAACCCAACCTGACATCTCGGCGGTAATATTTGACGACATTCCTGGCGAGTTGGACTCTACGTCTCCGTGGGACCTTTATATACATCAATAACGTAATATAACCTCACCTAATCCAACCTGACATCTCGGCGGTAATATTTGACAACATTCCTTGCGAGTTGGCCTCTACGTGTCCGTGGGACCTTTATATACATCAGTATCCTAATATAACCTAACCTAACCCAACCTAATCTCTCGGGGTACCGTTTAACAACATTCCTTGCTTGTCGGCCCCTACTTCTCATTGGGAACACTGTATACGTCTATGAAGTAATATAACCTAACCTAACACAACCTGACATCTCGGCGGTAATGTTTGACAACATTCCTGGCGAGTTGGCCCCGACGTCTGCGTGGGTCCTTCGTATACATCACTATCGTATTATAACCTAACCTAACTCAACCTGACATCTCGGCGGTAATATTTGACGACATTCCTGGCGAGTTGGCCCCGACGTCTGCGCGTGTCCTTCGTATACATCACTAACGTAATATAACCTAACGTAATCCAACCTGACATCTCGGCGGTAATATTTGAAGACATTCCTGGCGAGCTATCCTCTACGTGGGACATTCATATGCATCAATAACGTAATATAACCTAACCTAACCCAACCTGACATCTCGGCGGTAATATTTGACGACATTCCTGGCGAGTTGGTCTCTACGTCTCCGTGGGACCTTTATATACATCAATAACGTAATATAACCTCACCTAATCCAACCTGACATCTCGGCGGTAATATTTGACAACATTCCTTGCGAGTTGGCCTCTACGTGTCCGTGGGACCTTTATATACATCAGTATCCTAATATAACCTAACCTAACCCAACCTAATCTCTCGGGGTACCGTTTAACAACATTCCTTGCTTGTCGGCCCCTACTTCTCATTGGGAACACTGTATACGTCTATGAAGTAATATAACCTAACCTAACACAACCTGACATCTCGGCGGTAATGTTTGACAACATTCCTGGCGAGTTGGCCCCGACGTCTGCGTGGGTCCTTCGTATACATCACTATCGTATTATAACCTAACCTAACCCAACCTGACATCTCGGCGGTAATATTTGACGACATTCCTGGCGAGTTGTACTCTACGTCTCCGTGGGACCTTTATATACTTCAATTACGTAATATAACCTAACCTAACCCAACCTGGCATCTCGGCGGTAATATTTGACGACATTCCTGGCGAGTTCGACTCTACGCCTCCGACGGACCTTTATATACATCAATAACGTAATATGACCTAACCTAACCCAACCTAACATCTCGGCGGTAATATTTGACAACATTCCTGGCGAGTTGGCCCCGACGTCTGCGTGGGTCCTTCGTATTCATCACTAACGTAACATAACCTAACCTAACGCAACCTAACATCTCGGCGGTAACATTTGACAACATTCCTGGCGATCTATCTTCTACGTGGGACATGCATATGCATCAATAACGTAATATAACCTAACCTAACACAACCTGACATCTCGGCGGTAATATTTGACGACATTCCTGGCGAGTTGGACTCTACGTTTCCGTGGGACCTTTATATACTTCAATTACGTTATATAACCTAACCTAACCCAACCTGACATCTCGGCGGTAATATTTGACGACATTCCTGGCGAGTTGGCACCGACGTCTGCGTGTGTCCTTCGTATACATCACTAACGTAATATAACCTAACGTAATCCAACGTGACATCTCGGCGGTAATATTTGAAGACATTCCTGGCGAGCTATCCTCTACGTGGGACATTCATATGCATCAATAACGTAATATAACCTAACCTAACCCAACCTGACATCTCGGCGGTAATATTTGACGACATTCCTGGCGAGTTGTCCCCGACGTCTGCGTGGGTCCTTCGTTTACATCACTAACGTAATATAACCTAACCTAACCCAACCTGACATCTCGGCGGTAACATTTGACAACATTCCTGGCGATCTATCTTCTACGTGGGACATGCATATGCATCAATAACGTAATATAACCTAACCTAACACAACCTGACATCTCGGCGGTAATATTTGACGACATTCTTGGCAAGTTCGACTCTACGTCTCCGACGGACCTTTATATACATCAATAACATAATATGACCTAACCTAACCCAACCTGACATCTCGGCGGTAATATTTGACAACATTCCTGGCGAGTTGGCCCCGACGTCTGCGTGGGTCCTTCGTATACGTCACTAACGTAATATAACCTAACCTAACCCAACCTAACATCTCGGCGGTAACATTTGACAACATTCCTGGCGAGCTATCCTCTACGTGGGACATTCGTATGCATCAATGGCGTAATATAACCTAACGTAAACCAACCTGACATCTCGGCGGTAATATTTGACAACACTCCTGGCGAGTTGGCCGCGACGTCTGCGTGGGTCTTTCGTATACATCACTAACGTAATATAACCTAACCTAACCCAACCTGACATCTCGGCGGTAACATTTGACAACATTCCTGGCGAGTTGGCCCCGACGTCTGCGTGGGTCCGTCGTATACATCACTAACGTAATATAACCTAACCTAACCCAACCTAACATCTCGGCGGTAATGTTTGAAAACATTCCTGGCGAGTTGGCCCCGACGTCTGCGTGGGTCCTTCGTATTCAACACTAACGTAACATAACCTAACCTAACGCAACCTAACATCTCGGCGGTAACATTTGACAACATTCCTGGCGAGTTGGACTCTACGGTTCCGTGGGACCTTTATATACTTCAATTACGTAATATAACCTAACCTAACCCAACCTGACATCTGGGCGGTAATATTTGACGACATTCCTGGCGAGTTGGCCCCGACGTCTGCGTGGGTCCGTCGTATACATCACTAACGTAATATAACCTAACCTAACCCAACCTAACATCTCGGCGGTAATGTTTGAAAACATTCCTGGCGAGTTGGCCCCGACGTCTGCGTGGGTCCTTCGTATTCAACACTAACGTAACATAACCTAACCTAACCCAACCTAACATCTCGGCGGTAACATTTGACAACATTCCTGGCGAGCTATCCTCTACGTGGGACATTCGTATGCATCAATAGCGTAATATAACCTAACGTAACCCAACCTGACATCTCGGCGGTAATATTTGACAACACTCCTGGCGAGTTGGCCGCGACGTCTGCGTGGGTCTTTCGTATACATCACTAACGTAATATAACCTAACCTAACCCAACCTGACATCTCGGCGGTAATATTTGACAACATTCCTGGCGAGTTGGCCCCGACGTCTGCGTGGGTCCGTCGTATACATCACTAACGTAATATAACCTAACCTAACCCAACCTAACATCTCGGCGGTAATGTTTGAAAACATTCCTGGCGAGTTGGCCCCGACGTCTGCGTGGGTCCTTCGTATACATCACTAACGTAATATAACCTAACCTAACCCAACCTAACATCTCGGCGGTAACATTTGACAACATTCCTGGCGAGCTATCCTCTACGTGGGACATTCGTATGCATCAATCGCGTAATATAACCTAACCTAACCCAACCTGACATCTCGGCGGTAATATTTGACGACATTCCTGGCGAGTTGGCCCCGACGTCTGCGTGGGTCCTTCGTATACATCACTAACGTAATATAACCTAACCTAACCCAACCTAACATCTCGGCGGTAATATTTGACAACAATCCTGGCGAGCTATCCTCTACGTGGGACATTCATATGCATCAATAACATAATATAACCTAACCTAACCCAACCTGACATTTCGGCGGTAATATTTTACGACATTCCTGGCGAGTTGGACTCTACGTCTCCGTGGGACCTTTATATACTTCAATTACGTAATATAACCTAACCTAACCCAACCTGACATCTCGGCGGTAATATTTGACGACATTCCTGGCGAGTTGGACTCTACGTCTCCGTGGGACCTTTATATACATCAATAACGTAATATAACCTCACCTAATCCAACCTGACATCTCGGCGGTAATATTTGACAACATTCCTTGCGAGTTGGCCTCTACGTGTCCGTGGGACCTTTATATACATCAGTATCCTAATATAACCTAACCTAACCCAACCTAATCTCTCGGGGTACCGTTTAACAACATTCCTTGCTTGTCGGCCCCTACTTCTCATTGGGAACACTGTATACGTCTATGAAGTAATATAACCTAACCTAACACAACCTGACATCTCGGCGGTAATGTTTGACAACATTCCTGGCGAGTTGGCCCCGACGTCTGCGTGGGTCCTTCGTATACATCACTATCGTATTATAACCTAACCTAACTCAACCTGACATCTCGGCGGTAATATTTGACGACATTCCTGGCGAGTTGGCCCCGACGTCTGCGCGTGTCCTTCGTATACATCACTAACGTAATATAACCTAACGTAATCCAACCTGACATCTCGGCGGTAATATTTGAAGACATTCCTGGCGAGCTATCCTCTACGTGGGACATTCATATGCATCAATAACGTAATATAACCTAACCTAACCCAACCTGACATCTCGGCGGTAATATTTGACGACATTCCTGGCGAGTTGGTCTCTACGTCTCCGTGGGACCTTTATATACATCAATAACGTAATATAACCTCACCTAATCCAACCTGACATCTCGGCGGTAATATTTGACAACATTCCTTGCGAGTTGGCCTCTACGTGTCCGTGGGACCTTTATATACATCAGTATCCTAATATAACCTAACCTAACCCAACCTAATCTCTCGGGGTACCGTTTAACAACATTCCTTGCTTGTCGGCCCCTACTTCTCATTGGGAACACTGTATACGTCTATGAAGTAATATAACCTAACCTAACACAACCTGACATCTCGGCGGTAATGTTTGACAACATTCCTGGCGAGTTGGCCCCGACGTCTGCGTGGGTCCTTCGTATACATCACTATCGTATTATAACCTAACCTAACCCAACCTGACATCTCGGCGGTAATATTTGACGACATTCCTGGCGAGTTGTACTCTACGTCTCCGTGGGACCTTTATATACTTCAATTACGTAATATAACCTAACCTAACCCAACCTGGCATCTCGGCGGTAATATTTGACGACATTCCTGGCGAGTTCGACTCTACGCCTCCGACGGACCTTTATATACATCAATAACGTAATATGACCTAACCTAACCCAACCTAACATCTCGGCGGTAATATTTGACAACATTCCTGGCGAGTTGGCCCCGACGTCTGCGTGGGTCCTTCGTATTCATCACTAACGTAACATAACCTAACCTAACGCAACCTAACATCTCGGCGGTAACATTTGACAACATTCCTGGCGATCTATCTTCTACGTGGGACATGCATATGCATCAATAACGTAATATAACCTAACCTAACACAACCTGACATCTCGGCGGTAATATTTGACGACATTCCTGGCGAGTTGGACTCTACGTTTCCGTGGGACCTTTATATACTTCAATTACGTTATATAACCTAACCTAACCCAACCTGACATCTCGGCGGTAATATTTGACGACATTCCTGGCGAGTTGGCACCGACGTCTGCGTGTGTCCTTCGTATACATCACTAACGTAATATAACCTAACGTAATCCAACGTGACATCTCGGCGGTAATATTTGAAGACATTCCTGGCGAGCTATCCTCTACGTGGGACATTCATATGCATCAATAACGTAATATAACCTAACCTAACCCAACCTGACATCTCGGCGGTAATATTTGACGACATTCCTGGCGAGTTGTCCCCGACGTCTGCGTGGGTCCTTCGTTTACATCACTAACGTAATATAACCTAACCTAACCCAACCTAACATCTCGGCGGTAAGATTTGACAACATTCCTGGCGAGCTATCCTCTACGTGGGACATTCATATGCATCAATAACATAATATAACCTAACCTAACCCTACCTGACATTTCGGCGGTAATATTTGAAGACATTCTTGGCGAGTTCGACTCTACGTCTCCGACGGACCTTTATATACATCAATAACATAATATGACCTAACCTAACCCAACCTGACATCTCGGCGGTAATATTTGACAACATTCCTGGCGAGTTGGCCCCGACGTCTGCGTGGGTCCTTCGTATACGTCACTAACGTAATATAACCTAACCTAACCCAACCTAAAATCTCGGCGGTAACATTTGACAACATTCCTGGCGAGCTATCCTCTACGTGGGACATTCGTATGCATCAATAGCGTAATATAACCTATCGTAACCCAACCTGACATCTCGGCGGTAATATTTGACAACACTCCTGGCGAGTTGGCCGCGACGTCTGCGTGGGTCTTTCGTATACATCACTAACGTAATATAACCTAACCTAACCCAACCTGACATCTCGGCGGTAATATTTGACAACATTCCTGGCGAGTTGGCCCCGACGTCTGCGTGGGTCCGTCGTATACATCACTAACGTAATATAACCTAACCTAACCCAACCTAACATCTCGGCGGTAATGTTTGAAAACATTCCTGGCGAGTTGGCCCCGACGTCTGCGTGGGTCCTTCGTATTCAACACTAACGTAACATAACCTAACCTAACGCAACCTAACATCTCGGCGGTAACATTTGACAACATTCCTGGCGAGTTGGACTCTACGGTTCCGTGGGACCTTTATATACTTCAATTACGTAATATAACCTAACCTAACCCAACCTGACATCTCGGCGGTAATATTTGACGACATTCCTGGCGAGTTGGATTCTACGTCTCCGTGGGACCTTTATATACTTCAATTACGTAATATAACCTAACCTAACCCAACCTGACATCTCGGCGGTAATATTAGACGACATTCCTGGCGAGTTGGACTCTACGTCTCCGTGGGACCTTTATATACATCAATAACGTAATATAACCTCACCTAATCCAACCTGACATCTCGGCGGTAATATTTGACAACATTCCTTGCGAGTTGGCCTCCACTTGTCCGTGGGACCTTTATATACATCAGTATCCTAATATAACCTAACCTAACCCAACCTAATCTCTCGGGGTACCGTTTAACAACATTCCTTGCTTGTCGGCCCCTACTTCTCATTGGGAACACTGTATACGTCTATGAAGTAATATAACCTAACCTAACACAACCTGACATCTCGGCGGTAATATTTGACGACATTCCTGGCGAGTTGGCCCCGACGTCTGCGCGTGTCCTTCGTATACATCACTAACGTAATATAACCTAACGTAATCCAACCTGACATCTCGGCGGTAATATTTGAAGACATTCCTGGCGAGCTATCCTCTACGTGGGACATTCATATGCATCAATAACGTAATATAACCTAACCTAACCCAACCTGACATCTCAGCGGTAATATTTGACGACATTCCTGGCGAGTTGGCCCCGACGTCTGCGTGGGTCCTTCGTTTACATCACTAACGTAATATAACCTAACCTAACCCAACCTAACATCTCGGCGGTAATATTTGACAACATTCCTGGCGAGCTATCCTCTACGTGGGACATTCATATGCATCAATAACATAATATAACCTAACCTAACCCAACCTGACATTTCGGCGGTAATATTTGACGACATTCCCGGCGAGTTGGACTCTACGTCTCCGTGGGACCTTTATATACTTCAATTACGTAATATAACCTAACCTAACCCAACCTGACATCTCGGCGGTAATATTTGACAACATTCCTTGCGAGTTGGCCTCTACGTGTCCGTGGGACCTTTATATACATCAGTATCCTAATATAACCTAACCTAACCCAACCTAATCTCTCGGGGTACCGTTTAACAACATTCCTTGCTTGTCGGCCCCTACTTCTCATTGGGAACACTGTATACGTCTATGAAGTAATATAACCTAACCTAACACAACCTGACATCTCGGCGGTAATGTTTGACAACATTCCTGGCGAGTTGGCCCCGACGTCTGCGTGGGTCCTTCGTATACATCACTATCGTATTATAACCTAACCTAACCCAACCTGACATCTCGGCGGTAATATTTGACGACATTCCTGGCGAGTTGTACTCTACGTCTCCGTGGGACCTTTATATACTTCAATTACGTAATATAACCTAACCTAACCCAACCTGGCATCTCGGCGGTAATATTTGACGACATTCCTGGCGAGTTCGACTCTACGCCTCCGACGGACCTTTATATACATCAATAACGTAATATGACCTAACCTAACCCAACCTAACATCTCGGCGGTAATATTTGACAACATTCCTGGCGAGTTGGCCCCGACGTCTGCGTGGGTCCTTCGTATTCATCACTAACGTAACATAACCTAACCTAACGCAACCTAACATCTCGGCGGTAACATTTGACAACATTCCTGGCGATCTATCTTCTACGTGGGACATGCATATGCATCAATAACGTAATATAACCTAACCTAACACAACCTGACATCTCGGCGGTAATATTTGACGACATTCCTGGCGAGTTGGACTCTACGTTTCCGTGGGACCTTTATATACTTCAATTACGTTATATAACCTAACCTAACCCAACCTGACATCTCGGCGGTAATATTTGACGACATTCCTGGCGAGTTGGCACCGACGTCTGCGTGTGTCCTTCGTATACATCACTAACGTAATATAACCTAACGTAATCCAACGTGACATCTCGGCGGTAATATTTGAAGACATTCCTGGCGAGCTATCCTCTACGTGGGACATTCATATGCATCAATAACGTAATATAACCTAACCTAACCCAACCTGACATCTCGGCGGTAATATTTGACGACATTCCTGGCGAGTTGTCCCCGACGTCTGCGTGGGTCCTTCGTTTACATCACTAACGTAATATAACCTAACCTAACCCAACCTGACATCTCGGCGGTAACATTTGACAACATTCCTGGCGATCTATCTTCTACGTGGGACATGCATATGCATCAATAACGTAATATAACCTAACCTAACACAACCTGACATCTCGGCGGTAATATTTGACGACATTCTTGGCAAGTTCGACTCTACGTCTCCGACGGACCTTTATATACATCAATAACATAATATGACCTAACCTAACCCAACCTGACATCTCGGCGGTAATATTTGACAACATTCCTGGCGAGTTGGCCCCGACGTCTGCGTGGGTCCTTCGTATACGTCACTAACGTAATATAACCTAACCTAACCCAACCTAACATCTCGGCGGTAACATTTGACAACATTCCTGGCGAGCTATCCTCTACGTGGGACATTCGTATGCATCAATGGCGTAATATAACCTAACGTAAACCAACCTGACATCTCGGCGGTAATATTTGACAACACTCCTGGCGAGTTGGCCGCGACGTCTGCGTGGGTCTTTCGTATACATCACTAACGTAATATAACCTAACCTAACCCAACCTGACATCTCGGCGGTAATATTTGACAACATTCCTGGCGAGTTGGCCCCGACGTCTGCGTGGGTCCGTCGTATACATCACTAACGTAATATAACCTAACCTAACCCAACCTAACATCTCGGCGGTAATGTTTGAAAACATTCCTGGCGAGTTGGCCCCGACGTCTGCGTGGGTCCTTCGTATTCAACACTAACGTAACATAACCTAACCTAACGCAACCTAACATCTCGGCGGTAACATTTGACAACATTCCTGGCGAGTTGGACTCTACGGTTCCGTGGGACCTTTATATACTTCAATTACGTAATATAACCTAACCTAACCCAACCTGACATCTGGGCGGTAATATTTGACGACATTCCTGGCGAGTTGGCCCCGACGTCTGCGTGGGTCCGTCGTATACATCACTAACGTAATATAACCTAACCTAACCCAACCTAACATCTCGGCGGTAATGTTTGAAAACATTCCTGGCGAGTTGGCCCCGACGTCTGCGTGGGTCCTTCGTATTCAACACTAACGTAACATAACCTAACCTAACCCAACCTAACATCTCGGCGGTAACATTTGACAACATTCCTGGCGAGCTATCCTCTACGTGGGACATTCGTATGCATCAATAGCGTAATATAACCTAACGTAACCCAACCTGACATCTCGGCGGTAATATTTGACAACACTCCTGGCGAGTTGGCCGCGACGTCTGCGTGGGTCTTTCGTATACATCACTAACGTAATATAACCTAACCTAACCCAACCTGACATCTCGGCGGTAATATTTGACAACATTCCTGGCGAGTTGGCCCCGACGTCTGCGTGGGTCCGTCGTATACATCACTAACGTAATATAACCTAACCTAACCCAACCTAACATCTCGGCGGTAATGTTTGAAAACATTCCTGGCGAGTTGGCCCCGACGTCTGCGTGGGTCCTTCGTATTCAACAGTAACGTAACATAACCTAACCTAACGCAACCTAACATCTCGGCGGTAACATTTGACAACATTCCTGGCGATCTATCCTCTACGTGGGACATGCATATGCATCAATAACGTAATATAACCTAACCTAACTCAACCTGACATCTCGGCGGTAATATTTGACGACATTCCTGGCGAGTTGGACTCTACGGTTCCGTGGGACCTTTATATACTTCAATTACGTAATATAACCTAACCTAACCCAACCTGACATCTCGGCGGTAATATTTGACGACATTCCTGGCGAGTTGGACTCTACGTCTCCGTGGGACCTTTATATACTTCAATTACGTAATATAACCTAACCTAACCCAACCTGACATCTCGGCGGTAATATTTGACGACATTCCTGGCGAGTTGGACTCTACGTCTCCGTGGGACCTTTATATACATCAATAACGTAATATAACCTCACCTAATCCAACCTGACATCTCGGCGGTAATATTTGACAACATTCCTTGCGAGTTGGCCTCTACGTGTCCGTGGGACCTTTATATACATCAGTATCCTAATATAACCTAACCTAACCCAACCTAATCTCTCGGGGTACCGTTTAACAACATTCCTTGCTTGTCGGCCCCTACTTCTCATTGGGAACACTGTATACGTCTATGAAGTAATATAACCTAACCTAACACAACCTGACATCTCGGCGGTAATGTTTGACAACATTCCTGGCGAGTTGGCCCCGACGTCTGCGTGGGTCCTTCGTATACATCACTATCGTATTATAACCTAACCTAACTCAACCTGACATCTCGGCGGTAATATTTGACGACATTCCTGGCGAGTTGGCCCCGACGTCTGCGCGTGTCCTTCGTATACATCACTAACGTAATATAACCTAACGTAATCCAACCTGACATCTCGGCGGTAATATTTGAAGACATTCCTGGCGAGCTATCCTCTACGTGGGACATTCATATGCATCAATAACGTAATATAACCTAACCTAACCCAACCTGACATCTCGGCGGTAATATTTGACGACATTCCTGGCGAGTTGGTCTCTACGTCTCCGTGGGACCTTTATATACATCAATAACGTAATATAACCTCACCTAATCCAACCTGACATCTCGGCGGTAATATTTGACAACATTCCTTGCGAGTTGGCCTCTACGTGTCCGTGGGACCTTTATATACATCAGTATCCTAATATAACCTAACCTAACCCAACCTAATCTCTCGGGGTACCGTTTAACAACATTCCTTGCTTGTCGGCCCCTACTTCTCATTGGGAACACTGTATACGTCTATGAAGTAATATAACCTAACCTAACACAACCTGACATCTCGGCGGTAATGTTTGACAACATTCCTGGCGAGTTGGCCCCGACGTCTGCGTGGGTCCTTCGTATACATCACTATCGTATTATAACCTAACCTAACCCAACCTGACATCTCGGCGGTAATATTTGACGACATTCCTGGCGAGTTGTACTCTACGTCTCCGTGGGACCTTTATATACTTCAATTACGTAATATAACCTAACCTAACCCAACCTGGCATCTCGGCGGTAATATTTGACGACATTCCTGGCGAGTTCGACTCTACGCCTCCGACGGACCTTTATATACATCAATAACGTAATATGACCTAACCTAACCCAACCTAACATCTCGGCGGTAATATTTGACAACATTCCTGGCGAGTTGGCCCCGACGTCTGCGTGGGTCCTTCGTATTCATCACTAACGTAACATAACCTAACCTAACGCAACCTAACATCTCGGCGGTAACATTTGACAACATTCCTGGCGATCTATCTTCTACGTGGGACATGCATATGCATCAATAACGTAATATAACCTAACCTAACACAACCTGACATCTCGGCGGTAATATTTGACGACATTCCTGGCGAGTTGGACTCTACGTTTCCGTGGGACCTTTATATACTTCAATTACGTTATATAACCTAACCTAACCCAACCTGACATCTCGGCGGTAATATTTGACGACATTCCTGGCGAGTTGGCACCGACGTCTGCGTGTGTCCTTCGTATACATCACTAACGTAATATAACCTAACGTAATCCAACGTGACATCTCGGCGGTAATATTTGAAGACATTCCTGGCGAGCTATCCTCTACGTGGGACATTCATATGCATCAATAACGTAATATAACCTAACCTAACCCAACCTGACATCTCGGCGGTAATATTTGACGACATTCCTGGCGAGTTGTCCCCGACGTCTGCGTGGGTCCTTCGTTTACATCACTAACGTAATATAACCTAACCTAACCCAACCTAACATCTCGGCGGTAAGATTTGACAACATTCCTGGCGAGCTATCCTCTACGTGGGACATTCATATGCATCAATAACATAATATAACCTAACCTAACCCTACCTGACATTTCGGCGGTAATATTTGAAGACATTCTTGGCGAGTTCGACTCTACGTCTCCGACGGACCTTTATATACATCAATAACATAATATGACCTAACCTAACCCAACCTGACATCTCGGCGGTAATATTTGACAACATTCCTGGCGAGTTGGCCCCGACGTCTGCGTGGGTCCTTCGTATACGTCACTAACGTAATATAACCTAACCTAACCCAACCTAAAATCTCGGCGGTAACATTTGACAACATTCCTGGCGAGCTATCCTCTACGTGGGACATTCGTATGCATCAATAGCGTAATATAACCTATCGTAACCCAACCTGACATCTCGGCGGTAATATTTGACAACACTCCTGGCGAGTTGGCCGCGACGTCTGCGTGGGTCTTTCGTATACATCACTAACGTAATATAACCTAACCTAACCCAACCTGACATCTCGGCGGTAATATTTGACAACATTCCTGGCGAGTTGGCCCCGACGTCTGCGTGGGTCCGTCGTATACATCACTAACGTAATATAACCTAACCTAACCCAACCTAACATCTCGGCGGTAATGTTTGAAAACATTCCTGGCGAGTTGGCCCCGACGTCTGCGTGGGTCCTTCGTATTCAACACTAACGTAACATAACCTAACCTAACGCAACCTAACATCTCGGCGGTAACATTTGACAACATTCCTGGCGAGTTGGACTCTACGGTTCCGTGGGACCTTTATATACTTCAATTACGTAATATAACCTAACCTAACCCAACCTGACATCTCGGCGGTAATATTTGACGACATTCCTGGCGAGTTGGATTCTACGTCTCCGTGGGACCTTTATATACTTCAATTACGTAATATAACCTAACCTAACCCAACCTGACATCTCGGCGGTAATATTAGACGACATTCCTGGCGAGTTGGACTCTACGTCTCCGTGGGACCTTTATATACATCAATAACGTAATATAACCTCACCTAATCCAACCTGACATCTCGGCGGTAATATTTGACAACATTCCTTGCGAGTTGGCCTCCACTTGTCCGTGGGACCTTTATATACATCAGTATCCTAATATAACCTAACCTAACCCAACCTAATCTCTCGGGGTACCGTTTAACAACATTCCTTGCTTGTCGGCCCCTACTTCTCATTGGGAACACTGTATACGTCTATGAAGTAATATAACCTAACCTAACACAACCTGACATCTCGGCGGTAATGTTTGACAACATTCCTGGCGAGTTGGCCCCGACGTCTGCGTGGGTCCTTCGTATACATCACTATCGTATTATAACCTAACCTAACCCAACCTGACATCTCGGCGGTAATATTTGACGACATTCCTGGCGAGTTGTACTCTACGTCTCCGTGGGACCTTTATATACTTCAATTACGTAATATAACCTAACCTAACCCAACCTGGCATCTCGGCGGTAACATTTGACAACATTCCTGGCGATCTATCCTCTACGTGGAACATGCATATGCATCAATAACGTAATATAACCTAACCTAACACAACCTGACATCTCGGCGGTAATATTTGACGACATTCCTGGCGAGTTCGACTCTACGTCTCCGACGGACCTTTATATACATCAACAACGTAATATGACCTAACCTAACCCAACCTGACATCTCGGCGGTAATATTTGGCAACATTCCTGGCGAGTTGGCCCCGACGTCTGCGTGGGTCCTTCGTATTCAACACTAACGTAACATAACCTAACCTAACGCAACCTAACATCTCGGCGGTAACATTTGACAACATTCCTGGAGATCTATCTTCTACGTGGGACATGCATATGCATCAACAACGTAATATAACCTAACCTAACACAACCTGACATCTCGGCGGTAATATTTGACGACATTCCTGGCGAGTTGGAATCTACGTTTCCGTGGGACCTTTATATACTTCAATTACGTAATATAACCTAACCTAACCCAACCTAACATCTCGGCGGTAACATTTGACAACATTCCTGGCGAGCTATCCTCTACGTGGGACATTCGTATGCATCAATAGCGTAATATAACCTAACGTAACCCAACCTGACATCTCGGCCGTAATATTTGACAACATTCCTGGCGAGTTGGCGCCAACGTCTGCGTAGGTCCTTCGTATTCAACACTAACGTAACATAACCTAACCTAACGCAACCTGACATCTCGGCGGTAACATTTGACAACATTCCTGGGGATCTATCCTCTACGTGGAACATGCATATGCATCAATAACGTAACATAACCTAACCTAACACAACCTGACATCTCGGCGGTAATATTTGACGACATTCCTGGCGAGTTGGCCCCGACGTCTGCGCGTGTCCTTCGTAATCATCACTAACGTAATATAACCTAACGTAATCCAACCTGACATCTCGGCGGTAATATTTGAAGACATTCCTGGCGAGCTATCCTCTACGTGGGACATTCATATGCATCAATAACGTAATATAACCTAACCTAACCCAACCTGACATCTCGGCGGTAATGTTTGACAACATTCCTGGCGAGTTGGCCCCGACGTCTGCGTGGGTCCTTCGTATACATCACTATCGTATTATAACCTAACCTAACCCAACCTGACATCTCGGCGGTAATATTTGACGACATTCCTGGCGAGTTGTACTCTACGTCTCCGTGGGACCTTTATATACTTCAATTACGTAATATAACCTAACCTAACCCAACCTGGCATCTCGGCGGTAATATTTGACGACATTCCTGGCGAGTTCGACTCTACGCCTCCGACGGACCTTTATATACATCAATAACGTAATATGACCTAACCTAACCCAACCTAACATCTCGGCGGTAATATTTGACAACATTCCTGGCGAGTTGGCCCCGACGTCTGCGTGGGTCCTTCGTATTCATCACTAACGTAACATAACCTAACCTAACGCAACCTAACATCTCGGCGGTAACATTTGACAACATTCCTGGCGATCTATCTTCTACGTGGGACATGCATATGCATCAATAACGTAATATAACCTAACCTAACACAACCTGACATCTCGGCGGTAATATTTGACGACATTCTTGGCAAGTTCGACTCTACGTCTCCGACGGACCTTTATATACATCAATAACATAATATGACCTAACCTAACCCAACCTGACATCTCGGCGGTAATATTTGACAACATTCCTGGCGAGTTGGCCCCGACGTCTGCGTGGGTCCTTCGTATACGTCACTAACGTAATATAACCTAACCTAACCCAACCTAACATCTCGGCGGTAACATTTGACAACATTCCTGGCGAGCTATCCTCTACGTGGGACATTCGTATGCATCAATGGCGTAATATAACCTAACGTAAACCAACCTGACATCTCGGCGGTAATATTTGACAACACTCCTGGCGAGTTGGCCGCGACGTCTGCGTGGGTCTTTCGTATACATCACTAACGTAATATAACCTAACCTAACCCAACCTGACATCTCGGCGGTAATATTTGACAACATTCCTGGCGAGTTGGCCCCGACGTCTGCGTGGGTCCGTCGTATACATCACTAACGTAATATAACCTAACCTAACCCAACCTAACATCTCGGCGGTAATGTTTGAAAACATTCCTGGCGAGTTGGCCCCGACGTCTGCGTGGGTCCTTCGTATTCAACAGTAACGTAACATAACCTAACCTAACGCAACCTAACATCTCGGCGGTAACATTTGACAACATTCGTGGCGATCTATCCTCTACGTGGGACATGCATATGCATCAATAACGTAATATAACCTAACCTAACTCAACCTGACATCTCGGCGGTAATATTTGACGACATTCCTGGCGAGTTGGACTCTACGTCTCCGTGGGACCTTTATATACTTCAATTACGTAATATAACCTAACCTAACCCAACCTGACATCTCGGCGGTAATATTTGACGACATTCCTGGCGAGTTGGACTCTACGTCTCCGTGGGACCTTTATATACATCAATAACGTAATATAACCTCACCTAATCCAACCTGACATCTCGGCGGTAATATTTGACAACATTCCTTGCGAGTTGGCCTCTACGTGTCCGTGGGACCTTTATATACATCAGTATCCTAATATAACCTAACCTAACCCAACCTAATCTCTCGGGGTACCGTTTAACAACATTCCTTGCTTGTCGGCCCCTACTTCTCATTGGGAACACTGTATACGTCTATGAAGTAATATAACCTAACCTAACACAACCTGACATCTCGGCGGTAATGTTTGACAACATTCCTGGCGAGTTGGCCCCGACGTCTGCGTGGGTCCTTCGTATACATCACTATCGTATTATAACCTAACCTAACTCAACCTGACATCTCGGCGGTAATATTTGACGACATTCCTGGCGAGTTGGCCCCGACGTCTGCGCGTGTCCTTCGTATACATCACTAACGTAATATAACCTAACGTAATCCAACCTGACATCTCGGCGGTAATATTTGAAGACATTCCTGGCGAGCTATCCTCTACGTGGGACATTCATATGCATCAATAACGTAATATAACCTAACCTAACCCAACCTGACATCTCGGCGGTAATATTTGACGACATTCCTGGCGAGTTGGTCTCTACGTCTCCGTGGGACCTTTATATACATCAATAACGTAATATAACCTCACCTAATCCAACCTGACATCTCGGCGGTAATATTTGACAACATTCCTTGCGAGTTGGCCTCTACGTGTCCGTGGGACCTTTATATACATCAGTATCCTAATATAACCTAACCTAACCCAACCTAATCTCTCGGGGTACCGTTTAACAACATTCCTTGCTTGTCGGCCCCTACTTCTCATTGGGAACACTGTATACGTCTATGAAGTAATATAACCTAACCTAACACAACCTGACATCTCGGCGGTAATGTTTGACAACATTCCTGGCGAGTTGGCCCCGACGTCTGCGTGGGTCCTTCGTATACATCACTATCGTATTATAACGTAACCTAACCCAACCTGACATCTCGGCGGTAATATTTGACGACATTCCTGGCGAGTTGTACTCTACGTCTCCGTGGGACCTTTATATACTTCAATTACGTAATATAACCTAACCTAACCCAACCTGGCATCTCGGCGGTAATATTTGACGACATTCCTGGCGAGTTCGACTCTACGCCTCCGACGGACCTTTATATACATCAATAACGTAATATGACCTAACCTAACCCAACCTAACATCTCGGCGGTAATATTTGACAACATTCCTGGCGAGTTGGCCCCGACGTCTGCGTGGGTCCTTCGTATTCATCACTAACGTAACATAACCTAACCTAACGCAACCTAACATCTCGGCGGTAACATTTGACAACATTCCTGGCGATCTATCTTCTACGTGGGACATGCATATGCATCAATAACGTAATATAACCTAACCTAACACAACCTGACATCTCGGCGGTAATATTTGACGACATTCCTGGCGAGTTGGACTCTACGTTTCCGTGGGACCTTTATATACTTCAATTACGTTATATAACCTAACCTAACCCAACCTGACATCTCGGCGGTAATATTTGACGACATTCCTGGCGAGTTGGCACCGACGTCTGCGTGTGTCCTTCGTATACATCACTAACGTAATATAACCTAACGTAATCCAACGTGACATCTCGGCGGTAATATTTGAAGACATTCCTGGCGAGCTATCCTCTACGTGGGACATTCATATGCATCAATAACGTAATATAACCTAACCTAACCCAACCTGACATCTCGGCGGTAATATTTGACGACATTCCTGGCGAGTTGGCCCCGACGTCTGCGTGGGTCCTTCGTTTACATCACTAACGTAATATAACCTAACCTAACCCAACCTAACATCTCGGCGGTAATATTTGACAACATTCCTGGCGAGCTATCCTCTACGTGGGACATTCATATGCATCAATAACATAATATAACCTAACCTAACCCAACCTGACATTTCGGCGGTAATATTTGACGACATTCCCGGCGAGTTGGACTCTACGTCTCCGTGGGACCTTTATATACTTCAATTACGTAATATAACCTAACCTAACCCAACCTGACATCTCGGCGGTAATATTTGACGACATTCCTGGCGAGTTGGTCTCTACGTCTCCGTGGGACCTTTATATACATCAATAACGTAATATAACCTCACCTAATCCAACCTGACATCTCGGCGGTAATATTTGACAACATTCCTTGCGAGTTGGCCTCTACGTGTCCGTGGGACCTTTATATACATCAGTATCCTAATATAACCTAACC
This sequence comes from Xylocopa violacea, assembly GCA_963969225.1. Taxonomy (NCBI): domain Eukaryota; kingdom Metazoa; phylum Arthropoda; class Insecta; order Hymenoptera; family Apidae; genus Xylocopa; species Xylocopa violacea. The sequence continues at coordinate 6,823,978 of CAXAJV010000001.1, forward strand.
TAACACAACCTAATCTCTCGGGGTACCGTTTAACAACATTCCTTGCTTGTCGGCCCCTACTTCTCATTGGGAACACTGCATACGTCTATGAAGTAATATAACCTAACCTAACACAACCTGACATCTCGGCGGTAATGTTTGACAACATTCCTGGCGAGTTGGCCCCGACGTCTGCGTGGGTCCTTCGTATACATCACTATCGTATTATAACCTAACCTAACCCAACCTGACATCTCGGCGGTAATATTTGACGACATTCCTGGCGAGTTGTACTCTACGTCTCCGTGGGACCTTTATATACTTCAATTACGTAATATAACCTAACCTAACCCAACCTGGCATCTCGGCGGTAACATTTGACAACATTCCTGGCGATCTATCCTCTACGTGGAACATGCATATGCATCAATAACGTAATATAACCTAACCTAACACAACCTGACATCTCGGCGGTAATATTTGACGACATTCCTGGCGAGTTCGACTCTACGTCTCCGACGGACCTTTATATACATCAACAACGTAATATGACCTAACCTAACCCAACCTGACATCTGGGCGGTAATATTTGGCAACATTCCTGGCGAGTTGGCCCCGACGTCTGCGTGGGTCCTTCGTATTCAACACTAACGTAACATAACCTAACCTAACGCAACCTAACATCTCGGCGGTAACATTTGACAACATTCCTGGAGATCTATCTTCTACGTGGGACATGCATATGCATCAACAACGTAATATAACCTAACCTAACACAACCTGACATCTCGGCGGTAATATTTGACGACATTCCTGGCGAGTTGGAATCTACGTTTCCGTGGGACCTTTATATACTTCAATTACGTAATATAACCTAACCTAACCCAACCTAACATCTCGGCGGTAACATTTGACAACATTCCTGGCGAGCTATCCTCTACGTGGGACATTCGTATGCATCAATAGCGTAATATAACCTAACGTAACCCAACCTGACATCTCGGCCGTAATATTTGACAACATTCCTGGCGAGTTGGCGCCAACGTCTGCGTAGGTCCTTCGTATTCAACACTAACGTAACATAACCTAACCTAACGCAACCTAACATCTCGGCGGTAACATTTGACAACATTCCTGGGGATCTATCCTCTACGTGGAACATGCATATGCATCAATAACGTAACATAACCTAACCTAACACAACCTGACATCTCGGCGGTAATATTTGACGACATTCCTGGCGAGTTGGACTCTACGTCTCCGTGGGACCTTTATATACTTCAATTACGTAATATAACCTAACCTAACCCAACCTGACATCTCGGCGGTAATATTTGACGACATTCCTGGCGAGTTGGACTCTACGTCTCCGTGGGACCTTTATATACATCAATAACGTAATATAACCTCACCTAATCCAACCTGACATCTCGGCGGTAATATTAGACGACATTCCTGGCGAGTTGGACTCTACGTCTCCGTGGGACCTTTATATACATCAATAACGTAATATAACCTCACCTAATCCAACCTGACATCTCCGCGGTAATATTTGACAACATTCCTTGCGAGTTGGCCTCTACGTGTCCGTGGGACCTTTATATACATCAGTATCCTAATATAACCTAACCTAACCCAACCTAATCTCTCGGGGTACCGTTTAACAACATTCCTTGCTTGTCGGCCCCTACTTCTCATTGGGAACACTGTATACGTCTATGAAGTAATATAACCTAACCTAACACAACCTGACATCTCGGCGGTAATATTTGACGACATTCCTGGCGAGTTGGCCCCGACGTCTGCGCGTGTCCTTCGTAATCATCACTAACGTAATATAACCTAACGTAATCCAACCTGACATCTCGGCGGTAATATTTGAAGACATTCCTGGCGAGCTATCCTCTACGTGGGACATTCATATGCATCAATAACGTAATATAACCTAACCTAACCCAACCTGACATCTCGGCGGTAATGTTTGACAACATTCCTGGCGAGTTGGCCCCGACGTCTGCGTGGGTCCTTCGTATACATCACTATCGTATTATAACCTAACCTAACCCAACCTGACATTTCGGCGGTAATATTTTACGACATTCCTGGCGAGTTGGACTCTACGTCTCCGTGGGACCTTTATATACTTCAATTACGTAATATAACCTAACCTAACCCAACCTGACATCTCGGCGGTAATATTTGACGACATTCCTGGCGAGTTGGACTCTACGTCTCCGTGGGACCTTTATATACATCAATAACGTAATATAACCTCACCTAATCCAACCTGACATCTCGGCGGTAATATTTGACAACATTCCTTGCGAGTTGGCCTCTACGTGTCCGTGGGACCTTTATATACATCAGTATCCTAATATAACCTAACCTAACCCAACCTAATCTCTCGGGGTACCGTTTAACAACATTCCTTGCTTGTCGGCCCCTACTTCTCATTGGGAACACTGTATACGTCTATGAAGTAATATAACCTAACCTAACACAACCTGACATCTCGGCGGTAATGTTTGACAACATTCCTGGCGAGTTGGCCCCGACGTCTGCGTGGGTCCTTCGTATACATCACTATCGTATTATAACCTAACCTAACTCAACCTGACATCTCGGCGGTAATATTTGACGACATTCCTGGCGAGTTGGCCCCGACGTCTGCGCGTGTCCTTCGTATACATCACTAACGTAATATAACCTAACGTAATCCAACCTGACATCTCGGCGGTAATATTTGAAGACATTCCTGGCGAGCTATCCTCTACGTGGGACATTCATATGCATCAATAACGTAATATAACCTAACCTAACCCAACCTGACATCTCGGCGGTAATATTTGACGACATTCCTGGCGAGTTGGTCTCTACGTCTCCGTGGGACCTTTATATACATCAATAACGTAATATAACCTCACCTAATCCAACCTGACATCTCGGCGGTAATATTTGACAACATTCCTTGCGAGTTGGCCTCTACGTGTCCGTGGGACCTTTATATACATCAGTATCCTAATATAACCTAACCTAACCCAACCTAATCTCTCGGGGTACCGTTTAACAACATTCCTTGCTTGTCGGCCCCTACTTCTCATTGGGAACACTGTATACGTCTATGAAGTAATATAACCTAACCTAACACAACCTGACATCTCGGCGGTAATGTTTGACAACATTCCTGGCGAGTTGGCCCCGACGTCTGCGTGGGTCCTTCGTATACATCACTATCGTATTATAACCTAACCTAACCCAACCTGACATCTCGGCGGTAATATTTGACGACATTCCTGGCGAGTTGTACTCTACGTCTCCGTGGGACCTTTATATACTTCAATTACGTAATATAACCTAACCTAACCCAACCTGGCATCTCGGCGGTAATATTTGACGACATTCCTGGCGAGTTCGACTCTACGCCTCCGACGGACCTTTATATACATCAATAACGTAATATGACCTAACCTAACCCAACCTAACATCTCGGCGGTAATATTTGACAACATTCCTGGCGAGTTGGCCCCGACGTCTGCGTGGGTCCTTCGTATTCATCACTAACGTAACATAACCTAACCTAACGCAACCTAACATCTCGGCGGTAACATTTGACAACATTCCTGGCGATCTATCTTCTACGTGGGACATGCATATGCATCAATAACGTAATATAACCTAACCTAACACAACCTGACATCTCGGCGGTAATATTTGACGACATTCCTGGCGAGTTGGACTCTACGTTTCCGTGGGACCTTTATATACTTCAATTACGTTATATAACCTAACCTAACCCAACCTGACATCTCGGCGGTAATATTTGACGACATTCCTGGCGAGTTGGCACCGACGTCTGCGTGTGTCCTTCGTATACATCACTAACGTAATATAACCTAACGTAATCCAACGTGACATCTCGGCGGTAATATTTGAAGACATTCCTGGCGAGCTATCCTCTACGTGGGACATTCATATGCATCAATAACGTAATATAACCTAACCCAACCCAACCTGACATCTCGGCGGTAATATTTGACGACATTCCTGGCGAGTTGGCCCCGACGTCTGCGTGGGTCCTTCGTTTACATCACTAACGTAATATAACCTAACCTAACCCAACCTAACATCTCGGCGGTAAGATTTGACAACATTCCTGGCGAGCTATCCTCTACGTGGGACATTCATATGCATCAATAACATAATATAACCTAACCTAACCCTACCTGACATTTCGGCGGTAATATTTGAAGACATTCTTGGCGAGTTCGACTCTACGTCTCCGACGGACCTTTATATACATCAATAACATAATATGACCTAACCTAACCCAACCTGACATCTCGGCGGTAATATTTGACAACATTCCTGGCGAGTTGGCCCCGACGTCTGCGTGGGTCCTTCGTATACGTCACTAACGTAATATAACCTAACCTAACCCAACCTAAAATCTCGGCGGTAACATTTGACAACATTCCTGGCGAGCTATCCTCTACGTGGGACATTCGTATGCATCAATAGCGTAATATAACCTATCGTAACCCAACCTGACATCTCGGCGGTAATATTTGACAACACTCCTGGCGAGTTGGCCGCGACGTCTGCGTGGGTCTTTCGTATACATCACTAACGTAATATAACCTAACCTAACCCAACCTGACATCTCGGCGGTAATATTTGACAACATTCCTGGCGAGTTGGCCCCGACGTCTGCGTGGGTCCGTCGTATACATCACTAACGTAATATAACCTAACCTAACCCAACCTAACATCTCGGCGGTAATGTTTGAAAACATTCCTGGCGAGTTGGCCCCGACGTCTGCGAGGGTCCTTCGTATTCAACACTAACGTAACATAACCTAACCTAACGCAACCTAACATCTCGGCGGTAACATTTGACAACATTCCTGGCGAGTTGGACTCTACGGTTCCGTGGGACCTTTATATACTTCAATTACGTAATATAACCTAACCTAACCCAACCTGACATCTCGGCGGTAATATTTGACGACATTCCTGGCGAGTTGGATTCTACGTCTCCGTGGGACCTTTATATACTTCAATTACGTAATATAACCTAACCTAACCCAACCTGACATCTCGGCGGTAATATTAGACGACATTCCTGGCGAGTTGGACTCTACGTCTCCGTGGGACCTTTATATACATCAATAACGTAATATAACCTCACCTAATCCAACCTGACATCTCGGCGGTAATATTTGACAACATTCCTTGCGAGTTGGCCTCCACTTGTCCGTGGGACCTTTATATACATCAGTATCCTAATATAACCTAACCTAACCCAACCTAATCTCTCGGGGTACCGTTTAACAACATTCCTTGCTTGTCGGCCCCTACTTCTCATTGGGAACACTGTATACGTCTATGAAGTAATATAACCTAACCTAACACAACCTGACATCTCGGCGGTAATATTTGACGACATTCCTGGCGAGTTGGCCCCGACGTCTGCGCGTGTCCTTCGTATACATCACTAACGTAATATAACCTAACGTAATCCAACCTGACATCTCGGCGGTAATATTTGAAGACATTCCTGGCGAGCTATCCTCTACGTGGGACATTCATATGCATCAATAACGTAATATAACCTAACCTAACCCAACCTGACATCTCGGCGGTAATATTTGACGACATTCCTGGCGAGTTGGTCTCTACGTCTCCGTGGGACCTTTATATACATCAATAACGTAATATAACCTCACCTAATCCAACCTGACATCTCGGCGGTAATATTTGACAACATTCCTTGCGAGTTGGCCTCTACGTGTCCGTGGGACCTTTATATACATCAGTATCCTAATATAACCTAACCTAACCCAACCTAATCTCTCGGGGTACCGTTTAACAACATTCCTTGCTTGTCGGCCCCTACTTCTCATTGGGAACACTGTATACGTCTATGAAGTAATATAACCTAACCTAACACAACCTGACATCTCGGCGGTAATGTTTGACAACATTCCTGGCGAGTTGGCCCCGACGTCTGCGTGGGTCCTTCGTATACATCACTATCGTATTATAACCTAACCTAACCCAACCTGACATCTCGGCGGTAATATTTGACGACATTCCTGGCGAGTTGTACTCTACGTCTCCGTGGGACCTTTATATACTTCAATTACGTAATATAACCTAACCTAACCCAACCTGGCATCTCGGCGGTAATATTTGACGACATTCCTGGCGAGTTCGACTCTACGCCTCCGACGGACCTTTATATACATCAATAACGTAATATGACCTAACCTAACCCAACCTAACATCTCGGCGGTAATATTTGACAACATTCCTGGCGAGTTGGCCCCGACGTCTGCGTGGGTCCTTCGTATTCATCACTAACGTAACATAACCTAACCTAACGCAACCTAACATCTCGGCGGTAACATTTGACAACATTCCTGGCGATCTATCTTCTACGTGGGACATGCATATGCATCAATAACGTAATATAACCTAACCTAACACAACCTGACATCTCGGCGGTAATATTTGACGACATTCCTGGCGAGTTGGACTCTACGTTTCCGTGGGACCTTTATATACTTCTATTACGTTATATAACCTAACCTAACCCAACCTGACATCTCGGCGGTAATATTTGACGACATTCCTGGCGAGTTGGCACCGACGTCTGCGTGTGTCCTTCGTATACATCACTAACGTAATATAACCTAACGTAATCCAACGTGACATCTCGGCGGTAATATTTGAAGACATTCCTGGCGAGCTATCCTCTACGTGGGACATTCATATGCATCAATAACGTAATATAACCTAACCCAACCCAACCTGACATCTCGGCGGTAATATTTGACGACATTCCTGGCGAGTTGGCCCCGACGTCTGCGTGGGTCCTTCGTTTACATCACTAACGTAATATAACCTAACCTAACCCAACCTAACATCTCGGCGGTAAGATTTGACAACATTCCTGGCGAGCTATCCTCTACGTGGGACATTCATATGCATCAATAACATAATATAACCTAACCTAACCCTACCTGACATTTCGGCGGTAATATTTGAAGACATTCTTGGCGAGTTCGACTCTACGTCTCCGACGGACCTTTATATACATCAATAACATAATATGACCTAACCTAACCCAACCTGACATCTCGGCGGTAATATTTGACAACATTCCTGGCGAGTTGGCCCCGACGTCTGCGTGGGTCCTTCGTATACGTCACTAACGTAATATAACCTAACCTAACCCAACCTAAAATCTCGGCGGTAACATTTGACAACATTCCTGGCGAGCTATCCTCTACGTGGGACATTCGTATGCATCAATAGCGTAATATAACCTATCGTAACCCAACCTGACATCTCGGCGGTAATATTTGACAACACTCCTGGCGAGTTGGCCGCGACGTCTGCGTGGGTCTTTCGTATACATCACTAACGTAATATAACCTAACCTAACCCAACCTGACATCTCGGCGGTAATATTTGACAACATTCCTGGCGAGTTGGCCCCGACGTCTGCGTGGGTCCGTCGTATACATCACTAACGTAATATAACCTAACCTAACCCAACCTAACATCTCGGCGGTAATGTTTGAAAACATTCCTGGCGAGTTGGCCCCGACGTCTGCGTGGGTCCTTCGTATTCAACACTAACGTAACATAACCTAACCTAACGCAACCTAACATCTCGGCGGTAACATTTGACAACATTCCTGGCGAGTTGGACTCTACGGTTCCGTGGGACCTTTATATACTTCAATTACGTAATATAACCTAACCTAACCCAACCTGACATCTCGGCGGTAATATTTGACGACATTCCTGGCGAGTTGGATTCTACGTCTCCGTGGGACCTTTATATACTTCAATTACGTAATATAACCTAACCTAACCCAACCTGACATCTCGGCGGTAATATTAGACGACATTCCTGGCGAGTTGGACTCTACGTCTCCGTGGGACCTTTATATACATCAATAACGTAATATAACCTCACCTAATCCAACCTGACATCTCGGCGGTAATATTTGACAACATTCCTTGCGAGTTGGCCTCCACTTGTCCGTGGGACCTTTATATACATCAGTATCCTAATATAACCTAACCTAACCCAACCTAATCTCTCGGGGTACCGTTTAACAACATTCCTTGCTTGTCGGCCCCTACTTCTCATTGGGAACACTGTATACGTCTATGAAGTAATATAACCTAACCTAACACAACCTGACATCTCGGCGGTAATATTTGACGACATTCCTGGCGAGTTGGCCCCGACGTCTGCGCGTGTCCTTCGTATACATCACTAACGTAATATAACCTAACGTAATCCAACCTGACATCTCGGCGGTAATATTTGAAGACATTCCTGGCGAGCTATCCTCTACGTGGGACATTCATATGCATCAATAACGTAATATAACCTAACCTAACCCAACCTGACATCTCGGCGGTAATATTTGACGACATTCCTGGCGAGTTGGTCTCTACGTCTCCGTGGGACCTTTATATACATCAATAACGTAATATAACCTCACCTAATCCAACCTGACATCTCGGCGGTAATATTTGACAACATTCCTTGCGAGTTGGCCTCTACGTGTCCGTGGGACCTTTATATACATCAGTATCCTAATATAACCTAACCTAACCCAACCTAATCTCTCGGGGTACCGTTTAACAACATTCCTTGCTTGTCGGCCCCTACTTCTCATTGGGAACACTGTATACGTCTATGAAGTAATATAACCTAACCTAACACAACCTGACATCTCGGCGGTAATGTTTGACAACATTCCTGGCGAGTTGGCCCCGACGTCTGCGTGGGTCCTTCGTATACATCACTATCGTATTATAACCTAACCTAACCCAACCTGACATCTCGGCGGTAATATTTGACGACATTCCTGGCGAGTTGTACTCTACGTCTCCGTGGGACCTTTATATACTTCAATTACGTAATATAACCTAACCTAACCCAACCTGGCATCTCGGCGGTAATATTTGACGACATTCCTGGCGAGTTCGACTCTACGCCTCCGACGGACCTTTATATACATCAATAACGTAATATGACCTAACCTAACCCAACCTAACATCTCGGCGGTAATATTTGACAACATTCCTGGCGAGTTGGCCCCGACGTCTGCGTGGGTCCTTCGTATTCATCACTAACGTAACATAACCTAACCTAACGCAACCTAACATCTCGGCGGTAACATTTGACAACATTCCTGGCGATCTATCTTCTACGTGGGACATGCATATGCATCAATAACGTAATATAACCTAACCTAACACAACCTGACATCTCGGCGGTAATATTTGACGACATTCCTGGCGAGTTGGACTCTACGTTTCCGTGGGACCTTTATATACTTCAATTACGTTATATAACCTAACCTAACCCAACCTGACATCTCGGCGGTAATATTTGACGACATTCCTGGCGAGTTGGCACCGACGTCTGCGTGTGTCCTTCGTATACATCACTAACGTAATATAACCTAACGTAATCCAACGTGACATCTCGGCGGTAATATTTGAAGACATTCCTGGCGAGCTATCCTCTACGTGGGACATTCATATGCATCAATAACGTAATATAACCTAACCTAACCCAACCTGACATCTCGGCGGTAATATTTGACGACATTCCTGGCGAGTTGGCCCCGACGTCTGCGTGGGTCCTTCGTTTACATCACTAACGTAATATAACCTAACCTAACCCAACCTAACATCTCGGCGGTAAGATTTGACAACATTCCTGGCGAGCTATCCTCTACGTGGGACATTCATATGCATCAATAACATAATATAACCTAACCTAACCCTACCTGACATTTCGGCGGTAATATTTGAAGACATTCTTGGCGAGTTCGACTCTACGTCTCCGACGGACCTTTATATACATCAATAACATAATATGACCTAACCTAACCCAACCTGACATCTCGGCGGTAATATTTGACAACATTCCTGGCGAGTTGGCCCCGACGTCTGCGTGGGTCCTTCGTATACGTCACTAACGTAATATAACCTAACCTAACCCAACCTAAAATCTCGGCGGTAACATTTGACAACATTCCTGGCGAGCTATCCTCTACGTGGGACATTCGTATGCATCAATAGCGTAATATAACCTATCGTAACCCAACCTGACATCTCGGCGGTAATATTTGACAACACTCCTGGCGAGTTGGCCGCGACGTCTGCGTGGGTCTTTCGTATACATCACTAACGTAATATAACCTAACCTAACCCAACCTGACATCTCGGCGGTAATATTTGACAACATTCCTGGCGAGTTGGCCCCGACGTCTGCGTGGGTCCGTCGTATACATCACTAACGTAATATAACCTAACCTAACCCAACCTAACATCTCGGCGGTAATGTTTGAAAACATTCCTGGCGAGTTGGCCCCGACGTCTGCGTGGGTCCTTCGTATTCAACACTAACGTAACATAACCTAACCTAACGCAACCTAACATCTCGGCGGTAACATTTGACAACATTCCTGGCGAGTTGGACTCTACGGTTCCGTGGGACCTTTATATACTTCAATTACGTAATATAACCTAACCTAACCCAACCTGACATCTCGGCGGTAATATTTGACGACATTCCTGGCGAGTTGGATTCTACGTCTCCGTGGGACCTTTATATACTTCAATTACGTAATATAACCTAACCTAACCCAACCTGACATCTCGGCGGTAATATTAGACGACATTCCTGGCGAGTTGGACTCTACGTCTCCGTGGGACCTTTATATACATCAATAACGTAATATAACCTCACCTAATCCAACCTGACATCTCGGCGGTAATATTTGACAACATTCCTTGCGAGTTGGCCTCCACTTGTCCGTGGGACCTTTATATACATCAGTATCCTAATATAACCTAACCTAACCCAACCTAATCTCTCGGGGTACCGTTTAACAACATTCCTTGCTTGTCGGCCCCTACTTCTCATTGGGAACACTGTATACGTCTATGAAGTAATATAACCTAACCTAACACAACCTGACATCTCGGCGGTAATATTTGACGACATTCCTGGCGAGTTGGCCCCGACGTCTGCGCGTGTCCTTCGTATACATCACTAACGTAATATAACCTAACGTAATCCAACCTGACATCTCGGCGGTAATATTTGAAGACATTCCTGGCGAGCTATCCTCTACGTGGGACATTCATATGCATCAATAACGTAATATAACCTAACCTAACCCAACCTGACATCTCGGCGGTAATATTTGACGACATTCCTGGCGAGTTGGTCTCTACGTCTCCGTGGGACCTTTATATACATCAATAACGTAATATAACCTCACCTAATCCAACCTGACATCTCGGCGGTAATATTTGACAACATTCCTTGCGAGTTGGCCTCTACGTGTCCGTGGGACCTTTATATACATCAGTATCCTAATATAACCTAACCTAACCCAACCTAATCTCTCGGGGTACCGTTTAACAACATTCCTTGCTTGTCGGCCCCTACTTCTCATTGGGAACACTGTATACGTCTATGAAGTAATATAACCTAACCTAACACAACCTGACATCTCGGCGGTAATGTTTGACAACATTCCTGGCGAGTTGGCCCCGACGTCTGCGTGGGTCCTTCGTATACATCACTATCGTATTATAACCTAACCTAACCCAACCTGACATCTCGGCGGTAATATTTGACGACATTCCTGGCGAGTTGTACTCTACGTCTCCGTGGGACCTTTATATACTTCAATTACGTAATATAACCTAACCTAACCCAACCTGGCATCTCGGCGGTAATATTTGACGACATTCCTGGCGAGTTCGACTCTACGCCTCCGACGGACCTTTATATACATCAATAACGTAATATGACCTAACCTAACCCAACCTAACATCTCGGCGGTAATATTTGACAACATTCCTGGCGAGTTGGCCCCGACGTCTGCGTGGGTCCTTCGTATTCATCACTAACGTAACATAACCTAACCTAACGCAACCTAACATCTCGGCGGTAACATTTGACAACATTCCTGGCGATCTATCTTCTACGTGGGACATGCATATGCATCAATAACGTAATATAACCTAACCTAACACAACCTGACATCTCGGCGGTAATATTTGACGACATTCCTGGCGAGTTGGACTCTACGTTTCCGTGGGACCTTTATATACTTCAATTACGTTATATAACCTAACCTAACCCAACCTGACATCTCGGCGGTAATATTTGACGACATTCCTGGCGAGTTGGCACCGACGTCTGCGTGTGTCCTTCGTATACATCACTAACGTAATATAACCTAACGTAATCCAACGTGACATCTCGGCGGTAATATTTGAAGACATTCCTGGCGAGCTATCCTCTACGTGGGACATTCATATGCATCAATAACGTAATATAACCTAACCTAACCCAACCTGACATCTCGGCGGTAATATTTGACGACATTCCTGGCGAGTTGGCCCCGACGTCTGCGTGGGTCCTTCGTTTACATCACTAACGTAATATAACCTAACCTAACCCAACCTAACATCTCGGCGGTAAGATTTGACAACATTCCTGGCGAGCTATCCTCTACGTGGGACATTCATATGCATCAATAACATAATATAACCTAACCTAACCCTACCTGACATTTCGGCGGTAATATTTGAAGACATTCTTGGCGAGTTCGACTCTACGTCTCCGACGGACCTTTATATACATCAATAACATAATATGACCTAACCTAACCCAACCTGACATCTCGGCGGTAATATTTGACAACATTCCTGGCGAGTTGGCCCCGACGTCTGCGTGGGTCCTTCGTATACGTCACTAACGTAATATAACCTAACCTAACCCAACCTAAAATCTCGGCGGTAACATTTGACAACATTCCTGGCGAGCTATCCTCTACGTGGGACATTCGTATGCATCAATAGCGTAATATAACCTATCGTAACCCAACCTGACATCTCGGCGGTAATATTTGACAACACTCCTGGCGAGTTGGCCGCGACGTCTGCGTGGGTCTTTCGTATACATCACTAACGTAATATAACCTAACCTAACCCAACCTGACATCTCGGCGGTAATATTTGACAACATTCCTGGCGAGTTGGCCCCGACGTCTGCGTGGGTCCGTCGTATACATCACTAACGTAATATAACCTAACCTAACCCAACCTAACATCTCGGCGGTAATGTTTGAAAACATTCCTGGCGAGTTGGCCCCGACGTCTGCGTGGGTCCTTCGTATTCAACACTAACGTAACATAACCTAACCTAACGCAACCTAACATCTCGGCGGTAACATTTGACAACATTCCTGGCGAGTTGGACTCTACGGTTCCGTGGGACCTTTATATACTTCAATTACGTAATATAACCTAACCTAACCCAACCTGACATCTCGGCGGTAATATTTGACAACATTCCTGGCGAGTTGGCCCCGACGTCTGCGTGGGTCCTTCGTATACATCACTAACGTAATATAACCTAACCTAACCCAACCTAACATCTCGGCGGTAACATTTGACAACATTCCTGGCGAGCTATCCTCTACGTGGGACATTCGTATGCATCAATCGCGTAATATAACCTAACCTAACCCAACCTGACATCTCGGCGGTAATATTTGACGACATTCCTGGCGAGTTGGACTCTACGTCTCCGTGGGACCTTTATATACTTCAATTACGTAATATAACCTAACCTAACCCAACCTGACATCTCGGCGGTAATATTTGACGACATTCCTGGCGAGTTGGACTCTACGTCTCCGTGGGACCTTTATATACATCAATAACGTAATATAACCTCACCTAATCCAACCTGACATCTCGGCGGTAATATTTGACAACATTCCTTGCGAGTTGGCCTCTACGTGTCCGTGGGACCTTTATATACATCAGTATCCTAATATAACCTAACCTAACCCAACCTAATCTCTCGGGGTACCGTTTAACAACATTCCTTGCTTGTCGGCCCCTACTTCTCACTGGGAACACTGTATACGTCTATGAAGTAATATAACCTAACCTAACACAACCTGACATCTCGGCTGTAATGTTTGACAACATTCCTGGCGAGTTGGCCCCGACGTCTGCGTGGGTCCTTCGTATACATCACTATCGTATTATAACCTAACCTAACTCAACCTGACATCTCGGCGGTAATATTTGACGACATTCCTGGCGAGTTGGCCCCGACGTCTGCGTGTGTCCTTCGTATACATCACTAACGTAATATAACCTAACGTAATCCAACCTGACATCTCGGCGGTAATATTTGAAGACATTCCTGGCGAGCTATCCTCTACGTGGGACATTCATATGCATCAATAACGTAATATAACCTAACCTAACCCAACCTGACATTTCGGCGGTAATATTTGACGACATTCCTGGCGAGTTGGACTCTACGTCTCCGTGGGACCTTTATATACTTCAATTACGTAATATAACCTAACCTAACCCAACCTGACATCTCGGCGGTAATATTTGACGACATTCCTGGCGAGTTGGACTCTACGTTTCCGTGGGACCTTTATATACTTCAATTACGTTATATAACCTAACCTAACCCAACCTGACATCTCGGCGGTAATATTTGACGACATTCCTGGCGAGTTGGCCCCGACGTCTGCGTGTGTCCTTCGTATACATCACTAACGTAATATAACCTAACGTAATCCAACCTGACATCTCGGCGGTAATATTTGAAGACATTCCTGGCGAGCTATCCTCTACGTGGGACATTCATATGCATCAATAACGTAATATAACCTAACCTAACCCAACCTGACATCTCGGCGGTAATATTTGACGACATTCCTGGCGAGTTGGCCCCGACGTCTGCGTGGGTCCTTCGTTTACATCACTAACGTAATATAACCTAACCTAACCCAACCTAACATCTCGGCGGTAAGAATTGACAACATTCCTGGCGAGCTATCCTCTACGTGGGACATTCATATGCATCAATAACATAATATAACCTAACCTAACCCTACCTGACATTTCGGCGGTAATATTTGAAGACATTCTTGGCGAGTTCGACTCTACGTCTCCGACGGACCTTTATATACATCAATAACATAATATGACCTAACCTAACCCAACCTGACATCTCGGCGGTAATATTTGACAACATTCCTGGCGAGTTGGCCCCGACGTCTGCGTGGGTCCTTCGTATACATCACTAACGTAATATAACCTAACCTAACCCAACCTAACATCTCGGCGGTAACATTTGACAACATTCCTGGCGAGCTATCCTCTACGTGGGACATTCGTATGCATCAATAGCGTAATATAACCTAACGTAACCCAACCTGACATCTCGGCGGTAATATTTGACAACACTCCTGGCGAGTTGGCCGCGACGTCTGCGTGGGTCCTTCGTATACATCACTAACGTAATATAACCTAACGTAATCCAACCTGACATCTCGGCGGTAATATTTGAAGACATTCCTGGCGAGCTATCCTCTACGTGGGACATTCATATGCATCAATAACGTAATATAACCTAACCTAACCCAACCTGACATCTCGGCGGTAATATTTGACGACATTCCTGGCGAGTTGGACTCTACGTCTCCGTGGGACCTTTATATACATCAATAACGTAATATAACCTCACCTAATCCAACCTGACATCTCGGCGGTAATATTTGACAACATTCCTTGCGAGTTGGCCTCCACTTGTCCGTGGGACCTTTATATACATCAGTATCCTAATATAACCTAACCTAACCCAACCTAATCTCTCGGGGTACCGTTTAACAACATTCCTTGCTTGTCGGCCCCTACTTCTCATTGGGAACACTGTATACGTCTATGAAGTAATATAACCTAACCTAACACAACCTGACATCTCGGCGGTAATATTTAACGACATTCCTGGCGAGTTGTACTCTACGTCTCCGTGGGACCTTTATATACTTCAATTACGTAATATAACCTAACCTAACCCAACCTGGCATCTCGGCGGTAATATTTGACGACATTCCTGGCGAGTTCGACTCTACGTCTCCGACGGACCTTTATATACATCAACAACGTAATATGACCTAACCTAACCCAACCTGACATCTCGGCGGTAATATTTGAAGACATTCCTGGCGAGCTATCCTCTACGTGGGACATTCATATGCATCAATAACGTAATATAACCTAACCTAACCCAACCTGACATCTCGGCGGTAATATTTGACAACATTCCTGGCGAGTTGGCCCCGACGTCTGCGTGGGTCCTTCGTATACATCACTATCGTATTATAACCTAACCTAACCCAACCTGACATCTCGGCGGTAATATTTGACGATATTCCTGGCGAGCTATCCTCTACGTGGGACATTCATATGCATCAATAACATAATATAACCTAACCTAACCCAACCTGACATTTCGGCGGTAATATTTGACGACATTCCTGGCGAGTTGGACTCTACGTGTCCGTGGGACCTTTATATACTTCAATTACGTAATATAACCTAACCTAACCCAACCTGACATCTCGGCGGTAATATTTGACGACATTCCTGGCGAGTTGGACTCTACGTCTCCGTGGGACCTTTATATACATCAATAACGTAATATAACCTCACCTAATCCAACCTGACATCTCGGCGGTAATATTTGACAACATTCCTTGCGAGTTGGCATCTACGTGTCCGTGGGACCTTTATATACATCAGTATCCTAATATAACCTAACCTAACCCAACCTAATCTCTCGGGGTACCGTTTAACAACATTCCTTGATTGTCGGCCCCTACTTCTCATTGGGAACACTGTATACGTCTATGAAGTAATATAACCTAACCTAACACAACCTGACATCTCGGCGGTAATGTTTGACAACATTCCTGGCGAGTTGGCCCCGACGTCTGCGTGGGTCCTTCGTATACATCACTATCGTATTATAACCTAACCTAACCCAACCTGACATCTCGGCGGTAATATTTGACGATATTCCTGGCGAGTTGTACTCTACGTCTCCGTGGGACCTTTATATACTTCAATTACGTAATATAACCTAACCTAACCCAACCTGGCATCTCGGCGGTAATATTTGACGACATTCCTGGCGAGTTCGACTCTACGTCTCCGACGGACCTTTATATACATCAACAACGTAATATGACCTAACCTAACCCAACCTGACATCTCGGCGGTAATATTTGGCAACATTCCTGGCGAGTTGGCCCCGACGTCTGCGTGTGTCCTTCGTATACATCACTAACGTAATATAACCTAACGTAATCCAACCTGACATCTCGGCGGTAATATTTGAAGACATTCCTGGCGAGCTATCCTCTACGTGGGACATTCATATGCATCAATAACATAATATAACCTAACCTAACCCAACCTGACATTTCGGCGGTAATATTTGAAGACATTCTTGGCGAGTTCGACTCTACGTCTCCGACGGACCTTTATATACATCAATAACATAATATGACCTAACCTAACCCAACCTGACATCTCGGCGGTAATATTTGACAACATTCCTGGCGAGTTGGCCCCGACGTCTGCGTGGGTCCTTCGTATACATCACTAACGTAATATAACCTAACCTAACCCAACCTAACGTCTCGGCGGTAACATTTGACAACATTCCTGGCGAGCTATCCTCTACGTGGGACATTCGTATGCATCAATAGCGTAATATAACCTAACGTAACCCAACCTGACATCTCGGCGGTAATATTTGACAACACTCCTGGCGAGTTGGCCGCGACGTCTGCATGGGTCCTTCGTATACATCACTAACGTAATATAACCTAACCTAACCCAAACTAACATCTCGGCGGTAATGTTTGACAACATTCCTGGCGAGCTATCCTCTACGTTTGACATTAATATGCGTCAATAACGTAATATAACCTAACCTAACCCAACCTGACATCTCGGCGGTAATATTTGACAACATTCCTGGCGAGTTGGCCCCGACGACTGCGTGGGTCCGTCGTATACATCACTAACGTAATATAACCTAACCTAACCCAACCTAACATCTCGGCGGTAAAGTTTGAAAACATTCCTGGCGAGTTGGCACCGACGTCTGCGTGGGTCCGTCGTATACATCACTAACGTAATATAACCTAACCTAACCCAACCTAACATCTCGGCGGTAATGTTTGAAAACATTCCTGGCGAGTTGGCACCGACGTCTGCGTGGGTCCTTCGTATTCAACACTAACGTAACATAACCTAACCTAACGCAACCTAACATCTCGGCGGTAACATTTGACAACATTCCTGGCGATCTATCCTCTACGTGGGACATGCATATGCATCAATAACGTAATATAACCTAACCTAACACAACCTGACATCTCGGCGGTAATATTTGACGACATTCCTGGCGAGTTGGACTCTACGTTTCCGTGGGACCTTTATATACTTCAATTACGTAATATAACCTAACCTAACCCAACCTGACATCTCGGCGGTAATATTTGACGACATTCCTGGCGAGTTGGCCCCGACGTCTGCGTGGGTCCTTCGTATACATCGCTAACGTAATATAACCTAACCTAACCCAACCTAACATCTCGGCGGTAATATTTGGCAACATTCCTGGCGAGCTATCCTGTACGTGGGACATTCATATGCATCAATAACATAATATAACCTAACCTAACCCAACCTGACATTTCGGCGGTAATATTTGACGACATTCCTGGCGAGTTGGACTCTACGTCTCCGTGGGACCTTTATATACTTCAATTACGTAATATAACCTAACCTAACCCAACCTGACATCTCGGCGGTAATATTTGACGACATTCCTGGCGAGTTGGACTCTACGTTTCCGTGGGACCTTTATATACTTCAATTACGTTATATAACCTAACCTAACCCAACCTGACATCTCGGCGGTAATATTTGACGACATTCCTGGCGAGTTGGCCCCGACGTCTGCGTGTGTCCTTCGTATACATCACTAACGTAATATAACCTAACGTAATCCAACCTGACATCTCGGCGGTAATATTTGAAGACATTCCTGGCGAGCTATCCTCTACATGGGACATTCATATGCATCAATAACGTAATATAACCTAACCTAACCCAACCTGACATCTCGGCGGTAATATTTGACGACATTCCTGGCGAGTTGGCCCCGACGTCTGCGTGGGTCCTTCGTTTACATCACTAACGTAATATAACCTAACCTAACCCAACCTAACATCTCGGCGGTAAGATTTGACAACATTCCTGGCGAGCTATCCTCTACGTGGGACATTCATATGCATCAATAACATAATATAACCTAACCTAAGCCAACCTGACATTTCGGCGGTAATATTTGAAGACATTCTTGGCGTGTTCGACTCTACGTCTCCGACGGACCTTTATATACATCAATAACATAATATGACCTAACCTAACCCAACCTGACATCTCGGCGGTAATATTTGACAACATTCCTGGGGAGTTGGCCCCGACGTCTGCGTGGGTCCTTCGTATACATCACTAACGTAATATAACCTAACCTAACCCAACCTAACATCTCGGCGGTAACATTTGACAACATTCCTGGCGAGCTATCCTCTACGTGGGACATTCGTATGCATCAATAGCGTAATATAACCTAACGTAACCCAACCTGACATCTCGGCGGTAATATTTGACAACACTCCTGGCGAGTTGGCCGCGACGTCTGCGTGGGTCCTTCGTATACATCACTAACGTAATATAACCTAACCTAACCCAAACTAACATCTCGGCGGTAATGTTTGACAACATTCCTGGCGAGCTATCCTCTACGTTTGACATTAATATGCGTCAATAACGTAATATAACCTAACCTAACCCAACCTGACATATCGGCGGTAATATTTGACGACATTCCTGGCGAGTTGGAATCTACGTCTCCGTGGGACCTTTATATACATCAATAACGTAATATAACCTCACCTAATCCAACCTGACATCTCGGCGGTAATATTTGACAACATTCCTTGCGAGTTGGCCTCCACTTGTCCGTGGGACCTTTATATACATCAGTATCCTAATATAACCTAACCTAACCCAACCTAATCTCTCGGGGTACCGTTTAACAACATTCCTTGCTTGTCGGCCCCTACTTCTCATTGGGAACACTGTATACGTCTATGAAGTAATATAACCTAACCTAACACAACCTGACATCTCGGCGGTAATATTTAACGACATTCCTGGCGAGTTGTACTCTACGTCTCCGTGGGACCTTTATATACTTCAATTACGTAATATAACCTAACCTAACCCAACCTGACATCTCGGCGGTAATTGTTGACGACATTCCCGGCGAGTTGGACTCTACGTCTCCGTGGGACCTTTATATACATCAATAACGTAATATGACCTCACCTAATCCAACCTGACATCTCGGCGGTAATATTTGACAACATTCCCTGCGAGTTGGCCTCTACGTGTCCGTGGGACCTTTATATACATCAGTATCCTAATATAACCTACCTAACCCAACCTAATCTCTCGGGGTACCGTTTAAAACCATTCCTTGCTTGTCGGCCCCTACTTCTCATTGGGAACACTGTATACATCTATGAAGTAATATAACCTAACCTAACACAACCTGACATCTCGGCGGTAATATTTGACAACATTTCTGGCGAGTTGGCTCCGACATCTGCGTAGGTCCTTCGTATACATCATTAACGTAATGTAACCTAACCTAACCCAACCTAACATCTCGGCGGTAATATTGGACAACATTGCTGGCGAGCTATCCTCTACGTGGGACAATCATATGCATCAATAACGTAATATAACCTAACCTAACCCAACCTGACATCTCGGCGGTAATATTTGACGACATTCCTGGCGAGTTGTACTCTACGTCTCCGTGGGACCTTTATATACTTCAATTACGTAATATAACCTAACCAAACCCAACCTGGCATCTCGGCGGTAATATTTGACGACATTCCTGGCGAGTTCGACTCTACGTCTCCGACGGACCTTTATATACATGAACAACGTAATATGACCTAACCTAACCCAACCTGACATCTCGGCGGTAATATTTGGCAACATTCCTGGCGAGTTGGCCCCGACGTCTGCGTGGGTCCTTCGTATACATCACTAACGTAATATAACCTAACCTAAGCCAACCTAACATCTCGGCGGTAATATTGGACAACATTGCTGGCGAGCTATCCTCTACGTGGGACATTCATATGCATCAATAACGTAATATAACCTAACCTAACCCACCTGACATCTCGGCGGTAATATTTGAAGACATTCCTGGCGAGTTGGACTCTACGTCTCCGTGGGACCTTTATATATTTCAATTACGTAATATAACCTAACCTAACCCAACCTAACATCTCGGCGGTAACATTTGACAACATTCCTGGCGAGCTATCCTCTACGTGGGACATTCATATGCATCAACAACGTAATATAACCTAACCTAACCCAACCTGACATCTCGGCGGTAATATTTGACAACATTCCTGGCGAGTTGGCCCCGACGTCTGCGTAGGTCCTTCGTATACATCATTAACGTAATGTAACCTAACCTAACCCAACCTAACATCTCGGCGGTAATGTTTGACAACATTCCTGGTGAGCTATCCTGTACGTGGGACATTAATATGCATCAATAACGTAATATAACCTAACCTAACCCACCTGACATCTCGGCGGTAATATTAGACGACATTCCTGGCGAGTTGGACTCTACGTCTCCGTGGGACCTTTACATACTTCAATTACGTAATATAACCTAACCTAACCCAACAGAACATCTCGGCGGTAACATTTGACAACATTCCTGGCGAGCTATCCTCTACGTGGGACATTCGTGTACATCATTAACGTAATGTAACCTAACCTAACCCAACCTAACATCTCGGCGGTATTATTTGACGACATTCCTGGCGAGTTGGACTCTACGTCTCCGTGGGACCTTTATATACTTCAATTACGTAATATAACCTAACCTAACCCAACCTGACATCTCGACGGTAATATTTGACGACATTCCTGGCGAGTTGGACTCTACGTCTCCGTGGGACCTTTATATACATCAATAACGTAATATAACCTAACGTAATCCAATCTGACATCTCGGCGGTAATATTTGACATCATTCCTGGCGAGTTGGCCCCGACGTCTGTGCAGGTCCTTCGTATACATCATTAACGTAATGTAACCTAACCTAACTCAACCTAACATCTCGGCGGTAATATTTGACGACATTCCTGGCAAGTTGGACTCTACGTCTCCGTGGGACCTTTATATACTTCAATTACGTAATATAACCTAACCTAACCCAACCTGACATCTCGGCGGTAATATTTGACGACATTCCTGGCGAGTTGGACTCTACGTGTCCGTGGGACCTTTATATACATCAATAACGTAATATAACCTAACGTAATCCAACCTGACATCTCGGCGGTAATATTTGACAACATTCCTGGCGAGCTATCCTCTACGTGGGACATTCATATGCATCAATAACGTAATATAACCTAACCTAACCCAACCTGACATTTCGGCGGTAATATTTGAAGACATTCTTTGCGAGTTCGACTCTACGTCTCCGACGGACTTTTATATACATCAATAACGTAATATAACCTAACCTAACCCAACCTGACATCTCGGCGGTAATATTTGACAACATTCCTGGCGAGCTATCCTCTACGTGGGACATTCATATGCATCAATAACGTAATATAACCTAACCTAACCCAAGCTAACATCTCGGCGGTAATATTTGACAACATTCCTGGCGAGCTATCCTCTACGTGGGACATTCATATGCATCAATTACGTAATATAACCTAACCTAACCCAACCTAACATCTCGGCGGTAACATTTGACAACATTCCTGGCGAGCTATCCTCTACGTGGGACATTCATATGCATCAATAACGTAATATAACCTAACCTAACCCACCTGACATCTCGGCGGTAATATTTGAAGACATTCCTGGCGAGTTGGACTCTACGTCTCCGTGGGACCTTTATATACTTCAATTACGTAATATAACCTAACCTAACCCAACCTAACATCTCGGCGGTAACATTTGACAACATTCCTATCGAGCTATCCTCTACGTGGGACATTCATATGCATCAACAACGTAATATAACCTAACCTAACCCAACCTGACATCTCGGCGGTAATATTTGACAACATTCCTGGCGAGTTGGCCCCGACGTCTGCGTAGGTCCTTCGTATACATCATTAACGTAATGTAACCTAACCTAACCCAACCTAACATCTCGGCGGTAATGTTTGACAACATTCCTGGTGAGCTATCCTGTACGTGGGACATTAATATGCATCAATAACGTAATATAACCTAACCTAACCCACCTGACATCTCGGCGGTAATATTAGACGACATTCCTGGCGAGTTGGACTCTACGTCTCCGTGGGACCTTTACATACTTCAATTACGTAATATAACCTAACCTAACCCAACATAACATCTCGGCGGTAACATTTGACAACATTCCTGGCGAGCTATCCTCTACGTGGGACATTCGTATACATCATTAACGTAATGTAACCTAACCTAACCCAACCTAACATCTCGGCGGTATTATTTGACGACATTCCTGGCGAGTTGGACTCTACGTCTCCGTGGGACCTTTATATACTTCAATTACGTAATATAACCTAACCTAACCCAACCTGACATCTCGACGGTAATATTTGACGACATTCCTGGCGAGTTGGACTCTACGTCTCCGTGGGACCTTTATATACATCAATAACGTAATATAACCTAACGTAATCCAATCTGACATCTCGGCGGTAATATTTGGCAACATTCCTTGCGAGTTGGCATCTACGTGTCCGTGGGACCTTTATATACATCAGAATCCTAATATAACCTAACCTAACCCAACTTAATCTCTCGGGGTACCGTTTAACAACATTCCTTGCTGATCGGCCCCTACTTCTCCGTGGGAACACTGTATACGTCTATGAAGTAATACAACCTAACCTAACACAACCTGACATCTCGGCGGTAATATTTGACAACATTCCTGGCGAGTTGGCCCCGACGTCTGTGCAGGTCCTTCGTATACATCATTAACGTAATGTAACCTAACCTAACTCAACCTAACATCTCGGCGGTAATATTTGAGAACATTCCTGGCGAGTTGGCCCCGACGTCTGCGTGGGTCCTTCGTATACATCACTAACGTAATATAACCTAACCTAACCCAACCTAACATCTCGGCGGTAACATTTAACAACATTCCTGGCGAGCTATCCTCTACGTGGGACCTTCATATGCATCAATAACGTAATATAACCTAACCTAACCCACCTGACATCTCGGCGGTAATATTTGACGACATTCCTGGCGAGTTGGACTCTACGTCTCCGTGGGACCTTTATAGACTTCAATTACGTAATATAACCTAACCTAACCCAACCTGACAACTCGGCGGTAATATTTGACGACATTCCTGGCGAGCTGGGCTCTACGTCTCCATGGGACCTCTATATACATCAATAACGTAATATAACCTAACGTAATCCAACCTGACATCTCGGCGGTAATATTTGACAACATTCCTGGCGAGTTGGCCCCGACGTCTGCGTAGGTCCTTCGTATACATCATTAACGTAATGTAACCTAACCTAACCCAACCTAACATCTCGGCGGTAATGTTTGACAACATTCCTGGTGAGCTATCCTGTACGTGGGACATTAATATGCATCAATAACGTAATATAACCTAACCTAACCCACCTGACATCTCGGCGGTAATATTAGACGACATTCCTGGCGAGTTGGACTCTACGTCTCCGTGGGACCTTTACATACTTCAATTACGTAATATAACCTAACCTAACCCAACATAACATCTCGGCGGTAACATTTGACAACATTCCTGGCGAGCTATCCTCTACGTGGGACATTCGTATACATCATTAACGTAATGTAACCTAACCTAACCCAACCTAACATCTCGGCGGTATTATTTGACGACATTCCTGGCGAGTTGGACTCTACGTCTCCGTGGGACCTTTATATACTTCAATTACGTAATATAACCTAACCTAACCCAACCTGACATCTCGACGGTTATATTTGACGACATTCCTGGCGAGTTGGATTCTACGTCTCCGTGGGACCTTTATATACATCAATAACGTAATATAACCTAACGTAATCCAATCTGACATCTCGGCGGTAATATTTGGCAACATTCCTTGCGAGTTGGCATCTACGTGTCCGTGGGACCTTTATATACATCAGAATCCTAATATGACCTAACCTAACCCAACTTGATCTCTCGGGGTACCGTTTAACAACATTCCTTGCTGATCGGCCCCTACTTCTCCGTGGGAACACTGTATACGTCTATGAAGTAATACAACCTAACCTAACACAACCTGACATCTCGGCGGTAATATTTGACAACATTCCTGGCGAGTTGGCCCCGACGTCTGTGCAGGTCCTTCGTATACATCATTAACGTAATGTAACCTAACCTAACTCAACCTAACATCTCGGCGGTAATATTTGACGACATTCCTGGCAAGTTGGACTCTACGTCTCCGTGGGACCTTTATATACTTCAATTACGTAATATAACCTAACCTAACCCAACCTGACATCTCGGCGGTAATATTTGACGACATTCCTGGCGAGTTGGACTCTACGTGTCCGTCGGACCTTTATATACATCAATAACGTAATATAACCTAACGTAATCCAACCTGACATCTCGGCGGTAATATTTCACAGCATTCCTTGCGAGCTATCCTCTACGTGGGACATTCATATGCATCAATAACGTAATATAACCTAACCTAACCCAACCTGACATTTCGGCGGTAATATTTGAAGACATTCTTTGCGAGCTCGACTCTACGTCTCCGACGGACCTTTATATACATCAATAACGTAATATAACCTAACCTAACCCAACCTGACATCTCGGCGGTAATATTTGACAACATTCCTGGCGAGCTATCCTCTACGTGGGACATTCATATGCATCAATAACGTAATATAACCTAACCTAACCCACCTGACATCTCGGCCGTAATATTTGACGACATTCCTGGCGAGTTGGACTCTACGTCTCCGTGGGACCATTATAGACTTCAATTACGTAATATAACCTAACCTAACCCAACCTGACAACTCGGCGGTAATATTTGACGACATTCCTGGCGAGCTGGACTCTACGTCTCCGTGGGACCTTTATATACATCAATAACGTAATATAACCTAACGTAATCCAACCTGACATCTCGGCGGTAATATTTGACAACATTCCTGGCGAGTTGGCCCCGACGTCTGTGTAGGTCCTTCGTATACATCATTAACGTAATGTAACCTAACCTAACTCAACCTAACATCTCGGCGGTAATATTTGACGACATTCCTGGCAAGTTGGACTGTACGTCTCCGTGGGACCTTTATATACTTCAATTACGTAATATAACCTAACCTAACCCAACCTGACATCTCGGCGGTAATATTTGACGACATTCCTGGCGAGTTGGACTCTACGTCTCCGTGGGACCTTTATATACATCAATAACGTAATATAACCTAACGTAATCCAACCTGACATCTCGGCGGTAATATTTGACAACATTCCTTGCGAGTTGGCCTCTACGTGTCCGTTGGACCGTTATATACATCAGAATCCTAATATAACCTAACCTAACCCAACCTAAACTCTCGGGGTACCGTTTAACAACATTCCTTGCTGATCGGCCCCTACTTCTCCGTGGGAACACTGTATACGTCTATGAAGTAATACAACCTAACCTAACACAACCTGACATCTCGGCGGTAATATTTGACAACATTCCTGGCGAGTTGGCCCCGACGTCTGTGTAGGTCCTTCGTATACATCATTAACGTAATGTAACCTAACCTAACTCAACCTAACATCTCGGCGGTAATATTTGACGACATTCCTGGCAAGTTGGACTGTACGTCTCCGTGGGACCTTTATATACTTCAATTACGTAATATAACCTAACCTAACCCAACCTGACATCTCGGCGGTAATATTTGACAACATTCCTGGCGAGCTGGCCCCTACGTCTCCGTGGGACCTTTATGTACATCAATAACATAATATAACTTAACCTAACCCAACCTGATATCTCGGCGGGAATATTTTACAAAATTCCTGGCGATTTGGCATCTACGTGTCCGTGGGACCTGTATATACATCAGTATCCTAATATAACCTAACCTAACCCAACCTAATCTCTCAGGGTAACGTTTAACCACATTCCTTGCTTGTCGGCCCCTACATCTCGGTGGGAACACTGTATACGTCTGTGAAGTAATATAACCTAACCTAAGACATCCTGACATCTCGGCGGTAAAATTTGACAACATTCCTGGCGAGTTGACCTCTACGACTATGTGGGACCTTTATATACATCAATAACGTAATATAACCTAACCTAACCCAACCTGACATGTAGGCGGTAATATTTGACAACATTCCTGGCGAGTTGGCCAAGACGTCTGCGTGGGTCCTTCATATACATCATTAACGTAATATAATCTAACCTAACCCAACCTAACATCTCGGCGGTAATATTTGACAACTTGCATGGCGAGTTATCCTCTACGTGGGACATTCATATGCATCAATAACGTATTATAATCTAACCTAACCCAACCTGACATCTCGGCGGTAATATTTGACAACATTCCTGGCGAGTTGGCCCCGACGTCTGTGTGGGTCCTTCGTATACATCATGAACGTAATGTAACATAACCTAACCCAACCTGACATCTCAGCGGT
The DNA here is from genome assembly GCA_963969225.1 of Xylocopa violacea. NCBI lineage: Eukaryota > Metazoa > Arthropoda > Insecta > Hymenoptera > Apidae > Xylocopa > Xylocopa violacea. The sequence goes on from CAXAJV010000001.1 coordinate 6,851,738, forward strand.
AATATTTGACAACATTCCTGGCGAGCTATCCTCTACGTGGGACATTCATATGCATCAATAACGTAACATAACCTAACCTAACCCAACCCGACATCTCGGGGTTAATATTTGAATACATTCTTGGCGAGTTCGAATCTACGTCTCCGTGGGACCTTTATATACATCAATAACGTTATATAACCTAACCTAACCCAACCTGACATCTCGGCGGTAATATTTGACAACATTCCTGGCGAGTTGTCCTCTACGTATACGTGGGACCTTCGTATACATCAATAACGTAATGTAACCTAATCTAACCCAACCTGACATCTCGGCATTAAAATTTGCCAACGTTCCTGGCGAGTTGGCCTCTACGTGTCCGTGGGACCTTTATATACATCAGTATCCTAATATAACCTAACCTAACCCAACCTAACATCTCGGCGGTAACATTTGACAACATTCCTGGCGAGTTGACCTCTACGTCTATGTGGGACCTTTATATACATCAATAACGTAATATAACCTAACCTAACCCAACCTGACATGTAGGCGGTAATATTTGACAACATTTCTGGCGAGTTGGCCAAGACGTCTGCGTGGGTCCTTCATATACATCTTTAACGTAATATAATCTAACCTAACCCAACCTAACATCTCGGCGGTAATATTTGACAACTTGCCTGGCGAGTTATCCTCTACGTGGGACATTCATATGCATCAATAATGTATTATAATCTAACCTAACCCAACCTGACATCTCGGCGGTAATATTTGACAACATTCCTGGCGAGTTGGCCCCGACGTCTGTGTGGGTCCTTCGTATACATCATGAACGTAATGTAACATAACCTAACCCAACCTAACATCTCGGCGGTAATATTTGACAACATTCCTGGCGTGCTATCCTCTACGTGGGACATTCATATGCATCAATAACGTAATATAACCCAACCTAACACAACCTGACATTTCGGCGGTAATACTTGAAGACATTCTTGGCGAGTTCGACTCCAAGTCTCCGACGGACCTTTATATACATCAATAACGTAATATAACCTAACCTAACCCAACCTGACATCTCGGCGGTAATATTTGACAACATTCCTGGCGAGTTGGCCCCGACGTCTGCGTGGGTCCTTCGTATACATCACTAAAGTAATATAACCTAACCTAACCCAACATAACATCTCGGCGGTAACATTTGACAACATTCCTGGCGAGCTATCCTCTACGTGGGACATTCGTATACATCATTAACGTAATGTAACCTAACCTAACCCAACCTAACATCTCGGCGGTAATATTTGACGACATTCCTGGCGAGTTGGACTCTACGTCTCCGTTGGACCTTTATATACTTCAATTACGTAATATAACCTAACCTAACCCAACCTGACATCTCGACGGTAATATTTGACGACATTCCTGGCGAGTTGGACTCTACGTCTCCGTGGGACCTTTATATACATCAATAACGTAATATAACCTAACGTAATCCAACCTGACATCTCGGCGGTAATATTTGACAACATTCCTTGCGAGTTGGCCTCTACGTGTCCGTTGGACCGTTATATACATCAGAATCCTAATATAACCTAACCTAACCCAACCTAATCTCTCGGGGTACCGTTTAACAACATTCCTTGCTGATCGGCCCCTACTTCTCCGTGGGAACACTGTATACGTCTATGAAGTAATACAACCTAACCTAACACAACCTGACATCTCGGCGGTAATATTAGACAACATTCCTGGCGATTTGGCCCCGACGTCTGCGTGGGTCCTTCGTTTACATCACTAACGTAATATAACCTAACCTAATCCAACCTGACATCTCGGCGGTAATATTTGACAACATTCCTGGCGAGCTGGCCCCTACGTCTCCGTGGGACCTTTATATACTTCAATTACGTAATATAACCTAACCTAACCCACCTGACATCTCGGCGGTAATATTTGACGACATTCCTGGCGAGTTGGACTCTACGTCTCCGTGGGACCTTTATAGACTTCAATTACGTAATATAACCTAACCTAACCCAACCTGACAACTCGGCGGTAATATTTGACGACATTCCTGGCGAGCTGGGCTCTACGTCTCCGTGGGACCTTTATATACATCAATAACGTAATATAACCTAACGTAATCCAACCTGACATCTCGGCGGTAATATTTCACAGCATTCCTTGCGAGTTATCCTCTACGTGGGACATTCATATGCATCAATAACGTAATATAACCTAACCTAACCCAACCTGACATTTCGGCGGTAATATTTGACGACATTCCTGGCGAGTTGGCCCCGACGTCTGCGTGGGTCCTTCGTTTACATCACTAACGTAATATAACCTAACCTAATCCAACCTGACATCTCGGCGGTAATATTTGACAACATTCCTGGCGAGCTGGCCCCTACGTCTCCGTGGGACCTTTATGTACATCAATAACATAATATAACTTAACCTAACCCAACCTGATATCTCGGCGGGAATATTTTACAAAATTCCTGGCGATTTGGCATCTACGTGTCCGTGGGACCTTTATATACATCAGTATCCTAATATAACCTAACCTAACCCAACCTAATCTCTCAGGGTAACGTTTAACCACATTCCTTGCTTGTCGGCCCCTACATCTCGGTGGGAACACTGTATACGTCTGTGAAGTAATATAACCTAACCTAAGACAACCTGACATCTCGGCGGTAAAATTTGACAACATTCCTGGCGAGTTGACCTCTACGACTATGTGGGACCTTTATATACATCAATAACGTAATATAACCTAACCTAACCCAACCTGACATGTAGGCGGTAATATTTGACAACATTCCTGGCGAGTTGGCCAAGACGTCTGCGTGGGTCCTTCATATACATCATTAACGTAATATAATCTAACCTAACCCAACCTAACATCTCGGCGGTAATATTTGACAACTTGCATGGCGAGTTATCCTCTACGTGGGACATTCATATGCATCAATAACGTATTATAATCTAACCTAACCCAACCTGACATCTCGGCGGTAATATTTGACAACATTCCTGGCGAGTTGGCCCCGACGTCTGTGTGGGTCCTTCGTATACATCATGAACGTAATGTAACATAACCTAACCCAACCTGACATCTCAGCGGTAATATTTGACAACATTCCTGGCGAGCTATCCTCTATGTGGGACATTCATATGCATCAATAACGTAACATAACCTAACCTAACCCAACCCGACATCTCGGCGTTAATATTTGAATACATTCTTGGCGAGTTCGAATCTACGTCTCCGTGGGACCTTTATATACATCAATAACGTTATATAACCTAACCTAACCCAACCTGACATCTCGGCGGTAATATTTGACAACATTCCTGGCGAGTTGTCCTCTACGTATACGTGGGACCTTCGTATACATCAATAACGTAATGTAACCTAATCTAACCCAACCTGACATCTCGGCATTAAAATTTGCCAACGTTCCTGGCGAGTTGGCCTCTACGTGTCCGTGGGACCTTTATATACATCAGTATCCTAATATAACCTAACCTAACCCAACCTAACATCTCGGCGGTAACATTTGACAACATTCCTGGCGAGTTGACCTCTACGACTATGTGGGACCTTTATATACATCAATAACGTAATATAACCTAACATAACCCAACCTGACATGTAGGCGGTAATATTTGACAACATTCCTGGCGAGTTGGCCAAGACGTCTGCGTGGGTCCTTCATATACATCATTAACGTAATATAATCTAACCTAACCCAACCTAACATCTCGGCGGTAATATTTGACAACTTGCATGGCGAGTTATCCTCTACGTGGGACATTCATATGCATCAATAACGTAATATAACCCAACCTAACACAACCTGACATTTCGGCGGTAATACTTGAAGACATTCTTGGCGAGTTCGACTCCAAGTCTCCGACGGACCTTTATATACATCAATAACGTAATATAACCTAACCTAACCCAACCTGACATCTCGGCGGTAATATTTGACAACATTCCTGGCGAGTTGGCCCCGACGTCTGCGTGGGTCCTTCGTATACATCACTAAAGTAATATAACCTAACCTAACCCAACATAACATCTCGGCGGTAACATTTGACAACATTCCTGGCGAGCTATCCTCTACGTGGGACATTCGTATACATCATTAACGTAATGTAACCTAACCTAACCCAACCTGACATCTCGGCGTTAATATTTGAAGACATTCCTTGCGAGTTGGCCTCTACGTGTCCGTTGGACCGTTATATACATCAGAATCCTAATATAACCTAACCTAACCCAACCTAATCTCTCGGGGTACCGTTTAACAACATTCCTTGCTGATCGGCCCCTACTTCTCCGTGGGAACACTGTATACGTCTATGAAGTAATACAACCTAACCTAACACAACCTGACATCTCGGCGGTAATATTTGACAACATTCCTGGCGAGTTGGCCCCGACGTCTGTGTAGGTCCTTCGTATACATCATTAACGTAATGTAACCTAACCTAACTCAACCTAACATCTCGGCGGTAATATTTGACGACATTCCTGGCAAGTTGGACTGTACGTCTCCGTGGGACCTTTATATACTTCAATTACGTAATATAACCTAACCTAACCCAACCTGACATCTCGGCGGTAATATTTGACAACATTCCTGGCGAGCTGGCCCCTACGTCTCCGTGGGACCTTTATGTACATCAATAACATAATATAACTTAACCTAACCCAACCTGATATCTCGGCGGGAATATTTTACAAAATTCCTGGCGATTTGGCATCTACGTGTCCGTGGAACCTGTATATACATCAGTATCCTAATATAACCTAACCTAACCCAACCTAATCTCTCAGGGTAACGTTTAACCACATTCCTTGCTTGTCGGCCCCTACATCTCGGTGGGAACACTGTATACGTCTGTGAAGTAATATAACCTAACCTAAGACATCCTGACATCTCGGCGGTAAAATTTGACAACATTCCTGGCGAGTTGACCTCTACGACTATGTGGGACCTTTATATACATCAATAACGTAATATAACCTAACCTAACCCAACCTGACATGTAGGCGGTAATATTTGACAACATTCCTGGCGAGTTGGCCAAGACGTCTGCGTGGGTCCTTCATATACATCATTAACGTAATATAATCTAACCTAACCCAACCTAACATCTCGGCGGTAATATTTGACAACTTGCATGGCGAGTTATCCTCTACGTGGGACATTCATATGCATCAATAACGTATTATAATCTAACCTAACCCAACCTGACATCTCGGCGGTAATATTTGACAACATTCCTGGCGAGTTGGCCCCGACGTCTGTGTGGGTCCTTCGTATACATCATGAACGTAATGTAACATAACCTAACCCAACCTGACATCTCAGCGGTAATATTTGACAACATTCCTGGCGAGCTATCCTCTACGTGGGACATTCATATGCATCAATAACGTAACATAACCTAACCTAACCCAACCCGACATCTCGGCGTTAATATTTGAATACATTCTTGGCGAGTTCGAATCTACGTCTCCGTGGGACCTTTATATACATCAATAACGTTATATAACCTAACCTAACCCAACCTGACATCTCGGCGGTAATATTTGACAACATTCCTGGCGAGTTGTCCTCTACGTATACGTGGGACCTTCGTATACATCAATAACGTAATGTAACCTAATCTAACCCAACCTGACATCTCGGCATTAAAATTTGCCAACGTTCCTGGCGAGTTGGCCTCTACGTGTCCGTGGGACCTTTATATACATCAGTATCCTAATATAACCTAACCTAACCCAACCTAACATCTCGGCGGTAACATTTGACAACATTCCTGGCGAGTTGACCTCTACGTCTATGTGGGACCTTTATATACATCAATAACGTAATATAACCTAACCTAACCCAACCTGACATGTAGGCGGTAATATTTGACAACATTTCTGGCGAGTTGGCCAAGACGTCTGCGTGGGTCCTTCATATACATCTTTAACGTAATATAATCTAACCTAACCCAACCTAACATCTCGGCGGTAATATTTGACAACTTGCCTGGCGAGTTATCCTCTACGTGGGACATTCATATGCATCAATAATGTATTATAATCTAACCTAACCCAACCTGACATCTCGGCGGTAATATTTGACAACATTCCTGGCGAGTTGGCCCCGACGTCTGTGTGGGTCCTTCGTATACATCATGAACGTAATGTAACATAACCTAACCCAACCTAACATCTCGGCGGTAATATTTGACAACATTCCTGGCGTGCTATCCTCTACGTGGGACATTCATATGCATCAATAACGTAATATAACCCAACCTAACACAACCTGACATTTCGGCGGTAATACTTGAAGACATTCTTGGCGAGTTCGACTCCAAGTCTCCGACGGACCTTTATATACATCAATAACGTAATATAACCTAACCTAACCCAACCTGACATCTCGGCGGTAATATTTGACAACATTCCTGGCGAGTTGGCCCCGACGTCTGCGTGGGTCCTTCGTATACATCACTAAAGTAATATAACCTAACCTAACCCAACATAACATCTCGGCGGTAACATTTGACAACATTCCTGGCGAGCTATCCTCTACGTGGGACATTCGTATACATCATTAACGTAATGTAACCTAACCTAACCCAACCTAACATCTCGGCGGTAATATTTGACGACATTCCTGGCGAGTTGGACTCTACGTCTCCGTTGGACCTTTATATACTTCAATTACGTAATATAACCTAACCTAACCCAACCTGACATCTCGACGGTAATATTTGACGACATTCCTGGCGAGTTGGACTCTACGTCTCCGTGGGACCTTTATATACATCAATAACGTAATATAACCTAACGTAATCCAACCTGACATCTCGGCGGTAATATTTGACAACATTCCTTGCGAGTTGGCCTCTACGTGTCCGTTGGACCGTTATATACATCAGAATCCTAATATAACCTAACCTAACCCAACCTAATCTCTCGGGGTACCGTTTAACAACATTCCTTGCTGATCGGCCCCTACTTCTCCGTGGGAACACTGTATACGTCTATGAAGTAATACAACCTAACCTAACACAACCTGACATCTCGGCGGTAATATTTGACAACATTCCTGGCGAGTTGGCCCCGACGTCTGTGTAGGTCCTTCGTATACATCATTAACGTAATGTAACCTAACCTAACTCAACCTAACATCTCGGCGGTAATATTTGACGACATTCCTGGCAAGTTGGACTCTACGTCTCCGTGGGACCTTTATATACTTCAATTACGTAATATAACCTAACCTAACCCACCTGACATCTCGGCGGTAATATTTGACGACATTCCTGGCGAGTTGGACTCTACGTCTCCGTGGGACCTTTATAGACTTCAATTACGTAATATAACCTAACCTAACCCAACCTGACAACTCGGCGGTAATATTTGACGACATTCCTGGCGAGCTGGGCTCTACGTCTCCGTGGGACCTTTATATACATCAATAACGTAATATAACCTAACGTAATCCAACCTGACATCTCGGCGGTAATATTTCACAGCATTCCTTGCGAGTTATCCTCTACGTGGGACATTCATATGCATCAATAACGTAATATAACCTAACCTAACCCAACCTGACATTTCGGCGGTAATATTTGACGACATTCCTGGCGAGTTGGCCCCGACGTCTGCGTGGGTCCTTCGTATACATCACTAACGTAATATAACCTAACCTAATCCAACCTGACATCTCGGCGGTAATATTTGACAACATTCCTGGCGAGCTGGCCCCTACGTCTCCGTGGGACCTTTATGTACATCAATAACATAATATAACTTAACCTAACCCAACCTGATATCTCGGCGGGAATATTTTACAAAATTCCTGGCGATTTGGCATCTACGTGTCCGTGGGACCTTTATATACATCAGTATCCTAATATAACCTAACCTAACCCAACCTAATCTCTCAGGGTAACGTTTAACCACATTCCTTGCTTGTCGGCCCCTACATCTCGGTGGGAACACTGTATACGTCTGTGAAGTAATATAACCTAACCTAAGACAACCTGACATCTCGGCGGTAAAATTTGACAACATTCCTGGCGAGTTGACCTCTACGACTATGTGGGACCTTTATATACATCAATAACGTAATATAACCTAACCTAACCCAACCTGACATGTAGGCGGTAATATTTGACAACATTCCTGGCGAGTTGGCCAAGACGTCTGCGTGGGTCCTTCATATACATCATTAACGTAATATAATCTAACCTAACCCAACCTAACATCTCGGCGGTAATATTTGACAACTTGCATGGCGAGTTATCCTCTACGTGGGACATTCATATGCATCAATAACGTATTATAATCTAACCTAACCCAACCTGACATCTCGCATCTCGGCGGTAATATTTGACAACATTCCTGGCGAGTTGGCCCCGACGTCTGTGTGGGTCCTTCGTATACATCATGAACGTAATGTAACATAACCTAACCCAACCTGACATCTCAGCGGTAATATTTGACAACATTCCTGGCGAGCTATCCTCTACGTGGGACATTCATATGCATCAATAACGTAACATAACCTAACCTAACCCAACCCGACATCTCGGCGTTAATATTTGAATACATTCTTGGCGAGTTCGAATCTACGTCTCCGTGGGACCTTTATATACATCAATAACGTTATATAACCTAACCTAACCCAACCTGACATCTCGGCGGTAATATTTGACAACATTCCTGGCGAGTTGTCCTCTACGTATACGTGGGACCTTCGTATACATCAATAACGTAATGTAACCTAATCTAACCCAACCTGACATCTCGGCATTAAAATTTGCCAACGTTCCTGGCGAGTTGGCCTCTACGTGTCCGTGGGACCTTTATATACATCAGTATCCTAATATAACCTAACCTAACCCAACCTAACATCTCGGCGGTAACATTTGACAACATTCCTGGCGAGTTGACCTCTACGACTATGTGGGACCTTTATATACATCAATAACGTAATATAACCTAACATAACCCAACCTGACATGTAGGCGGTAATATTTGACAACATTCCTGGCGAGTTGGCCAAGACGTCTGCGTGGGTCCTTCATATACATCATTAACGTAATATAATCTAACCTAACCCAACCTAACATCTCGGCGGTAATATTTGACAACTTGCATGGCGAGTTATCCTCTACGTGGGACATTCATATGCATCAATAACGTATTATAATCTAACCTAACCCAACCTGACATCTCGGCGGTAATATTTGACAACATTCCTGGCGAGTTGGCCCCGACGTCTGTGTGGGTCCTTCGTATACATCATGAACGTAATGTAACATAACCTAACCCAACCTAACATCTCGGCGGTAATATTTGACAACATTCCTGGCGTGCTATCCTCTACGTGGGACATTCATATGCATCAATAACGTAATATAACCCAACCTAACACAACCTGACATTTCGGCGGTAATACTTGAAGACATTCTTGGCGAGTTCGACTCCAAGTCTCCGACGGACCTTTATATACATCAATAACGTAATATAACCTAACCTAACCCAACCTGACATCTCGGCGGTAATATTTGACAACATTCCTGGCGAGTTGGCCCCGACGTCTGCGTGGGTCCTTCGTATACATCACTAAAGTAATATAACCTAACCTAACCCAACATAACATCTCGGCGGTAACATTTGACAACATTCCTGGCGAGCTATCCTCTACGTGGGACATTCGTATACATCATTAACGTAATGTAACCTAACCTAACCCAACCTAACATCTCGGCGGTAATATTTGACGACATTCCTGGCGAGTTGGACTCTACGTCTCCGTTGGACCTTTATATACTTCAATTACGTAATATAACCTAACCTAACCCAACCTGACATCTCGACGGTAATATTTGACGACATTCCTGGCGAGTTGGACTCTACGTCTCCGTGGGACCTTTATATACATCAATAACGTAATATAACCTAACGTAATCCAACCTGACATCTCGGCGGTAATATTTGACAACATTCCTTGCGAGTTGGCCTCTACGTGTCCGTTGGACCGTTATATACATCAGAATCCTAATATAACCTAACCTAACCCAACCTAATCTCTCGGGGTACCGTTTAACAACATTCCTTGCTGATCGGACCCTACTTCTCCGTGGGAACACTGTATACGTCTATGAAGTAATACAACCTAACCTAACACAACCTGACATCTCGGCGGTAATATTTGACAACATTCCTGGCGAGTTGGCCCCGACGTCTGTGTAGGTCCTTCGTATACATCATTAACGTAATGTAACCTAACCTAACTCAACCTAACATCTCGGCGGTAATATTTGACGACATTCCTGGCAAGTTGGACTCTACGTCTCCGTGGGACCTTTATATACTTCAATTACGTAATATAACCTAACCTAACCCACCTGACATCTCGGCGGTAATATTTGACGACATTCCTGGCGAGTTGGACTCTACGTCTCCGTGGGACCTTTATAGACTTCAATTACGTAATATAACCTAACCTAACCCAACCTGACATCTCGGCGGTAATATTTCACAGCATTCCTTGCGAGTTATCCTCTACGTGGGACATTCATATGCATCAATAACGTAATATAACCTAACCTAACCCAACCTGACATTTCGGCGGTAATATTTGACGACATTCCTGGCGAGTTGGCCCCGACGTCTGCGTGGGTCCTTCGTATACATCACTAACGTAATATAACCTAACCTAATCCAACCTGACATCTCGGCGGTAATATTTGACAACATTCCTGGCGAGCTGGCCCCTACGTCTCCGTGGGACCTTTATGTACATCAATAACATAATATAACTTAACCTAACCCAACCTGATATCTCGGCGGGAATATTTTACAAAATTCCTGGCGATTTGGCATCTACGTGTCCGTGGGACCTTTATATACATCAGTATCCTAATATAACCTAACCTAACCCAACCTAATCTCTCAGGGTAACGTTTAACCACATTCCTTGCTTGTCGGCCCCTACATCTCGGTGGGAACACTGTATACGTCTGTGAAGTAATATAACCTAACCTAAGACAACCTGACATCTCGGCGGTAAAATTTGACAACATTCCTGGCGAGTTGACCTCTACGACTATGTGGGACCTTTATATACATCAATAACGTAATATAACCTAACCTAACCCAACCTGACATGTAGGCGGTAATATTTGACAACATTCCTGGCGAGTTGGCCAAGACGTCTGCGTGGGTCCTTCATATACATCATTAACGTAATATAATCTAACCTAACCCAACCTAACATCTCGGCGGTAATATTTGACAACTTGCATGGCGAGTTATCCTCTACGTGGGACATTCATATGCATCAATAACGTATTATAATCTAACCTAACCCAACCTGACATCTCGGCGGTAATATTTGACAACATTCCTGGCGAGTTGGCCCCGACGTCTGTGTGGGTCCTTCGTATACATCATGAACGTAATGTAACATAACCTAACCCAACCTGACATCTCAGCGGTAATATTTGACAACATTCCTGGCGAGCTATCCTCTACGTGGGACATTCATATGCATCAATAACGTAACATAACCTAACCTAACCCAACCCGACATCTCGGCGTTAATATTTGAATACATTCTTGGCGAGTTCGAATCTACGTCTCCGTGGGACCTTTATATACATCAATAACGTTATATAACCTAACCTAACCCAACCTGACATCTCGGCGGTAATATTTGACAACATTCCTGGCGAGTTGTCCTCTACGTATACGTGGGACCTTCGTATACATCAATAACGTAATGTAACCTAATCTAACCCAACCTGACATCTCGGCATTAAAATTTGCCAACGTTCCTGGCGAGTTGGCCTCTACGTGTCCGTGGGACCTTTATATACATCAGTATCCTAATATAACCTAACCTAACCCAACCTAACATCTCGGCGGTAACATTTGACAACATTCCTGGCGAGTTGACCTCTACGTCTATGTGGGACCTTTATATACATCAATAACGTAATATAACCTAACCTAACCCAACCTGACATGTAGGCGGTAATATTTGACAACATTCCTGGCGAGTTGGCCAAGACGTCTGCGTGGGTCCTTCATATACATCATTAACGTAATATAATCTAACCTAACCCAACCTAACATCTCGGCGGTAATATTTGACAACTTGCCTGGCGAGTTATCCTCTACGTGGGACATTCATATGCATCAATAACGTATTATAATCTGACCTAACCCAACCTGACATCTCGGCGGTAATATTTGACAACATTCCTGGCGAGTTGGCCCCGACGTCTGTGTGGGTCCTTCGTATACATCATGAACGTAATGTAACATAACCTAACCCAACCTAACATCTCGGCGGTAATATTTGACAACATTCCTGGCGTGCTATCCTCTACGTGGGACATTCATATGCATCAATAACGTAATATAACCCAACCTAACACAACCTGACATTTCGGCGGTAATACTTGAAGACATTCTTGGCGAGTTCGACTCCAAGTCTCCGACGGACCTTTATATACATCAATAACGTAATATAACCTAAGCTAACCCAACCTGACATCTCGGCGGTAATATTTGACAACATTCCTGGCGAGTTGGCCCCGACGTCTGCGTGGGTCCTTCGTATACATCACTAAAGTAATATAACCTAACCTAACCCAACATAACATCTCGGCGGTAACATTTGACAACATTCCTGGCGAGCTATCCTCTACGTGGGACATTCGTATACATCATTAACGTAATGTAACCTAACCTAACCCAACCTAACATCTCGGCGGTAATATTTGACAACATTCCTGGCGAGTTGGACTCTACGTCTCCGTTGGACCTTTATATACTTCAATTACGTAATATAACCTAACCTAACCCAACCTGACATCTCGACGGTAATATTTGACGACATTCCTGGCGAGTTGGACTCTACGTCTCCGTGGGACCTTTATATACATCAATAACGTAATATAACCTAACGTAATCCAACCTGACATCTCGGCGGTAATATTTGACAACATTCCTTGCGAGTTGGCTTCTACGTGTCCGTTGGACCGTTATATACATCAGAATCCTAATATAACCTAACCTAACCCAACCTAATCTCTCGGGGTACCGTTTAACAACATTCCTTTCTGATCGGCCCCTACTTCTCCGTGGGAACACTGTATACGTCTATGAAGTAATACAACCTAACCTAACACAACCTGACATCTCGGCGGTAATATTTGACAACATTCCTGGCGAGTTGGCCCCGACGTCTGTGTAGGTCCTTCGTATACATCATTAACGTAATGTAACCTAACCTAACTCAACCTAACATCTCGGCGGTAATATTTGACGACATTCCTGGCAAGTTGGACTCTACGTCTCCGTGGGACCTTTATATACTTCAATTACGTAATATAACCTAACCTAACCCAACCTGACATCTCGGCGGTAATATTTGACAACATTCCTGGCGAGTTGGACTGTACGTGTCCGTCGGACCTTTATATACATCAATAACGTAATATAACCTAACGTAATCCAACCTGACATCTCGGCGGTAATATTTGACAACATTCCTTGCGAGTTGGCCTCTACGTGCCCGTTGGACCTTTATATACATCAGTATCCTAATATAACCTAACCTAACCCAACCTTATCTCTCGGGGTACCGTTTAACAACATTCCTTGCTTGTCGGCCCGTACTTCTCAGTGGGAACACTGTATACGTCTATGAAGTAATATAACCTAACCTAACACAACCTGACATCTCGGCGGTAATATTTGAGAACATTCCTGGCGAGTTGGCCCCGACGTCTGCGTGGGTCCTTCGTATACATCACTAACGTAATATAACCTAACCTAACCCAACCTAACATCTCGGCGGTAACATTTAACAACATTCCTGGCGAGCTATCCTCTACGTGGGACCTTCATATGCATCAATAACGTAATATAACCTAACTTAACCCACCTGACATCTCGGCGGTAATATTTGACGACATTCCTGGCGAGTTGGACTCTACGTCTCCGTGGGACCTTTATAGACTTCAATTACGTAATATAACCTAACCTAACCCAACCTGACAACTCGGCGGTAATATTTGACGACATTCCTGGCGAGCTGGGCTCTACGTCTCCGTGGGACCTTTATATACATCAATAACGTAATATAACCTAACGTAATCCAACCTGACATCTCGGCGGTAATATTTCACAGCATTCCTTGCGAGCTATCCTCTACGTGGGACATTCATATGCATCAATAACGTAATATAACCTAACCTAACCCAACCTGACATTTCGGCGGTAATATTTGAAAACATTCTTTGCGAGCTCGACTCTACGTCTCCGACGGACCTTTATATACATCAATAACGTAATATAACCTAACCTAACCCAACCTGACATCTCGGCGGTAATATTTGACAACATTCCTGGCGAGCTATCCTCTACGTGGGACATTCATATGCATCAATAACGTAATATAACCTAACCTAACCCAACCTAACATCTAGGCGGTAATATTTGACAACATTCCGGGCGAGCTATCCTCTACGTGGGACATTCATATGCATCAATAACGTAATATAACCTAACCTAACCCACCTGACATCTCAGCGGTAATATTTGACGACATTCCTGGCGAGTTGGCCCCGACGTTTGCGTGGGTCCTTCGTATACATCACTAACGTAATATAACCTAACCTAACCCAACCTAACATCTCGGCGGTAACATTTGACAACATTCCTGGCGAGCTATCCTCTACGTGGGACCTTCATATGCATCAATAACGTAATATAACCTAACCTAACCCACCTGACATCTCGGCGGTAATGTTTGACGACATTCCTGGCGAGTCGGACTCTACGTCTCCGTGGGACCCTTATGTACTTCAATTACGTAATATAACCTAACCTAACCCAACCTAACATCTAGGCGGTAATATTTGACAACATTCCTGGCGAGCTATCCTCTACGTGGGACATTCATATGCATCAATTACGTAATATAACCTAACCTAACCCAACCTAACATCTCGGCGGTAACATTTGACAACATTCCTGGCGAGCTATCCTCTACCTGGGACATTCGTATACATCATTAACGTAATGTAACCTAACCGAACCCAACCTAACATCTCGGCGGTAATGTTTGACAACATTCCTGGCGAGCTATCCTCTACGTGGGACATTAATATGCGTCAATAACGTAATATAAACTAACCTAGCCCAACCTGACATCTCGGCGGTAATATTTGAAGACATTCTTGGCGAGTTCGGCTCTACGTCTCCGTGGGACCTTTATATACATCAATAACGTATTATAATCTAACCTAACCCAACCTGACATCTCGGCGGTAATATTTGACAACATTCCTGGCGAGTTGGCCCCGACGTCTGTGTGGGTCCTTCGTATACATCATGAACGTAATGTAACATAACCTAACCCAACCTAACATCTCGGCGGGAATATCTGACAACATTCCTGGCGTGCTATCCTCTACGTGGGACATTCATATGCATCAATAACGTAATATAACCTAAGCTAACCCAACCTGACATCTCAGCGGTAATATTTGACAACATTCCTGGCGAGCTATCCTCTACGTGGGACATTCATATGCATCAATAACGTAACATAACCTAACCTAACCCAACCCGACATCTCGGCGTTAATATTTGAAGACATTCTTGGCGAGTTCGAATGTGTCTCCGTGGGACCTTTATATACATCAATAACGTAATATAACCTAACCTAACCCAACCTGACATCTCGGCGGTAATATTTGACAACATTCCTGGCGAGCTGGCCCCTACGTCTCCGTGGGACCTTTATGTACATCAATAACATAATATAACTTAACCTAACCCAACCTGATATCTCGGCGGGAATATTTGACAAAATTCCTGGCGATTTGGCATCTACGTGTCCGTGGGACCTTTATATACATCAGTATCCTAATATAACCTAACCTAACCCAACCTAATCTCTCGGGGTAACGTTTAACCACATTCCTTGCTTGTCGGCCCCCACATCTCGGTGGGAACACTGTATACGTCTGTGAAGTAATATAACCTAACCTAAGACAACCTTACATCTCGGCGGTAAAATTTAACAACATTCCTGGCGAGTTGTCCTCTACGTCTGTGTGGGACCTTTATATACATCAATAACGTAATATAACTTATCCTAACCCAACCTGACATGTCGGCCGTAATATTTGACAACATTCCTGGCGAGTTGTCCAAGACGTCTGCGTGGGTCCTTCATATACATCATTATCGTAATATAATCTAACCTAACCCAACCTAACATCTCGGCGGTAATATTTGACAACTTGCCTGGCGAGTTATCCTCTACGTGGGACATTCATATGCATCAATAACGTATTATAATCTAACCTGACCCAACCCGACATCTCGGCGGTAATATTTGACAACATTCCTGGCGAGTTGGCCCCGACGTCTGTGTGGGTCCTTCGTATACATCATGAACGTAATGTAACATAACCTAACCCAACCTAACATCTCGGCGGTAATATTTTACAACATTCCTGGCGAGTTGGCCCCGACGTCTGCGTGGGTCCTTCGTATACATCACTAACGTAACATAACCTAACCTAACCCAACCTAACATCTCGGCGGTAACATTTGACAACATTCCTGGCGATCTATCCTCTACGTGGGACATGCATATGCATCAATAACGTAATATAACCTAACCTAACACAACCTGACATCTCGGCGGTAATATTTGACGACATTCCTGGCGAGTTGGCCCCGACGTCTGCGTGGGTCCTTCGTATACATCACTAACGTAATATAACCTAACGTAATCCAACCTGACATCTCGGCGGTAATATTTGATGACATTCCTGGCGAGCTATCCTCTACGTGGGACATTCATATGCATCAGTAACGTAATATAACCTAACCTAAGACAACCTGACATCTCGGCGGTAAAATTTGACAACATTCCCGGCGAGTTGTCCTCTACATCTGTGTGGGACCTTTATATACATCAATAACGTAACATAACCTAACCTAACCCAACCTAACATCTCGGCGGTAACATTTGACAACATTCCTGGCGATCTATCCTCTCCGTGGGACCCTTATATACATCAATAACGTAATATAACCTAACCTAACCCAACCTGACATCTCAGCGGTAATATTTGACGACATTCCTGGCGAGTTGGTCTCTACGTCTCCGTGGGACCTTTATATACATCAATAACGTAGTATAACCTAACCTAATCCAACCTGACATCTCGGCGGTAATATTTGACAACATTCCTGGCAAGTTGGCCCCGACGTCTGTGTAGGTCCTTCGTATACATCATTAACGTAATGTAACCTAACCTAACTCAACCTAACATCTCGGCGGTAATATTTGACGACATTCCTGGCAAGTTGGACTCTACGTCTCCGTGGGACCTTTATATACTTCAATTACGTAATATAACCTAACCTAACCCAACCTGACATCTCGGCGGTAATATTTGACAACATTCCTGGCGAGTTGGACTCTACGTGTCCGTCGGACCTTTATATACATCAATAACGTAATATAACCTAACGTAATCCAACCTGACATCTCGGCGGTAATATTTGACAACATTCCTGGCGAGCTATCCTCTACGTGGGACATTCATATGCATCAATAACGTAATATAACCTAACTTAACCCAACCTGACATTTCGGCGGTAATATTTGACGACATTCCTGGCGAGTTGGCCCCGACGTCTGCGTGGGTCCTTCGTATACATCACTAACGTAATATAACCTAACGTAATCCAACCTGACATCTCGGCGGTAATATTTGACAACATTCCTGGCGATCTATCCTCTACGTGGGACATGCATATGCATCAATAACGTAATATAACCTAACCTAACACAACCTGACATCTCGGCGGTAATATTTGACGACATTCCTGGCGAGTTGGCCCCGACGTCTGCGTGGGTCCTTCGTATACATCACTAACGTAATATAACCTAACGTAATCCAACCTGACATCTCGGCGGTAATATTTGATGACATTCCTGGCGAGCTATCCTCTACGTGGGACATTCATATGCATCAGTAACGTAATATAACCTAACCTAAGACAACCTGACATCTCGGCGGTAATATTTGACGACATTCCTGGCGAGTTGGCCCCGACGTCTGCGTGGGTCCTTCGTATACATCACTAACGTAATATAACCTAACGTAATCCAACCTGACATCTCGGCGGTAATATTTGATGACATTCCTGGCGAGCTATCCTCTACGTGGGACATTCATATGCATCAGTAACGTAATATAACCTAACCTAAGACAACCTGACATCTCGGCGGTAAAATTTGACAACATTCCCGGCGAGTTGTCCTCTACATCTGTGTGGGACCTTTATATACATCAATAACGTAACATAACCTAACCTAACCCAACCTAACATCTCGGCGGTAATATTTGACAACATTCCTGGCGAGCTATCCTCTACGTGGGACATTCATATGCATCAATAACGTAACATAACCTAACCTAACCCAACCCGACATCTCGGCGTTAATATTTGAAGACATTCTTGGCGAGTTCGAATCTACGTCTCCGTGGGACCTTTATATACATCAATAACGTAATATAACCTAACCTAACCCAACCTGACATCTCGGCGGTAACATTTGACAACATTCCTGGCGAGCTATCCTCTACCTGGGACATTCGTATACGTCATTAACGTAATGTAACCTAACCGAACCCAACCTAACATCTCGGCGGTAATGTTTGACAACATTCCTGGCGAGCTATCCTCTACGTGGGACATTAATATGCGTCAATAACGTAATATAAACTAACCTAGCCCAACCTGACATCTCGGCGGTAATATTTGAAGACATTCTTGGCGAGTTCGGCTCTACGTCTCCGTGGGACCTTTATATACATCAATAACGTATTATAATCTAACCTAACCCAACCTGACATCTCGGCGGTAATATTTGACAACATTCCTGGCGAGTTGGCCCCGACGTCTGTGTGGGTCCTTCGTATACATCATGAACGTAATGTAACATAACCTAACCCAACCTAACATCTCGGCGGTAATATCTGACAACATTCCTGGCGTGCTATCCTCTACGTGGGACATTCATATGCATCAATAACGTAATATAACCTAAGCTAACCCAACCTGACATCTCAGCGGTAATATTTGACAACATTCCTGGCGAGCTATCCTCTACGTGGGACATTCATATGCATCAATAACGTAATATAACCTAACCTAACACAACCTGACATCTCGGCGGTAATATTTGAAGACATTCTTGGCGAGTTCGGCTCTACGTCTCCGTGGGACCTTTATATACATCAATAACGTAATATAACCTAACCTAATCCAACCTGACATCTCGGCGGTAATATTTGACAACATTCCTGGCGAGCTGGCCCCTACGTCTCCGTGGGACCTTTATGTACATCAATAACATAATATAACTTAACCTAACCCAACCTGATATCTCGGCGGGAATATTTGACAAAATTCCTGGCGATTTGGTATCTACGTGTCCGTGGGACCTTTATATACATCAGTATCCTAATATAACCTAACCTAACCCAACCTAATCTCTCGGGGTAACGTTTAACCACATTCCTTGCTTGTCGGCCCCCACATCTCGGTGGGAACACTGTATACGTCTGTGAAGTAATATAACCTAACCTAAGACAACCTTACATCTCGGCGGTAAAATTTAACAACATTCCTGGCGAGTTGTCCTCTACGTCTGTGTGGGACCTTTATATACATCAATAACGTAATATAACTTATCCTAACCCAACCTGACATGTCGGCCGTAATATTTGACAACATTCCTGGCGAGTTGTCCAAGACGTCTGCGTGGGTCCTTCATATACATCATTAACGTAATATAATCTAACCTAACCCAACCTAACATCTCGGCGGTAATATTTGACAACTTGCCTGGCGAGTTATCCTCTACGTGGGACATTCATATGCATCAATAACGTATTATAATCTAACCTGAACCAACCCGACATCTCGGCGGTAATATTTGACAACATTCCTGGCGAGTTGGCCCCGACGTCTGTGTGGGTCCTTCGTATACATCATGAACGTAATGTAACATAACCTAACCCAACCTAACATCTCGGCGGTAATATTTTACAACATTCCTGGCGAGTTGGCCCCGACGTCTGCGTGGGTCCTTCGTATACATCACTAACGTAACATAACCTAACCTAACCCAACCTAACATCTCGGCGGTAACATTTGACAACATTCCTGGCGATCTATCCTCTACGTGGGACATGCATATGCATCAATAACGTAATATAACCTAACCTAACACAACCTGACATCTCGGCGGTAATATTTGACGACATTCCTGGCGAGTTGGCCCCGACGTCTGCGTGGGTCCTTCGTATACATCACTAACGTAATATAACCTAACGTAATCCAACCTGACATCTCGGCGGTAATATTTGATGACATTCCTGGCGAGCTATCCTCTACGTGGGACATTCATATGCATCAGTAACGTAATATAACCTAACCTAAGACAACCTGACATCTCGGCGGTAAAATTTGACAACATTCCCGGCGAGTTGTCCTCTACATCTGTGTGGGACCTTTATATACATCAATAACGTAACATAACCTAACCTAACCCAACCTAACATCTCGGCGGTAACATTTGACAACATTCCTGGCGATCTATCCTCTCCGTGGGACCCTTATATACATCAATAACGTAATATAACCTAACCTAACCCAACCTGACATCTCGGCGGTAAAATTTGAAAACTTTCCTGGCGAGTTGACCTCTACGACTATGTGGGACCTTTATATACATCAATAACGTAATATAACCTAACCTAACCCAACCTGACATGTAGGCGGTAATATTTGACAACATTCCTGGCGAGTTGGCCAAGACGTCTGCGTGGGTCCTTCATATACATCATTAACGTAATATAATCTAACCTAACCCAACCTAACATCTCGGCGGTAATATTTGACAACTTGCCTGGCGAGTTATCCTCTACGTGGGACATTCATATGCATCAATAACGTATTATAATCTGACCTAACCCAACCTGACATCTCGGCGGTAATATTTGACAACATTCCTGGCGAGTTGGCCCCGACGTCTGTGTGGGTCCTTCGTATACATCATGAACGTAATGTAACATAACCTAACCCAACCTAACATCTCGGCGGTAATATCTGACAACATTCCTGGCGTACTATCCTCTACGTGGGACATTCATATGCATCAATAACGTAATATAACCTAAGCTAACCCAACCTGACATCTCGACGGTAATATTTGACGACATTCCTGGCGAGTTGGACTCTACGTCTCCGTGGGACCTTTATATACATCCATAACGTAATATAACCTAACGTAATCCAACCTGACATCTCGGCGGTAATATTTGACAACATTCCTTGCGAGTTGGCCTCTACGTGTCCGTTGGACCTTTATATACATCAGAATCCTAATATAACCTAACCTAACCCAACCTAATCTCTCGGGGTACCGTTTAACAACATTCCTTGCTGATCGGCCCCTACTTCTCCGTGGGAAGACTGTATACGTCTATGAAGGAATACAACCTAACCTAACACAACCTGACATCTCGGCGGTAATATTTGACAACATTCCTGGCGAGTTGGCCCCGACGTCTGTGTAGGTCCTTCGTATACATCATTAACGTAATGTAACCTAACCTAACTCAACCTAACATCTCGGCGGTAATATTTGACGACATTCCTGGCAAGTTGGACTCTACGTCTCCGTGGGATCTTTATATACTTCAATTACGTAATATAACCTAACCTAACCCAACCTGACAACTCGGCGGTAATATTTGACGACATTCCTGGCGAGCTGGGCTCTACGTCTCCGTGGGACCTTTATATACATCAATAACGTAATATAACCTAACGTAATCCAACCTGACATCTCGGCGGTAATATTTCACAGCATTCCTTGCGAGCTATCCTCTACGTGGGACATTCATATGCATCAATAACGTAATATAACCTAACCTAACCCAACCTGACATTTCGGCGGTAATATTTGAAAACATTCTTTGCGAGCTCGACTCTACGTCTCCGACGGACCTTTATATACATCAATAACGTAATATAACCTAACCTAACCCAACCTGACATCTCGGCGGTAATATTTGACAACATTCCTGGCGAGCTATCCTCTACGTGGGACATTCATATGCATCAATAACGTATTATAATCTAACCTGAACCAACCCGACATCTCGGCGGTAATATTTGACAACATTCCTGGCGAGTTGGCCCCGACGTCTGTGTGGGTCCTTCGTATACATCATGAACGTAATGTAACATAACCTAACCCAACCTAACATCTCGGCGGTAATATTTTACAACATTCCTGGCGAGTTGGCCCCGACGTCTGCGTGGGTCCTTCGTATACATCACTAACGTAACATAACCTAACCTAACCCAACCTAACATCTCGGCGGTAACATTTGACAACATTCCTGGCGATCTATCCTCTACGTGGGACATGCATATGCATCAATAACGTAATATAACCTAACCTAACACAACCTGACATCTCGGCGGTAATATTTGACGACATTCCTGGCGAGTTGGCCCCGACGTCTGCGTGGGTCCTTCGTATACATCACTAACGTAATATAACCTAACGTAATCCAACCTGACATCTCGGCGGTAATATTTGATGACATTCCTGGCGAGCTATCCTCTACGTGGGACATTCATATGCATCAGTAACGTAATATAACCTAACCTAAGACAACCTGACATCTCGGCGGTAAAATTTGACAACATTCCCGGCGAGTTGTCCTCTACATCTGTGTGGGACCTTTATATACATCAATAACGTAACATAACCTAACCTAACCCAACCTAACATCTCGGCGGTAACATTTGACAACATTCCTGGCGATCTATCCTCTCCGTGGGACCCTTATATACATCAATAACGTAATATAACCTAACCTAACCCAACCTGACATCTCGGCGGTAAAATTTGAAAACTTTCCTGGCGAGTTGACCTCTACGACTATGTGGGACCTTTATATACATCAATAACGTAATATAACCTAACCTAACCCAACCTGACATGTAGGCGGTAATATTTGACAACATTCCTGGCGAGTTGGCCAAGACGTCTGCGTGGGTCCTTCATATACATCATTAACGTAATATAATCTAACCTAACCCAACCTAACATCTCGGCGGTAATATTTGACAACTTGCCTGGCGAGTTATCCTCTACGTGGGACATTCATATGCATCAATAACGTATTATAATCTGACCTAACCCAACCTGACATCTCGGCGGTAATATTTGACAACATTCCTGGCGAGTTGGCCCCGACGTCTGTGTGGGTCCTTCGTATACATCATGAACGTAATGTAACATAACCTAACCCAACCTAACATCTCGGCGGTAATATCTGACAACATTCCTGGCGTACTATCCTCTACGTGGGACATTCATATGCATCAATAACGTAATATAACCTAAGCTAACCCAACCTGACATCTCGACGGTAATATTTGACGACATTCCTGGCGAGTTGGACTCTACGTCTCCGTGGGACCTTTATATACATCCATAACGTAATATAACCTAACGTAATCCAACCTGACATCTCGGCGGTAATATTTGACAACATTCCTTGCGAGTTGGCCTCTACGTGTCCGTTGGACCTTTATATACATCAGAATCCTAATATAACCTAACCTAACCCAACCTAATCTCTCGGGGTACCGTTTAACAACATTCCTTGCTGATCGGCCCCTACTTCTCCGTGGGAAGACTGTATACGTCTATGAAGGAATACAACCTAACCTAACACAACCTGACATCTCGGCGGTAATATTTGACAACATTCCTGGCGAGTTGGCCCCGACGTCTGTGTAGGTCCTTCGTATACATCATTAACGTAATGTAACCTAACCTAACTCAACCTAACATCTCGGCGGTAATATTTGACGACATTCCTGGCAAGTTGGACTCTACGTCTCCGTGGGATCTTTATATACTTCAATTACGTAATATAACCTAACCTAACCCAACCTGACAACTCGGCGGTAATATTTGACGACATTCCTGGCGAGCTGGGCTCTACGTCTCCGTGGGACCTTTATATACATCAATAACGTAATATAACCTAACGTAATCCAACCTGACATCTCGGCGGTAATATTTCACAGCATTCCTTGCGAGCTATCCTCTACGTGGGACATTCATATGCATCAATAACGTAATATAACCTAACCTAACCCAACCTGACATTTCGGCGGTAATATTTGAAAACATTCTTTGCGAGCTCGACTCTACGTCTCCGACGGACCTTTATATACATCAATAACGTAATATAACCTAACCTAACCCAACCTGACATCTCGGCGGTAATATTTGACAACATTCCTGGCGAGCTATCCTCTACGTGGGACATTCATATGCATCAATAACGTAATATAACCTAACCTAACCCAACCTAACATCTAGGCGGTAATATTTGACAACATTCCTGGCGAGCTATCCTCTACGTGGGACATTCATATGCATCAATAACGTAATATAACCTAACCTAACCCACCTGACATCTCAGCGGTAATATTTGACGACATTCCTGGCGAGTTGGCCCCGACGTTTGCGTGGGTCCTTCGTATACATCACTAACGTAATATAACCTAACCTAACCCAACCTAACATCTCGGCGGTAACATTTGACAACATTCCTGGCGAGCTATCCTCTACGTGGGACCTTCATATGCATCAATAACGTAATATAACCTAACCTAACCCACCTGACATCTCGGCGGTAATATTTGACGACATTCCTGGCGAGTTGGACTCTACGTCTCCGTGGGACCCTTATGTACTTCAATTACGTAATATAACCTAACCTAACCCAACCTAACATCTAGGCGGTAATATTTGACAACATTCCTGGCGAGCTATCCTCTACGTGGGACATTCATATGCATCAATAACGTAACATAACCTAACCTAACCCAACCCGACATCTCGGCGTTAATATTTGAAGACATTCTTGGCGAGTTCGAATCTACGTCTCCGTGGGACCTTTATATACATCAATAACGTAATATAACCTAACCTAACCCAACCTGACATCTCGGCGGTAACATTTGACAACATTCCTGGCGAGCTATCCTCTACGTGGGACATTAATATGCGTCAATAACGTAATATAAACTAACCTAGCGCAACCTGACATCTCGGCGGTAATATTTGAAGACATTCTTGGCGAGTTCGGCTCTACGTCTCCGTGGGACCTTTATATACATCAATAACGTATTATAATCTAACCTAACCCAACCTGACATCTCGGCGGTAATATTTGACAACATTCCTCGCGAGTTGGCCCCGACGTCTGTGTGGGTCCTTCGTATACATCATGAACGTAATGTAACATAACCTAACCCAACCTAACATCTCGGCGGTAATATCTGACAACATTCCTGGCGTGCTATCCTCTACGTGGGACATTCATATGCATCAATAACGTAATATAACCTAAGCTAACCCAACCTGACATCTCAGCGGTAATATTTGACAACATTCCTGGCGAGCTATCCCCTACGTGGGACATTCATATGCATCAATAACGTAACATAACCTAACCTAACCCAACCCGACATCTCGGCGTTAAAATTTGAAGACATTCTTGGCGAGTTCGAATGTGTCTCCGTGGGACCTTTATATACATCAATAACGTAATATAACCTAACCTAACCCAACCTGACATCTCGGCGGTAATATTTGACAACATTCCTGGCGAGTTGGCCCCGACGTCTGTGTGGGTCCTTCGTATACATCATGAACGTAATGTAACATAACCTAACCCAACCTAACATCTCGGCGGTAATATTTGACAACATTCCTGGCGTGCTATCCTCTACGTGGGACATTCATATGCATCAATAACGTAATATAACCTAACCTAACACAACCTGACATCTCGGCGGTAATATTTGAAGACATTCTTGGCGAGTTCGGCTCTACGTCTCCGTGGGACCTTTATATACATCAATAACGTAATATAACCTAACCTAACCCAACCTGACATCTCGGCGGTAATATTTGACAACATTCCTGGCGAGCTGGCCCCTACGTCTCCGTGGGACCTTTATGTACATCAATAACATAATATAACTTAACCTAACCCAACCTGATATCTCGGCAGGAATATTTGACAAAATTCCTGGCGATTTGGCATCTACGTGTCCGTGGGACCTTTATATACATCAGTATCCTAATATAACCTAACCTAACCCAACCTAATCTCTCGGGGTAACGTTTAACCACATTCCTTGCTTGTCGGCCCCCACGTCTCGGTGGGAACACTGTATACGTCTGTGAAGTAATATAACCTAACCTAAGACAACCTTACATCTCGGCGGTAAAATTTGACAACATTCCTGGCGAGTTGTCCTCTACGTCTGTGTGAGACCTTTATATACATCAATAACGTAATATAACTTATCCTAACCCAACCTGACATGTCGGCCGTAATATTTGACAACATTCCTGGCGAGTTGTCCAAGACGTCTGCGTGGTTCCTTCATATACATCATTAACGTAATATAATCTAACCTAACCCAACCTAACATCTCGGCGGTAATATTTGACAACTTGCCTGTCGAGTTATCCTCTACGTGGGACATTCATATGCATCAATAACGTATTATAATCTAACCTGACCCAACCCGACATCTCGGCGGTAATATTTGACAACATTCCTGGCGAGTTGGCCCCGACGTCTGTGTGGGTCCTTCGTATACATCATTAACGTAATGTAACCTAACCTAACCCAACCTAACATCTCGGCGGTAATATTTGACAACATTCCTGGCGAGCTATCCTCTACGTGGGACATTCATATGCATCAATAACGTAATATAACCTAACTTAACCCAACCTGACATTTCGGCGGTAATATTTGAAGACATTCTTTGCGAGTTCGACTCTACGTCTCCGACGGACTTTTATATACATCAATAACGTAATATAACCTAACCTAATCCAACCTGACATCTCGGCGGTAATATTTGACAACATTCCTGGCGATCTATCCTCTACGTGGGACATGCATATGCATCAATAACGTAATATAACCTAACCTAACACAACCTGACATCTCGGCGGTAATATTTGACGACATTCCTGGCGAGTTGGCCCCGACGTCTGCGTGGGTCCTTCGTATACATCACTAACGTAATATAACCTAACGTAATCCAACCTGACATCTCGGCGGTAATATTTGATGACATTCCTGGCGAGCTATCCTCTACGTGGGACATTCATATGCATCAGTAACGTAATATAACCTAACCTAAGACAACCTGACATCTCGGCGGTAATATTTGACGACATTCCTGGCGAGTTGGCCCCGACGTCTGCGTGGGTCCTTCGTATACATCACTAACGTAATATAACCTAACGTAATCCAACCTGACATCTCGGCGGTAATATTTGATGACATTCCTGGCGAGCTATCCTCTACGTGGGACATTCATATGCATCAGTAACGTAATATAACCTAACCTAAGACAACCTGACATCTCGGCGGTAAAATTTGACAACATTCCCGGCGAGTTGTCCTCTACATCTGTGTGGGACCTTTATATACATCAATAACGTAACATAACCTAACCTAACCCAACCTAACATCTCGGCGGTAACATTTGACAACATTCCTGGCGATCTATCCTCTCCGTGGGACCCTTATATACATCAATAACGTAATATAACCTAACCTAACCCAACCTGACATTTCGGCGGTAATATTTGAAGACATTCTTTGCGATTTCGACTCTACGTCTCCGACGGACTTTTATATACATCAATAACGTAATATAACCTAACCTAACCCAACCTGACATCTCGGCGGTAATATTTGAAGACATTCTTGGCGAGTTCGGCTCTACGTCTCCGTGGGACCTTTATATACATCAATAACGTATTATAATCTAACCTAACCCAACCTGACATCTCGGCGGTAATATTTGACAACATTCCTGGCGAGTTGGCCCCGACGTCTGTGTGGGTCCTTCGTATACATCATGAACGTAATGTAACATAACCTAACCCAACCTAACATCTCGGCGGTAATATCTGACAACATTCCTGGCGTGCTATCCTCTACGTGGGACATTCATATGCATCAATAACGTAATATAACCTAAGCTAACCCAACCTGACATCTCAGCGGTAATATTTGACAACATTCCTGGCGAGCTATCCTCTACGTGGGACATTCATATGCATCAATAACGTAATATAACCTAACCTAACACAACCTGACATCTCGGCGGTAATATTTGAAGACATTCTTGGCGAGTTCGGCTCTACGTCTCCGTGGGACCTTTATATACATCAATAACGTAATATAACCTAACTTAACCCAACCTGACATCTCGGCGGTAATATTTGACAACATTCCTGGCGAGCTGGCCCCTACGTCTCCGTGGGACCTTTATGTACATCAATAACATAATATAACTTAACCTAACCCAACCTGATATCTCGGCGGGAATATTTGACAAAATTCCTGGCGATTTGGTATCTACGTGTCCGTGGGACCTTTATATACATCAGTATCCTAATATAACCTAACCTAACCCAACCTAATCTCTCGGGGTAACGTTTAACCACATTCCTTGCTTGTCGGCCCCCACATCTCGGTGGGAACACTGTATACGTCTGTGAAGTAATACAACCTAACCTAAGACAACCTTACATCTCGGCGGTAAAATTTAACAACATTCCTGGCGAGTTGTCCTCTACGTCTGTGTGGGACCTTTATATACATCAATAACGTAATATAACTTATCCTAACCCAACCTGACATGTCGGCCGTAATATTTGACAACATTCCTGGCGAGTTGTCCAAGACGTCTGCGTGGGTCCTTCATATACATCATTAACGTAATATAATCTAACCTAACCCAACCTAACATCTCGGCGGTAATATTTGACAACTTGCCTGGCGAGTTATCCTCTACGTGGGACATTCATATGCATCAATAACGTATTATAATCTAACCTGAACCAACCCGACATCTCGGCGGTAATATTTGACAACATTCCTGGCGAGTTGGCCCCGACGTCTGTGTGGGTCCTTCGTATACATCATGAACGTAATGTAACATAACCTAACCCAACCTAACATCTCGGCGGTAATATTTTACAACATTCCTGGCGAGTTGGCCCCGACGTCTGCGTGGGTCCTTCGTATACATCACTAACGTAACATAACCTAACCTAACCCAACCTAACATCTCGGCGGTAACATTTGACAACATTCCTGGCGATCTATCCTCTACGTGGGACATGCATATGCATCAATAACGTAATATAACCTAACCTAACACAACCTGACATCTCGGCGGTAATATTTGACGTCATTCCTGGCGAGTTGGCCCCGACGTCTGCGTGGGTCCTTCGTATACATCACTAACGTAATATAACCTAACGTAATCCAACCTGACATCTCGGCGGTAATATTTGATGACATTCCTGGCCAGCTATCCTCTACGTGGGACATTCATATGCATCAGTAACGTAATATAACCTAACCTAAGACAACCTGACATCTCGGCGGTAAAATTTGACAACATTCCCGGCGAGTTGTCCTCTACATCTGTGTGGGACCTTTATATACATCAATAACGTAACATAACCTAACCTAACCCAACCTAACATCTCGGCGGTAACATTTGACAACATTCCTGGCGATCTATCCTCTCCGTGGGACCCTTATATACATCAATAACGTAATATAACCTAACCTAACCCAACCTGACATCTCGGCGGTAAAATTTGAAAACTTTCCTGGCGAGTTGACCTCTACGACTATGTGGGACCTTTATATACATCAATAACGTAATATAACCTAACCTAACCCAACCTGACATGTAGGCGGTAATATTTGACAACATTCCTGGCGAGTTGGCCAAGACGTCTGCGTGGGTCCTTCATATACATCATTAACGTAATATAATCTAACCTAACCCAACCTAACATCTCGGCGGTAATATTTGACAACATTCCTGGCGAGCTATCCTCTACGTGGGACATTCATATGCATCAATAACGTAATATAACCTAACCTAACCCACCTGACATCTCAGCGGTAATATTTGACGACATTCCTGGCGAGTTGGCCCCGACGTTTGCGTGGGTCCTTCGTATACATCACTAACGTAATATAACCTAACCTAACCCAACCAACATCTCGGCGGTAACATTTGACAACATTCCTGGCGAGCTATCCTCTACGTGGGACCTTCATATGCATCAATAACGTAATATAACCTAACCTAACCCACCTGACATCTCGGCGGTAATATTTGACGACATTCCTGGCGAGTTGGACTCTACGTCTCCGTGGGACCCTTATGTACTTCAATTACGTAATATAACCTAACCTAACCCAACCTAACATCTAGGCGGTAATATTTGACAACATTCCTGGCGAGCTATCCTCTACGTGGGACATTCATATGCATCAATAACGTAACATAACCTAACCTAACCCAACCCGACATCTCGGCGTTAATATTTGAAGACATTCTTGGCGAGTTCGAATCTACGTCTCCGTGGGACCTTTATATACATCAATAACGTAATATAACCTAACCTAACCCAACCTGACATCTCGGCGGTAATATTTGACAACATTCCTGGCGAGTTGGCCCCGACGTCTGTGTGGGTCCTTCGTATACATCATGAACGTAATGTAACATAACCTAACCCAACCTAACATCTCGGCGGTAATATTTGACAACATTCCTGGCGTGCTATCCTCTACGTGGGACATTCATATGCATCAATAACGTAATATAACCTAACCTAACACAACCTGACATCTCGGCGGTAATATTTGAAGACATTCTTGGCGAGTTCGGCTCTACGTCTCCGTGGGACCTTTATATACATCAATAACGTAATATAACCTAACCTAACCCAACCTGACATCTCGGCGGTAATATTTGACAACATTCCTGGCGAGCTGGCCCCTACGTCTCCGTGGGACCTTTATGTACATCAATAACATAATATAACTTAACCTAACCCAACCTGATATCTCGGCAGGAATATTTGACAAAATTCCTGGCGATTTGGCATCTACGTGTCCGTGGGACCTTTATATACATCAGTATCCTAATATAACCTAACCTAACCCAACCTAATCTCTCGGGGTAACGTTTAACCACATTCCTTGCTTGTCGGCCCCCACGTCTCGGTGGGAACACTGTATACGTCTGTGAAGTAATATAACCTAACCTAAGACAACCTTACATCTCGGCGGTAAAATTTGACAACATTCCTGGCGAGTTGTCCTCTACGTCTGTGTGAGACCTTTATATACATCAATAACGTAATATAACTTATCCTAACCCAACCTGACATGTCGGCCGTAATATTTGACAACATTCCTGGCGAGTTGTCCAAGACGTCTGCGTGGTTCCTTCATATACATCATTAACGTAATATAATCTAACCTAACCCAACCTAACATCTCGGCGGTAATATTTGACAACTTGCCTGTCGAGTTATCCTCTACGTGGGACATTCATATGCATCAATAACGTATTATAATCTAACCTGACCCAACCCGACATCTCGGCGGTAATATTTGACAACATTCCTGGCGAGTTGGCCCCGACGTCTGTGTGGGTCCTTCGTATACATCATTAACGTAATGTAACCTAACCTAACCCAACCTAACATCTCGGCGGTAATATTTGACAACATTCCTGGCGAGCTATCCTCTACGTGGGACATTCATATGCATCAATAACGTAATATAACCTAACTTAACCCAACCTGACATTTCGGCGGTAATATTTGAAGACATTCTTTGCGAGTTCGACTCTACGTCTCCGACGGACTTTTATATACATCAATAACGTAATATAACCTAACCTAATCCAACCTGACATCTCGGCGGTAATATTTGACAACATTCCTGGCGATCTATCCTCTACGTGGGACATGCATATGCATCAATAACGTAATATAACCTAACCTAACACAACCTGACATCTCGGCGGTAATATTTGACGACATTCCTGGCGAGTTGGCCCCGACGTCTGCGTGGGTCCTTCGTATACATCACTAACGTAATATAACCTAACGTAATCCAACCTGACATCTCGGCGGTAATATTTGATGACATTCCTGGCGAGCTATCCTCTACGTGGGACATTCATATGCATCAGTAACGTAATATAACCTAACCTAAGACAACCTGACATCTCGGCGGTAATATTTGACGACATTCCTGGCGAGTTGGCCCCGACGTCTGCGTGGGTCCTTCGTATACATCACTAACGTAATATAACCTAACGTAATCCAACCTGACATCTCGGCGGTAATATTTGATGACATTCCTGGCGAGCTATCCTCTACGTGGGACATTCATATGCATCAGTAACGTAATATAACCTAACCTAAGACAACCTGACATCTCGGCGGTAAAATTTGACAACATTCCCGGCGAGTTGTCCTCTACATCTGTGTGGGACCTTTATATACATCAATAACGTAACATAACCTAACCTAACCCAACCTAACATCTCGGCGGTAACATTTGACAACATTCCTGGCGATCTATCCTCTCCGTGGGACCCTTATATACATCAATAACGTAATATAACCTAACCTAACCCAACCTGACATTTCGGCGGTAATATTTGAAGACATTCTTTGCGATTTCGACTCTACGTCTCCGACGGACTTTTATATACATCAATAACGTAATATAACCTAACCTAACCCAACCTGACATCTCGGCGGTAATATTTGAAGACATTCTTGGCGAGTTCGGCTCTACGTCTCCGTGGGACCTTTATATACATCAATAACGTATTATAATCTAACCTAACCCAACCTGACATCTCGGCGGTAATATTTGACAACATTCCTGGCGAGTTGGCCCCGACGTCTGTGTGGGTCCTTCGTATACATCATGAACGTAATGTAACATAACCTAACCCAACCTAACATCTCGGCGGTAATATCTGACAACATTCCTGGCGTGCTATCCTCTACGTGGGACATTCATATGCATCAATAACGTAATATAACCTAAGCTAACCCAACCTGACATCTCAGCGGTAATATTTGACAACATTCCTGGCGAGCTATCCTCTACGTGGGACATTCATATGCATCAATAACGTAATATAACCTAACCTAACACAACCTGACATCTCGGCGGTAATATTTGAAGACATTCTTGGCGAGTTCGGCTCTACGTCTCCGTGGGACCTTTATATACATCAATAACGTAATATAACCTAACTTAACCCAACCTGACATCTCGGCGGTAATATTTGACAACATTCCTGGCGAGCTGGCCCCTACGTCTCCGTGGGACCTTTATGTACATCAATAACATAATATAACTTAACCTAACCCAACCTGATATCTCGGCGGGAATATTTGACAAAATTCCTGGCGATTTGGTATCTACGTGTCCGTGGGACCTTTATATACATCAGTATCCTAATATAACCTAACCTAACCCAACCTAATCTCTCGGGGTAACGTTTAACCACATTCCTTGCTTGTCGGCCCCCACATCTCGGTGGGAACACTGTATACGTCTGTGAAGTAATACAACCTAACCTAAGACAACCTTACATCTCGGCGGTAAAATTTAACAACATTCCTGGCGAGTTGTCCTCTACGTCTGTGTGGGACCTTTATATACATCAATAACGTAATATAACTTATCCTAACCCAACCTGACATGTCGGCCGTAATATTTGACAACATTCCTGGCGAGTTGTCCAAGACGTCTGCGTGGGTCCTTCATATACATCATTAACGTAATATAATCTAACCTAACCCAACCTAACATCTCGGCGGTAATATTTGACAACTTGCCTGGCGAGTTATCCTCTACGTGGGACATTCATATGCATCAATAACGTATTATAATCTAACCTGACCCAACCCGACATCTCGGCGGTAATATTTGACAACATTCCTGGCGAGTTGGCCCCGACGTCTGTGTGGGTCCTTCGTATACATCATGAACGTAATGTAACATAACCTAACCCAACCTAACATCTCGGCGGTAATATTTTACAACATTCCTGGCGAGTTGGCCCCGACGTCTGCGTGGGTCCTTCGTATACATCACTAACGTAACATAACCTAACCTAACCCAACCTAACATCTCGGCGGTAACATTTGACAACATTCCTGGCGATCTATCCTCTACGTGGGACATGCATATGCATCAATAACGTAATATAACCTAACCTAACACAACCTGACATCTCGGCGGTAATATTTGACGTCATTCCTGGCGAGTTGGCCCCGACGTCTGCGTGGGTCCTTCGTATACATCACTAACGTAATATAACCTAACGTAATCCAACCTGACATCTCGGCGGTAATATTTGATGACATTCCTGGCCAGCTATCCTCTACGTGGGACATTCATATGCATCAGTAACGTAATATAACCTAACCTAAGACAACCTGACATCTCGGCGGTAAAATTTGACAACATTCCCGGCGAGTTGTCCTCTACATCTGTGTGGGACCTTTATATACATCAATAACGTAACATAACCTAACCTAACCCAACCTAACATCTCGGCGGTAACATTTGACAACATTCCTGGCGATCTATCCTCTCCGTGGGACCCTTATATACATCAATAACGTAATATAACCTAACCTAACCCAACCTGACATCTCGGCGGTAAAATTTGAAAACTTTCCTGGCGAGTTGACCTCTACGACTATGTGGGACCTTTATATACATCAATAACGTAATATAACCTAACCTAACCCAACCTGACATGTAGGCGGTAATATTTGACAACATTCCTGGCGAGTTGGCCAAGACGTCTGCGTGGGTCCTTCATATACATCATTAACGTAATATAATCTAACCTAACCCAACCTAACATCTCGGCGGTAATATTTGACAACATTCCTGGCGAGCTATCCTCTACGTGGGACATTCATATGCATCAATAACGTAATATAACCTAACCTAACCCACCTGACATCTCAGCGGTAATATTTGACGACATTCCTGGCGAGTTGGCCCCGACGTTTGCGTGGGTCCTTCGTATACATCACTAACGTAATATAACCTAACCTAACCCAACCAACATCTCGGCGGTAACATTTGACAACATTCCTGGCGAGCTATCCTCTACGTGGGACCTTCATATGCATCAATAACGTAATATAACCTAACCTAACCCACCTGACATCTCGGCGGTAATATTTGACGACATTCCTGGCGAGTTGGACTCTACGTCTCCGTGGGACCCTTATGTACTTCAATTACGTAATATAACCTAACCTAACCCAACCTAACATCTAGGCGGTAATATTTGACAACATTCCTGGCGAGCTATCCTCTACGTGGGACATTCATATGCATCAATAACGTAACATAACCTAACCTAACCCAACCCGACATCTCGGCGTTAATATTTGAAGACATTCTTGGCGAGTTCGAATCTACGTCTCCGTGGGACCTTTATATACATCAATAACGTAATATAACCTAACCTAACCCAACCTGACATCTCGGCGGTAACATTTGACAACATTCCTGGCGAGCTATCCTCTACGTGGGACATTAATATGCGTCAATAACGTAATATAAACTAACCTAGCGCAACCTGACATCTCGGCGGTAATATTTGAAGACATTCTTGGCGAGTTCGGCTCTACGTCTCCGTGGGACCTTTATATACATCAATAACGTATTATAATCTAACCTAACCCAACCTGACATCTCGGCGGTAATATTTGACAACATTCCTCGCGAGTTGGCCCCGACGTCTGTGTGGGTCCTTCGTATACATCATGAACGTAATGTAACATAACCTAACCCAACCTAACATCTCGGCGGTAATATCTGACAACATTCCTGGCGTGCTATCCTCTAAGTGGGACATTCATATGCATCAATAACGTAATATAACCTAAGCTAACCCAACCTGACATCTCAGCGGTAATATTTGACAACATTCCTGGCGAGCTATCCTCTACGTGGGACATTCATATGCATCAATAACGTAACATAACCTAACCTAACCCAACCTAACATCTCGGCGGTAACATTTGACAACATTCCTGGCGATCTATCCTCTCCGTGGGACCCTTATATACATCAATAACGTAATATAACCTAACCTAACCCAACCTGACATCTCGGCGGTAAAATTTGAAAACTTTCCTGGCGAGTTGACCTCTACGACTATGTGGGACCTTTATATACATCAATAACGTAATATAACCTAACCTAACCCAACCTGACATGTAGGCGGTAATATTTGACAACATTCCTGGCGAGTTGGCCAAGACGTCTGCGTGGGTCCTTCATATACATCATTAACGTAATATAATCTAACCTAACCCAACCTAACATCTCGGCGGTAATATTTGACAACTTGCCTGGCGAGTTATCCTCTACGTGGGACATTCATATGCATCAATAACGTATTATAATCTGACCTAACCCAACCTGACATCTCGGCGGTAATATTTGACAACATTCCTGGCGAGTTGGCCCCGACGTCTGTGTGGGTCCTTCGTATACATCATGAACGTAATGTAACATAACCTAACCCAACCTAACATCTCGGCGGTAATATCTGACAACATTCCTGGCGTACTATCCTCTACGTGGGACATTCATATGCATCAATAACGTAATATAACCTAAGCTAACCCAACCTGACATCTCGACGGTAATATTTGACGACATTCCTGGCGAGTTGGACTCTACGTCTCCGTGGGACCTTTATATACATCCATAACGTAATATAACCTAACGTAATCCAACCTGACATCTCGGCGGTAATATTTGACAACATTCCTTGCGAGTTGGCCTCTACGTGTCCGTTGGACCTTTATATACATCAGAATCCTAATATAACCTAACCTAACCCAACCTAATCTCTCGGGGTACCGTTTAACAACATTCCTTGCTGATCGGCCCCTACTTCTCCGTGGGAAGACTGTATACGTCTATGAAGTAATACAACCTAACCTAACACAACCTGACATCTCGGCGGTAATATTTGACAACATTCCTGGCGAGTTGGCCCCGACGTCTGTGTAGGTCCTTCGTATACATCATTAACGTAATGTAACCTAACCTAACTCAACCTAACATCTCGGCGGTAATATTTGACGACATTCCTGGCAAGTTGGACTCTACGTCTCCGTGGGATCTTTATATACTTCAATTACGTAATATAACCTAACCTAACCCAACCTGACAACTCGGCGGTAATATTTGACGACATTCCTGGCGAGCTGGGCTCTACGTCTCCGTGGGACCTTTATATACATCAATAACGTAATATAACCTAACGTAATCCAACCTGACATCTCGGCGGTAATATTTCACAGCATTCCTTGCGAGCTATCCTCTACGTGGGACATTCATATGCATCAATAACGTAATATAACCTAACCTAACCCAACCTGACATTTCGGCGGTAATATTTGAAAACATTCTTTGCGAGCTCGACTCTACGTCTCCGACGGACCTTTATATACATCAATAACGTAATATAACCTAACCTAACCCAACCTGACATCTCGGCGGTAATATTTGACAACATTCCTGGCGAGCTATCCTCTACGTGGGACATTCATATGCATCAATAACGTAATATAACCTAACCTAACCCAACCTAACATCTAGGCGGTAATATTTGACAACATTCCTGGCGAGCTATCCTCTACGTGGGACATTCATATGCATCAATAACGTAATATAACCTAACCTAACCCACCTGACATCTCAGCGGTAATATTTGACGACATTCCTGGCGAGTTGGCCCCGACGTTTGCGTGGGTCCTTCGTATACATCACTAACGTAATATAACCTAACCTGACCCAACCTAACATCTCGGCGGTAACATTTGACAACATTCCTGGCGAGCTATCCTCTACGTGGGACCTTCATATGCATCAATAACGTAATATAACCTAACCTAACCCACCTGACATCTCGGCGGTAATATTTGACGACATTCCTGGCGAGTTGGACTCTACGTCTCCGTGGGACCCTTATGTACTTCAATTACGTAATATAACCTAACCTAACCCAACCTAACATCTAGGCGGTAATATTTGACAACATTCCTGGCGAGCTATCCTCTACGTGGGACATTCATATGCATCAATAACGTAACATAACCTAACCTAACCCAACCCGACATCTCGGCGTTAATATTTGAAGACATTCTTGGCGAGTTCGAATCTACGTCTCCGTGGGACCTTTATATACATCAATAACGTAATATAACCTAACCTAACCCAACCTGACATCTCGGCGGTAACATTTGACAACATTCCTGGCGAGCTATCCTCTACGTGGGACATTAATATGCGTCAATAACGTAATATAAACTAACCTAGCGCAACCTGACATCTCGGCGGTAATATTTGAAGACATTCTTGGCGAGTTCGGCTCTACGTCTCCGTGGGACCTTTATATACATCAATAACGTATTATAATCTAACCTAACCCAACCTGACATCTCGGCGGTAATATTTGACAACATTCCTCGCGAGTTGGCCCCGACGTCTGTGTGGGTCCTTCGTATACATCATGAACGTAATGTAACATAACCTAACCCAACCTAACATCTCGGCGGTAATATCTGACAACATTCCTGGCGTGCTATCCTCTACGTGGGACATTCATATGCATCAATAACGTAATATAACCTAAGCTAACCCAACCTGACATCTCAGCGGTAATATTTGACAACATTCCTGGCGAGCTATCCTCTACGTGGGACATTCATATGCATCAATAACGTAACATAACCTAACCTAACCCAACCCGACATCTCGGCGTTAATATTTGAAGACATTCTTGGCGAGTTCGAATGTGTCTCCGTGGGACCTTTATATACATCAATAACGTAATATAACCTAACCTAACCCAACCTGACATCTCGGCGGTAATATTTGACAACATTCCTGGCGAGTTGGCCCCGACGTCTGTGTGGGTCCTTCGTATACATCATGAACGTAATGTAACATAACCTAACCCAACCTAACATCTCGGCGGTAATATTTGACAACATTCCTGGCGTGCTATCCTCTACGTGGGACATTCATATGCATCAATAACGTAATATAACCTAACCTAACACAACCTGACATCTCGGCGGTAATATTTGAAGACATTCTTGGCGAGTTCGGCTCTACGTCTCCGTGGGACCTTTATATACATCAATAACGTAATATAACCTAACCTAACCCAACCTGATATCTCGGCAGGAATATTTGACAAAATTCCTGGCGATTTGGCATCTACGTGTCCGTGGGACCTTTATATACATCAGTATCCTAATATAACCTAACCTAACCCAACCTAATCTCTCGGGGTAACGTTTAACCACATTCCTTGCTTGTCGGCCCCCACGTCTCGGTGGGAACACTGTATACGTCTGTGAAGTAATATAACCTAACCTAAGACAACCTTACATCTCGGCGGTAAAATTTGACAACATTCCTGGCGAGTTGTCCTCTACGTCTGTGTGAGACCTTTATATACATCAATAACGTAATATAACTTATCCTAACCCAACCTGACATGTCGGCCGTAATATTTGACAACATTCCTGGCGAGTTGTCCAAGACGTCTGCGTGGTTCCTTCATATACATCATTAACGTAATATAATCTAACCTAACCCAACCTAACATCTCGGCGGTAATATTTGACAACTTGCCTGGCGAGTTATCCTCTACGTGGGACATTCATATGCATCAATAACGTATTATAATCTAACCTGACCCAACCCGACATCTCGGCGGTAATATTTGACAACATTCCTGGCGAGTTGGCCCCGACGTCTGTGTGGGTCCTTCGTATACATCATGAACGTAATGTAACATAACCTAACCCAACCTAACATCTCGGCGGTAATATCTGACAACATTCCTGGAGTGCTATCCCCTACGTGGGACATTCATATGCATCAATAACGTAATATAACCTAACCTAACCCAACCTGACATCTCGGCGGTAATATTTGAAGACATTCTTGGCGAGTTCGGCTCTACGTCTCCGTGGGACCTTTATATACATCAATAACGTAATATAACCTAACGTAATCCAACCCGACATCTCGGCGGTAATATTTGACGACATTCCTGGCGAGTTGGTCTCTACGTCTCCGTGGGACCTTTATATACATCAATAACGAAGTATAACCTAACCTAATCCAACCTGACATCTCGGCGGTAATATTTGACAACATTCCTGGCGAGTTGGCTCCGACATCTGCGTAGGTCCTTCGTATACATCATTAACGTAATGTAACCTAACCCAACCCAACCTAACATCTCGGCGGTAATATTGGACAACATTGCTGGCGAGCTATCCTCTACGTGGGACATTCATATGCATCAATAACGTAATATAATCTAACCTAACCCAACCTGACATCTCGGCGGTAATATTTGACAACATTCCTGGCGAGTTGGCCCCGCCGTCTGCGTAGGTCCTTCGTATACATCATTAACGTAATGTACCCTAACCTAACCCAACCTAACATCTCGGCGGTAATGTTTGGCAACATTCCTGGTGAGCTATCCTGTACGTGGGACATTAATATGCGTCAATAACATAATATAACCTAACGTAACCCAACCTGACATCTCGGCGGTAATATTTGACAACATTCCTGGCGAGTTGGCCCCGACGTCTGCGTGGGTCCTTCGTATACATCACTAACGTAACAAAACCTAACCTAACCCAACCTAACATCTCGGCGGTAACATTTGACAACATTCCTGGCGATCTATCCTCTACGTGGGACATGCATATGCATCAATAACGTAATATAACCTAACCTAATACAACCTAACATCTCGGCGGTAATATTTGACGACATTCCTGGCGAGATGGACTCTACGTTTCCGTGGGACCTTTATATACTTCAATTACGTAATATAACCTAACCTAACCCAACCTGACATCTCGGCGGTAATATTTGACGACATTCCTGGCGAGTTGGCCCCGACGTCTGCGTGGGTCCTTCGTATACATCACTAACGTAATATAACCTAACGTAATCCAACCTGACATCTCGGCGGTAATATTTGAAGACATTCCTGGCGAGCTATCCTCTACGTGGGACATTCATATGCATCAATAACGTAATATAACCTAACCTAACCCAACCTGACACCTCGGCGGTAATATTTGACAACATTCCTGGCGAGTTGGCCCCGACATCTGCGTAGGTCCTTCGTATACATCATTAACGTAATGTAACCTAACCTAACCCAACCTAACATCTCGGCGGTAACATTTGACAACATTCCTGGCGAGCTATCCTCTACGTGGGACATTCATATGCATCAATAACGTAATATAACCTAACCTAACCCAACCTGACACCTCGGCGGTAATATTTGACAACATTCCTGGCGAGTTGGCCCCGACATCTGCGTAGGTCCTTCGTATACATCATTAACGTAATGTAACCTAACCTAACCCAACCTGACATCTCGACGGTAATACTTGACGACATTCCTGGCGAGTTGGACTCTACGTCTCCGTGGGACCTTTATATACATCAATAACGTAATATAACCTAACGTAATCCAATCTGATATCTCGGCGGTAATATTTGACAACATTCCTTGCGAGTTGGCATCTACGTGTCCGTGGGACCTTTATATACATCAGAATCCTAATATAACCTAACCTAACCCAACCTAATCTCTCGGGGTACCGTTTAACAACATTCCTTGCTGGTCGGCCCCTACTTCTCCGTGGGAACACTGTATACGTCGATGAAGTAATATAACCTAACCTAACACAACCTGACATCTCGGCGGTAATATTTGACAACATTCCTGGCGAGTTGGCCCCGACGTCTGCGTAGGTCCTTCGTATACATCATTAACGTAATGTAACCTAACC
The DNA here is from genome assembly GCA_963969225.1 of Xylocopa violacea. Taxonomy (NCBI): domain Eukaryota; kingdom Metazoa; phylum Arthropoda; class Insecta; order Hymenoptera; family Apidae; genus Xylocopa; species Xylocopa violacea. The sequence goes on from CAXAJV010000001.1 coordinate 6,893,770, forward strand.
TAACTCAACCTAACATCTCGGCGGTAATATTTGACGACATTCCTGGCGAGTTGGACTCTACGTCTCCGTGGGACCTTTATAGACTTCAATTACGTAATATAACCTAACCTAACCCAACCTGACATCTCGGCGGTAATATTTGACGACATTCCTGGCGAGTTGGACTCTACGTCTCCGTGGGACCTTTATATACATCAATAACGTAATATAACCTAACGTAATCCAACCTGACATCTCGGCGGTAATATTTGACAACATTCCTTGCGAGTTGGCCTCTACGTGTCCGTGGGACCTTTATATACATCAATAACGAAGTATAACCTAACCTAATCCAACCTGACATCTCGGCGGTAATATTTGACAACATTCCTGGCGAGCTGGCCCCTACGTCTCCGTGGGACCTTTATGTACATCAATAACATAATATAACTTAACCTAACCCAACCTGATATCTCGGCGGGAATATTTGACAAAATTCCTGGCGATTTGGCATCTACGTGTCCGTGGGACCTTTATATACATCAGTATCCTAATATAACCTAACCTAACCCAACCTAATCTCTCGGGGTAACGTTTAACCACATTCCTTGCTTGTCGGCCCCTACATCTCGGTGGGAACACTGCATACGTCTATGAAGTAATATAACCTAACCTAATACAACCTGACATCTCGGTGGTAATATTTGACAACATTCCTGGCGAGTTGGCTCCGACATCTGCGTAGGTCCTTCGTATACATCATTAACGTAATGTAACCTAACCTAACCCAACCTATCATCTCGGCGGTAACATTTGACAACATTCCTGGCGAGCTATCCTCTACGTGGGACATTCATATGCATCAATAACGTAATATAACCTAACCTAACCCACCTGACATCTCAGCGGTAATATTTGACGACATTCCTGGCGAGTTGGCCCCGACGTTTGCGTGGGTCCTTCGTATACATCACTAACGTAATATAACCTAACCTAACCCAACCTAACATCTCGGCGGTAACATTTGACAACATTCCTGGCGAGCTATCCTCTACGTGGGACCTTCATATGCATCAATAACGTAATATAACCTAACCTAACCCACCTGACATCTCGGCGGTAATATTTGACGACATTCCTGGCGAGTTGGACTCTACGTCTCCGTGGGACCCTTATGTACTTCAATTACGTAATATAACCTAACCTAACCCAACCTAACATCTAGGCGGTAATATTTGACAACATTCCTGGCGAGCTATCCTCTACGTGGGACATTCATATGCATCAATAACGTAACATAACCTAACCTAACCCAACCCGACATCTCGGCGTTAATATTTGAAGACATTCTTGGCGAGTTCGAATCTACGTCTCCGTGGGACCTTTATATACATCAATAACGTAATATAACCTAACCTAACCCAACCTGACATCTCGGCGGTAACATTTGACAACATTCCTGGCGAGCTATCCTCTACGTGGGACATTAATATGCGTCAATAACGTAATATAAACTAACCTAGCGCAACCTGACATCTCGGCGGTAATATTTGAAGACATTCTTGGCGAGTTCGGCTCTACGTCTCCGTGGGACCTTTATATACATCAATAACGTATTATAATCTAACCTAACCCAACCTGACATCTCGGCGGTAATATTTGACAACATTCCTCGCGAGTTGGCCCCGACGTCTGTGTGGGTCCTTCGTATACATCATGAACGTAATGTAACATAACCTAACCCAACCTAACATCTCGGCGGTAATATCTGACAACATTCCTGGCGTGCTATCCTCTACGTGGGACATTCATATGCATCAATAACGTAATATAACCTAAGCTAACCCAACCTGACATCTCAGCGGTAATATTTGACAACATTCCTGGCGAGCTATCCTCTACGTGGGACATTCATATGCATCAATAACGTAACATAACCTAACCTAACCCAACCCGACATCTCGGCGTTAATATTTGAAGACATTCTTGGCGAGTTCGAATGTGTCTCCGTGGGACCTTTATATACATCAATAACGTAATATAACCTAACCTAACCCAACCTGACATCTCGGCGGTAATATTTGACAACATTCCTGGCGAGTTGGCCCCGACGTCTGTGTGGGTCCTTCGTATACATCATGAACGTAATGTAACATAACCTAACCCAACCTAACATCTCGGCGGTAATATTTGACAACATTCCTGGCGTGCTATCCTCTACGTGGGACATTCATATGCATCAATAACGTAATATAACCTAACCTAACACAACCTGACATCTCGGCGGTAATATTTGAAGACATTCTTGGCGAGTTCGGCTCTACGTCTCCGTGGGACCTTTATATACATCAATAACGTAATATAACCTAACCTAACCCAACCTGACATCTCGGCGGTAATATTTGACAACATTCCTGGCGAGCTGGCCCCTACGTCTCCGTGGGACCTTTATGTACATCAATAACATAATATAACTTAACCTAACCCAACCTGATATCTCGGCAGGAATATTTGACAAAATTCCTGGCGATTTGGCATCTACGTGTCCGTGGGACCTTTATATACATCAGTATCCTAATATAACCTAACCTAACCCAACCTAATCTCTCGGGGTAACGTTTAACCACATTCCTTGCTTGTCGGCCCCCACGTCTCGGTGGGAACACTGTATACGTCTGTGAAGTAATATAACCTAACCTAAGACAACCTTACATCTCGGCGGTAAAATTTGACAACATTCCTGGCGAGTTGTCCTCTACGTCTGTGTGAGACCTTTATATACATCAATAACGTAATATAACTTATCCTAACCCAACCTGACATGTCGGCCGTAATATTTGACAACATTCCTGGCGAGTTGTCCAAGACGTCTGCGTGGTTCCTTCATATACATCATTAACGTAATATAATCTAACCTAACCCAACCTAACATCTCGGCGGTAATATTTGACAACTTGCCTGGCGAGTTATCCTCTACGTGGGACATTCATATGCATCAATAACGTATTATAATCTAACCTGACCCAACCCGACATCTCGGCGGTAATATTTGACAACATTCCTGGCGAGTTGGCCCCGACGTCTGTGTGGGTCCGTCGTATACATCATGAACGTAATGTAACATAACCTAACCCAACCTAACATCTCGGAGGTAATATTTTACAACATTCCTGGCGAGTTGGCCCCGACATCTGCGTGGGTCCTTCGTATACATCACTAACGTAACATAACCTAACCTAACCCAACCTGACATCTCGGCGGTAACATTTGACAACATTCCTGGCGATCTATCCTCTACGTGGGACATGATTATGCATCAATAACGTAATATAACCTAACCTAACACAACCTGACATCTCGGCGGTAATATTTTACGACATTCCTGGCGAGTTGGCCCCGACGTCTGCGTGGGTCCTTCGTATACATCACTAACGTAATATAACCTAACGTAATCCAACCTGACATCTCGGCGGTAATATTTGATGACATTCCTGGCGAGCTATCCTCTACGTGGGACATTCATATGCATCAATAACGTAATATAACCTAACCTAAGACAACCTGACATCTCGGCGGTAAAATTTGACAACATTCCCGGCGAGTTGTCCTCTACGTCTGTGTGGGACCTTTATATACATCAATAACGTAACATAACCTAACCTAACCCAACCTAACATCTCGGCGGTAACATTTGACAACATTCCTGGCGATCTATCCTCTCCGTGGGACCCTTATATACATCAATAACGTAATATAACCTAACCTAACCCAACCTGACATCTCGGCGGTAATATTTGACGACATTCCTGGCGAGTTGGTCTCTACGTCTCCGTGGGACCTTTATATACATCAATAACGTAGTATAACCTAACCTAATCCAACCTGACATCTCGGCGGTAATATTTGACAACATTCCTGGCGAGCTGGCCCCTACGTCTCCGTGGGACCTTTATGTACATCAATAACATAATATAACTTAACCTAACCCAACCTGATATCTCGGCGGGAATATTTTACAAAATTCCTGGCGATTTGGCATCTACGTGTCCGTGGGACCTTTATATACATCAGTATCCTAATATAACCTAACCTAACCCAACCTAATCTCTCGGGGTAACGTTTAACCACATTCCTTGCTTGTCGGCCCCTACATGTCGGTGGGAACACTGTATACGTCTGTGAAGTAATATAACCTAACCTAAGACAACCTGACATCTCGGCGGTAAAATTTGACAACATTCCTGGCGAGTTGACCTCTACGACTATGTGGGACCTTTATATACATCAATAACGTAATATAACCTAACCTAACCCAACCTGACATGTAGGCGGTAATATTTGACAACATTCCTGGCGAGTTGGCCAAGACGTCTGCGTGGGTCCTTCATATACATCATTAACGTAATATAACCTAACCTAACCCAACCTAACATCTCGGCGGTAAAATTTGACAACTTGCCTGGCGAGTTATCCTCTACGTGGGACATTCATATGCATCAATAACGTATTATAATCTAACCTAACCCAACCTGACATCTCGGCGGTAATATTTGACAACATTCCTGGCGAGTTGGCCCCGACGTCTGTGTGGGTCCTTCGTATACATCATGAACGTAATGTAACATAACCTAACCCAACCTAACATCTCGGCGGTAATATCTGACAACATTCCTGGAGTGCTATCCCCTACGTGGGACATTCATATGCATCAATAACGTAATATAACCTAACCTAACCCAACCTGACATCTCGGCGGTAATATTTGAAGACATTCTTGGCGAGTTCGGCTCTACGTCTCCGTGGGACCTTTATATACATCAATAACGTAATATAACCTAACGTAATCCAACCCGACATCTCGGCGGTAATATTTGACGACATTCCTGGCGAGTTGGTCTCTACGTCTCCGTGGGACCTTTATATACATCAATAACGAAGTATAACCTAACCTAATCCAACCTGACATCTCGGCGGTAATATTTGACAACATTCCTGGCGAGTTGGCTCCGACATCTGCGTAGGTCCTTCGTATACATCATTAACGTAATGTAACCTAACCCAACCCAACCTAACATCTCGGCGGTAATATTGGACAACATTGCTGGCGAGCTATCCTCTACGTGGGACATTCATATGCATCAATAACGTAATATAATCTAACCTAACCCAACCTGACATCTCGGCGGTAATATTTGACAACATTCCTGGCGAGTTGGCCCCGCCGTCTGCGTAGGTCCTTCGTATACATCATTAACGTAATGTACCCTAACCTAACCCAACCTAACATCTCGGCGGTAATGTTTGGCAACATTCCTGGTGAGCTATCCTGTACGTGGGACATTAATATGCGTCAATAACATAATATAACCTAACGTAACCCAACCTGACATCTCGGCGGTAATATTTGACAACATTCCTGTCGAGTTGGCCCCGACGTCTCCGTGGGACCTTTATATACATCAATAACGTAATATAACCTAACCTGACCCAACCTGACTTCTCGGCGGTAATATTAGACAACATTCCTGGCGAGTTGGCCCCGACGTCTGCGTGGGTCCTTCGTATACATCACTAACGTAACAAAACCTAACCTAACCCAACCTAACATCTCGGCGGTAACATTTGACAACATTCCTGGCGATCTATCCTCTACGTGGGACATGCATATGCATCAATAACGTAATATAACCTAACCTAATACAACCTAACATCTCGGCGGTAATATTTGACGACATTCCTGGCGAGATGGACTCTACGTTTCCGTGGGACCTTTATATACTTCAATTACGTAATATAACCTAACCTAACCCAACCTGACATCTCGGCGGTAATATTTGACGACATTCCTGGCGAGTTGGCCCCGACGTCTGCGTGGGTCCTTCGTATACATCACTAACGTAATATAACCTAACGTAATCCAACCTGACATCTCGGCGGTAATATTTGAAGACATTCCTGGCGAGCTATCCTCTACGTGCAACATTCATATGCATCAATAACGTAATATAACCTAACCTAACCCAACCTGACACCTCGGCGGTAATATTTGACAACATTCCTGGCGAGTTGGCCCCGACATCTGCGTAGGTCCTTCGTATACATCATTAACGTAATGTAACCTAACCTAACCCAACCTAACATCTCGGCGGTAACATTTGACAACATTCCTGGCGAGCTATCCTCTACGTGGGACATTCATATGCATCAATAACGTAATATAACCTAACCTAACCCAACCTGACACCTCGGCGGTAATATTTGACAACATTCCTGGCGAGTTGGCCCCGACATCTGCGTAGGTCCTTCGTATACATCATTAACGTAATGTAACCTAACCTAACCCAACCTGACATCTCGACGGTAATACTTGACGACATTCCTGGCGAGTTGGACTCTACGTCTCCGTGGGACCTTTATATACATCAATAACGTAATATAACCTAACGTAATCCAATCTGATATCTCGGCGGTAATATTTGACAACATTCCTTGCGAGTTGGCATCTACGTGTCCGTGGGACCTTTATATACATCAGAATCCTAATATAACCTAACCTAACCCAACCTAATCTCTCGGGGTACCGTTTAACAACATTCCTTGCTGGTCGGCCCCTACTTCTCCGTGGGAACACTGTATACGTCTATGAAGTAAAATAACCTAACCTAACACAACCTGACATCTCGGCGGTAATATTTGACAACATTCCTGGCGAGTTGGCCCCGACGTCTGCGTAGGTCCTTCGTATACATCATTAACGTAATGTAACCTAACCTAACTCAACCTAACATCTCGGCGGTAATATTTGACGACATTCCTGGCGAGTTGGACTCTACGTCTCCGTGGGACCTTTATAGACTTCAATTACGTAATATAACCTAACCTAACCCAACCTGACATCTCGGCGGTAATATTTGACGACATTCCTGGCGAGTTGGACTCTACGTCTCCGTGGGACCTTTATATACATCAATAACGTAATATAACCTAACGTAATCCAACCTGACATCTCGGCGGTAATATTTGACAACATTCCTTGCGAGTTGGCCTCTACGTGTCCGTGGGACCTTTATATACATCAATAACGAAGTATAACCTAACCTAATCCAACCTGACATCTCGGCGGTAATATTTGACAACATTCCTGGCGAGCTGGCCCCTACGTCTCCGTGGGACCTTTATGTACATCAATAACATAATATAACTTAACCTAACCCAACCTGATATCTCGGCGGGAATATTTGACAAAATTCCTGGCGATTTGGCATCTACGTGTCCGTGGGACCTTTATATACATCAGTATCCTAATATAACCTAACCTAACCCAACCTAATCTCTCGGGGTAACGTTTAACCACATTCCTTGCTTGTCGGCCCCTACATCTCGGTGGGAACACTGCATACGTCTATGAAGTAATATAACCTAACCTAATACAACCTGACATCTCGGTGGTAATATTTGACAACATTCCTGGCGAGTTGGCTCCGACATCTGCGTAGGTCCTTCGTATACATCATTAACGTAATGTAACCTAACCTAACCCAACCTATCATCTCGGCGGTAACATTTGACAACATTCCTGGCGAGCTATCCTCTACGTGGGACATTCATATGCATCAATGACGTAATATAACCTAACCTAACCCACCTGACATCTCGGCGGTAATATTTGACGACATTCCTGGCGAGCTGGACTCTACGTCTCCGTGGGACCTTTATATACATCAATAACGTAATATAACCTAACGTAATCCAACCTGACATCTCGGCGGTAATATTTCACAACATTTCTTGCGAGCTATCCTCTACGTGGGACATTCATATGCATCAATAACGTAATATAACCTAACCTAACCCAACCTGACATTTCGGCGGTAATATTTGAAGACATTCTTTGCGAGTTCGACTCTACGTCTCCGACGGACCTTTATATACATCAATAACGTAATATAACCTAACCTAACCCAACCTGACATCTCGGCGGTAATATTTGACAACATTCCTGGCGGGCTATCCTCTACGTGGGACATTCATATGCATCAATAACGTAATATAACCTAACCTAACCCAACCCGACATCTCGGCGTTAATATTTGAAGACATTCTTGGCGAGTTCGAATCTACGTCTCCGTGGGACCTTTATATACATCAATAACGTAATATAACCTAACCTAACCCAACCTGACATCTCGGCGGTAACATTTGACAACATTCCTGGCGAGCTATCCTCTACGTGGGACATTAATATGCGTCAATAACGTAATATAAACTAACCTAGCGCAACCTGACATCTCGGCGGTAATATTTGAAGACATTCTTGGCGAGTTCGGCTCTACGTCTCCGTGGGACCTTTATATACATCAATAACGTATTATAATCTAACCTAACCCAACCTGACATCTCGGCGGTAATATTTGACAACATTCCTCGCGAGTTGGCCCCGACGTCTGTGTGGGTCCTTCGTATACATCATGAACGTAATGTAACATAACCTAACCCAACCTAACATCTCGGCGGTAATATCTGACAACATTCCTGGCGTGCTATCCTCTACGTGGGACATTCATATGCATCAATAACGTAATATAACCTAAGCTAACCCAACCTGACATCTCAGCGGTAATATTTGACAACATTCCTGGCGAGCTATCCTCTACGTGGGACATTCATATGCATCAATAACGTAACATAACCTAACCTAACCCAACCCGACATCTCGGCGTTAATATTTGAAGACATTCTTGGCGAGTTCGAATGTGTCTCCGTGGGACCTTTATATACATCAATAACGTAATATAACCTAACCTAACCCAACCTGACATCTCGGCGGTAATATTTGACAACATTCCTGGCGAGTTGGCCCCGACGTCTGTGTGGGTCCTTCGTATACATCATGAACGTAATGTAACATAACCTAACCCAACCTAACATCTCGGCGGTAATATTTGACAACATTCCTGGCGTGCTATCCTCTACGTGGGACATTCATATGCATCAATAACGTAATATAACCTAACCTAACACAACCTGACATCTCGGCGGTAATATTTGAAGACATTCTTGGCGAGTTCGGCTCTACGTCTCCGTGGGACCTTTATATACATCAATAACGTAATATAACCTAACCTAACCCAACCTGACATCTCGGCGGTAATATTTGACAACATTCCTGGCGAGCTGGCCCCTACGTCTCCGTGGGACCTTTATGTACATCAATAACATAATATAACTTAACCTAACCCAACCTGATATCTCGGCAGGAATATTTGACAAAATTCCTGGCGATTTGGCATCTACGTGTCCGTGGGACCTTTATATACATCAGTATCCTAATATAACCTAACCTAACCCAACCTAATCTCTCGGGGTAACGTTTAACCACATTCCTTGCTTGTCGGCCCCCACGTCTCGGTGGGAACACTGTATACGTCTGTGAAGTAATATAACCTAACCTAAGACAACCTTACATCTCGGCGGTAAAATTTGACAACATTCCTGGCGAGTTGTCCTCTACGTCTGTGTGAGACCTTTATATACATCAATAACGTAATATAACTTATCCTAACCCAACCTGACATGTCGGCCGTAATATTTGACAACATTCCTGGCGAGTTGTCCAAGACGTCTGCGTGGTTCCTTCATATACATCATTAACGTAATATAATCTAACCTAACCCAACCTAACATCTCGGCGGTAATATTTGACAACTTGCCTGGCGAGTTATCCTCTACGTGGGACATTCATATGCATCAATAACGTATTATAATCTAACCTGACCCAACCCGACATCTCGGCGGTAATATTTGACAACATTCCTGGCGAGTTGGCCCCGACGTCTGTGTGGGTCCTTCGTATACATCATGAACGTAATGTAACATAACCTAACCCAACCTAACATCTCGGAGGTAATATTTTACAACATTCCTGGCGAGTTGGCCCCGACATCTGCGTGGGTCCTTCGTATACATCACTAACGTAACATAACCTAACCTAACCCAACCTGACATCTCGGCGGTAACATTTGACAACATTCCTGGCGATCTATCCTCTACGTGGGACATGATTATGCATCAATAACGTAATATAACCTAACCTAACACAACCTGACATCTCGGCGGTAATATTTTACGACATTCCTGGCGAGTTGGCCCCGACGTCTGCGTGGGTCCTTCGTATACATCACTAACGTAATATAACCTAACGTAATCCAACCTGACATCTCGGCGGTAATATTTGATGACATTCCTGGCGAGCTATCCTCTACGTGGGACATTCATATGCATCAATAACGTAATATAACCTAACCTAAGACAACCTGACATCTCGGCGGTAAAATTTGACAACATTCCCGGCGAGTTGTCCTCTACGTCTGTGTGGGACCTTTATATACATCAATAACGTAACATAACCTAACCTAACCCAACCTAACATCTCGGCGGTAACATTTGACAACATTCCTGGCGATCTATCCTCTCCGTGGGACCCTTATATACATCAATAACGTAATATAACCTAACCTAACCCAACCTGACATCTCGGCGGTAATATTTGACGACATTCCTGGCGAGTTGGTCTCTACGTCTCCGTGGGACCTTTATATACATCAATAACGTAGTATAACCTAACCTAATCCAACCTGACATCTCGGCGGTAATATTTGACAACATTCCTGGCGAGTTGGCCCCGACGTCTGTGTGGGTCCTTCGTATACATCATGAACGTAATGTAACATAACCTAACCCAACCTAACATCTCGGCGGTAATATCTGACAACATTCCTGGAGTGCTATCCCCTACGTGGGACATTCATATGCATCAATAACGTAATATAACCTAACCTAACCCAACCTGACATCTCGGCGGTAATATTTGAAGACATTCTTGGCGAGTTCGGCTCTACGTCTCCGTGGGACCTTTATATACATCAATAACGTAATATAACCTAACGTAATCCAACCCGACATCTCGGCGGTAATATTTGACGACATTCCTGGCGAGTTGGTCTCTACGTCTCCGTGGGACCTTTATATACATCAATAACGAAGTATAACCTAACCTAATCCAACCTGACATCTCGGCGGTAATATTTGACAACATTCCTGGCGAGTTGGCTCCGACATCTGCGTAGGTCCTTCGTATACATCATTAACGTAATGTAACCTAACCCAACCCAACCTAACATCTCGGCGGTAATATTGGACAACATTGCTGGCGAGCTATCCTCTACGTGGGACATTCATATGCATCAATAACGTAATATAATCTAACCTAACCCAACCTGACATCTCGGCGGTAATATTTGACAACATTCCTGGCGAGTTGGCCCCGCCGTCTGCGTAGGTCCTTCGTATACATCATTAACGTAATGTACCCTAACCTAACCCAACCTAACATCTCGGCGGTAATGTTTGGCAACATTCCTGGTGAGCTATCCTGTACGTGGGACATTAATATGCGTCAATAACATAATATAACCTAACGTAACCCAACCTGACATCTCGGCGGTAATATTTGACAACATTCCTGTCGAGTTGGCCCCGACGTCTCCGTGGGACCTTTATATACATCAATAACGTAATATAACCTAACCTGACCCAACCTGACTTCTCGGCGGTAATATTAGACAACATTCCTGGCGAGTTGGCCCCGACGTCTGCGTGGGTCCTTCGTATACATCACTAACGTAACAAAACCTAACCTAACCCAACCTAACATCTCGGCGGTAACATTTGACAACATTCCTGGCGATCTATCCTCTACGTGGGACATGCATATGCATCAATAACGTAATATAACCTAACCTAATACAACCTAACATCTCGGCGGTAATATTTGACGACATTCCTGGCGAGATGGACTCTACGTTTCCGTGGGACCTTTATATACTTCAATTACGTAATATAACCTAACCTAACCCAACCTGACATCTCGGCGGTAATATTTGACGACATTCCTGGCGAGTTGGCCCCGACGTCTGCGTGGGTCCTTCGTATACATCACTAACGTAATATAACCTAACGTAATCCAACCTGACATCTCGGCGGTAATATTTGAAGACATTCCTGGCGAGCTATCCTCTACGTGCAACATTCATATGCATCAATAACGTAATATAACCTAACCTAACCCAACCTGACACCTCGGCGGTAATATTTGACAACATTCCTGGCGAGTTGGCCCCGACATCTGCGTAGGTCCTTCGTATACATCATTAACGTAATGTAACCTAACCTAACCCAACCTAACATCTCGGCGGTAACATTTGACAACATTCCTGGCGAGCTATCCTATACGTGGGACATTCATATGCATCAATAACGTAATATAACCTAACCTAACCCAACCTGACACCTCGGCGGTAATATTTGACAACATTCCTGGCGAGTTGGCCCCGACATCTGCGTAGGTCCTTCGTATACATCATTAACGTAATGTAACCTAACCTAACCCAACCTGACATCTCGACGGTAATACTTGACGACATTCCTGGCGAGTTGGACTCTACGTCTCCGTGGGACCTTTATATACATCAATAACGTAATATAACATAACGTAATCCAACCTGACATCTCGGTGGTAATATTTGACAACATTCCTTGCGAGTTGGCATCTACGTGTCCGTGGGACCTTTATATACATCTGAATCCTAATATAACCTAACCTAACCCAACCTAATCTCTCGGGGTACCGTTTAACAACATTCCTTGCTTGTCGGCCCCTACTTCTCCGTGGGAACACTGTATACGTCTATGAAGTAATATAACCTAACCTAACACAACCTGACATCTCGGCGGTAAAATTTGACAATATTCCTGGCGAGTTGGCCCCGACGTCTGCGTAGGTCCTTCGTATACATCATTAACGTAATGTAACCTAACCTAACCCAACCTAACATCTCGGCGGTAATATTTGACGACATTCCTGGCGAGTTGGACTCTACGTCTCCGTGGGATCTTTATATACTTCAATTACGTAATATAACCTAACCTAACCCAACCTGACATCTCGGCGGTAATATTTGACGACATTCCTGGCGAGTTGGACTCTACGTCTCCGTGGGACCTTTATATACATCAATAACGTAATATAACCTAACGTAATCCAACCTGACATCTCGGCGGCAATATTTGACAACATTCCTTGCGAGTTGGCCTCTACGTGTCCGTGGGACCTTTATATACATCAGTATCCTAATATAACCTAACCTAACCCAACCTTATCTCTCGGGGTACCGTTTAACAACATTCCTTGCTTGTCGGCCCCTACTTCTCAGTGGGAACACTGTATACGTCTATGAAGTAATATAACCTAACCTAACACAACCTGACATCTCGGCGGTAATATTTGACAACATTCCTGGCGAGTTGGCCCCGACGTCTGCGTGGGTCCTTCGTATACATCACTAACGTAATATAACCTAACCTAACCCAACCTAACATCTCGGCGGTAATATTTGACAACTTGCCTGGCGAGTTATCCTCTACGTGGGACATTCATATTCATCAATAACGTATTATAATCTAACCTGACCCACCTGACATCTCGGCGGTAATATTTGACGACATTCCTGGCGAGTTGGACTCTACGTCTCCGTGGGACCCTTATGTACTTCAATTACGTAATATAACCTAACCTAACCCAACCTGACATCTCGGCGGTAATATTTGACAACATTCCTGGCGAGCTATCCTCTACGTGGGACATTCATATGCATCAATAACGTAATATAACCTAACCTAACCCAACCTGACATCTCGGCGGTAATATTTGACAACATTCCTGGCGATCTATTCTCTACGTGGGACATTCATATGCATCAATAACGTAATATAACCTAACCTAAGCCACCTGACATCTCGGCGGTAATATTTGACGACATTCCTGGCGAGTTGGACTCTACGTCTCCGTGGGACCTTTATATACTTCAATTACGTAACATAACCTAACCTAACCCAACCTGACATCTCGGCTGTAATATTTGACGACATTCCTCGTGAGTTGGACTCTACGTCTCCGTGGGACCTTTATATACATCAATAACGTAATATAACCTAACGTAATCCAACCTGACATCTCGGCGGTAATATTTGACAACATTCCTGGCGAGCTATCCTCTACGTGGGACATTCATATGCATCAATAACGTAATATAACCTAACCTAACCCAACCTAACATCTCGGCGGTAACATTTGACAACATTCCTGGCGAGCTATCCTCTACGTGGGACATTCGTATACATCATTAACGTAATGTAACCTAACCTAACCCAACCTAACATCTCGGCGGTAATATTTGACGACATTCCTGGCGAGTTGGACTCTACGTCTCCGTGGGACCTTTATACACTTCAATTACGTAATTTAACCTAACCTAACCCACCTGACATCTCGACGGTAATATTTGACGACATTCCTGGCGAGTTGGACTCTACGTCTCCGTGGGACCTTTATATACATCAATAACGTAATATAACCTAACGTAATCTAATCTGACATCTCGGCGGTAATATTTGACAACATTCCTTGCGAGTTGGCATCTACGTGTCCGTGGGACCTTTATATACATCAGAATCCTAATATAACCTAACCTAACCCAACCTAATCTCTCGGGGTACCGTTTAACAACATTCCTTGCTGGTCGGCCCCTACTTCTCCGTGGGAACACTGTATACGTCTATGAAGTAATATAACCTAACCTAACACAACCTGACATCTCGGCGGTAATATTTAACAACATTCCTGGCGAGTTGGCCCCGACGTCTGCGTAGGTCCTTCGTATACATCATTAACGTAATGTAACCTAACCTAACTCAACCTAACATCTCGGCGGTAATATTTGACGACATTCCTGGCGAGTTGGACTCTACGTCTCCGTGGGACCTTTATATACTTCAATTACGTAATATAACCTAACCTAACCCAACCTGACATCTCGGCGGTAATATTTGACGACATTCCTGGCGAGTTGGACTCTACGTCTCCGTGGGACCTTTATATACTTCAATTACGTAATATAACCTAACCTAACCCAACCTGACATCTCGGCGGTAATATTTGACGACATTCCTGGCGAGTTGGACTCCACGTCTCCGTGGGACCTTTATATACATCAATAACGTAATATAACTTAACCTAACCCAACCTGACATGTCGGCGGTAATATTTGTCAACATTCCTGGCTAGTTGGCCAAGACGTCTGCGTGGGTCCTTCATATACATCATTAACGTAATATAATCTAACCTAACCCAACCTAACATCTCGGCGGTAATATTTGACAACTTGCCTGGCGAGTTATCCTCTACGTGGGACATTCATATGCATCAATAACGTATTATAATCTAACCTGACCCACCTGACATCTCGGCGGTAATATTTGACGACAATCCTGGCGAGTTGGACTCTACGTCTCCGTGGGACCTTTATGTACTTCAATTACGTAATATAACCTAACCTAACCCAACCTGACATCTCGGCGGTAATATTTGACAACATTCCTGGCGAGTTGGCCCCGACGTCTGCGTGGGTCCTTCGTATACATCACTAACGTAATATAACCTAACGTAATCCAACCTGACATCTCGGCGGTAATATTTGATGACATTCCTGGCGAGCTATCCTCTACGTGGGACATTCATATGCATCAATAACGTAATATAACCTAATCTAAGACAACCTGACATCTCGGCGGTAAAATTTGACAACATTCCCGGCGAGTTGTCCTCTACGTCTATGTGGGACCTTTATATACATCAATAACGTAACATAACCTAACCTAACCCATCCTAACATCTCGGCGGTAACATTTGACAACATTCCTGGCGATCTATCCTCTACGTGGGACATGCATATGCATCAATAACGTAATATAACCTAACCTAACACAACCTGACATCTCGGCGGTAATATTTGACGACATTCCTGGCGAGATGGACTATACGTTTCCGTGGGACCTTTATATACTTCAATTACGTAATATAACCTAACCTAACCCAACCTGACATCTCGGCGGTAATATTTGACGACATTCCTGGCGAGTTGGCCCCGACGTCTGCGTGGGTCCTTCGTATACATCACTAACGTAATATAACCTAACGTAATCCAACCTGACATCTCGGCGGTAATATTTGAAGACATTCCTGGCGAGCTATCCTCTACGTGGGACATTCATATGCATCAATTACGTAATATAACCTAACCTAACCCAACCTAACATCTCGGCGGTAACATTTGACAACATTCCTGGCGAGCTACCCTCTACGTGGGACATTCATATGCATCAATAACGTAATATAACAAACCTAACCCACCTGACATCTCGGCGGTAATATTTGACGACATTCCTGGCGAGTTGGACTCTACGTCTCCGTGGGACCTTTATATACTTCAATTACGTAATATAACCTAACCTATCCCAACCTGACATCTCGGCGGTAATATTTGACGACATTCCTGGCGAGTTGGACTCTACGTCTCCGTGGGACCTTTATATACATCAATAACGTAATATAACCTAACGTAATCCAACCTGACATCTCGGCGGTAATATCTGACAACATTCCTTGCGAGTTGGCATCTACGTGTCCGTGGGACCTTTATATACCTCAGAATCCTAATATAACCTAACCTAACCCAACCTAATCTCTCGGGGTACCGTTTAACAACATTCCTTGCTTGTCGGCCCCTACTCCTCCGTGGGAACACTGTATACGTCTATGAAGTAATGTAACCTAACCTAACACAACCTGACATCTCGGCGGTAATATTTGACAATATTCCTGGCGAGTTGGCCCCGACGTCTGCGTAGGTCCTTCGTATACATCATTAACGTAATGTAACCTAACCTAACCCAACCTAACATCTCGGCGGTAATATTTGACGACATTCCTGGCGAGTTGGACTCTACGTCTCCGTGGGACCTTTATATACTTCAATTACGTAATATAACCTAACCTAACCCAACCTGACATCTCGGCGGTAATATTTGACGACATTCCTGGCGAGTTGGACTCTACGTCTCCGTGGGACCTTTATATACATCAATAACGTAATATAACCTAACGTAATCCAACCTGACATCTCGGCGGCAATATTTGACAACATTCCATGCGAGTAGGCCTCTACGTTTCCGTGGGACCTTTATATATATCAGTATCCTAATATAACCTAACCTAACCCAACCTTATCTCTCGGGGTACCGTTTAACAACATTCCTTGCTTGCCGGCCCCTACTTCTCAGTGGGAACACTGTATACATCTATGAAGTAATATAACATAACCTAACACAACCTGACACCTCGGCGGTAATATTTGACAACATTCCTGGCGAGTTGGCCCCGACGTCTCCGTGGGACCTTTATATACTTCAATTACGTAATATAACCTAACCTATCCCAACCTGACATCTCGGCGGTAATATTTGACGACATTCCTGGCGAGTTGGACTCTCCGTCTCCGTGGGACCTTTATATACATCAATAACGTAATATAACCTAACGTAATCCAACCTGACATCTCGGCAGCAATATTTGACAACATTCCCTGCGAGTTGGCCTCTACGTGTCCGTGGGACCTTTTTATACATCAGTATCCTAATATAACCTAACCTAACCCAAACTTATCTCTCGGGGTACCGTTTAACAACATTCCTTGCTTGTCGGCCCCTACTTCTCAGTGGGAACACTGTATACGTCTATGAAGTAATATAACCTAACCTAACCCAACCTAACATCTCGGCGGTAACATTTGACAACATTCCTGGCGAGCTATCCTCTACGTGGGACCTTCATATGCATCAATAACGTAATATAACCTAACCTAACCCACCTGACATCTCGGCGGTAATATTTGACGACATTCCTGGCGAGTTGGACTCTACGTCTCCGTGGGACCTTTATAGACTTCAATTACGTAATATAACCTAACCTAACCCAACCTGACAACTCGGCGGTAATATTTGACGACATTCCTGGCGAGTTGGACTCTACGTCTCCGTGGGACCTTTATAGACTTCAATTACGTAATATAACCTAACGTAACCCAACCTGACAACTCGGCGGTAATATTTGACAACATTCCTGGCGAGCTATCCTCTACGTGGGACATTCATATGCATCAATAACGTAATATAACCTAACCGAACCCAACCTAACATCTCGGCGGTAACGTTTGACAACATTCCTGGCGAGCTATCCTCTACGTGGGACATTAATATGCGTCAATAACGTAATATAAACTAACCTAACCCAACCTGATATTTCGGCGGTAATATTTGAAGACATTCTTGGCGAGTTCGATCTACGTCTCCGACGGACCTTTATATACATCAATAACGTAATATAACCTAACCTAATCCAACCTGACATCTCGGCGGTAATATTTGACAACATTCCTGTCGAGTTGGTCCCGACGTCTGCGTGGGTCCTTCGTATACATCACTAACGTAATATAACCTTACCTAACCCAACCTAACATCTCGGCGGTAACATTTGACAACATTCCTGGCGAGCTATCCTCTACGTGGGACATTCGTACACATCATTAACTTAATGTAACCTAACCTAACCCAACCTAACATCTCGGCGGTAATATTTGACGACATTCCTGGCGAGTTGGACTCTACGTCTCCGTGGGACCTTTATATACATCAATAACGTAATATAACCTAACGTAATCCAACCTGACATCTCGGCGGCAATATTTGACAACATTCCTTGCGAGTTGGCCTCTACGTCTCCGTGGGACCTTTATATACATCAGTATCCTAATATAACCTAACCTAACTCAACCTTATCTCTCGGGGTACCGTTTAACAACATTCCTTGCTTGTCGGCCCCTACTTCTCAGTGGGAACACTGTATACGTCTATGAAGTAGTATAACCTAACCTAACACAACCTGACATCTCGGCGGTAATATTTGACAACATTCCTGGCGAGTTGGCCCCGACGTCTGCGTGGGTCCTTCGTATACATCACTAACCTAATATAACCTAACCTAACCCAACCTAACATCTCGGCGGGAATATTTGACAAAATTCCTGGCGATTTGGCATCTACGTGTCCGTGGGACCTTTATATACATCAGTATCCTAATATAACCTAACCTAACCCAACCTAATCTCTCGGGGTAACGTTTAACCACATTCCTTGCTTGTCGGCCCCTACATCTCGGTGGGAACACTGTATACGTCTGTGAAGTAATATAACCTAACCTAAGACAACCTGACATCTCGGCGGTAAAAATTGACAACATTCCCGGCGAGTTGTCCTCTACGTCTATGTGGGACCTTTATATACATCAATAACGTAATATAACCTAATCTAACCCAACCTGACATCTCGGCGGTAATATTTGAAGACATTCTTGGCGAGTTCGACTCTACGTCTCCGTGGGACCTTTATATACATCAATAACGTAATATAACCTAACCTAACCCAACCTGACATCTCAGCGGTAATATTTGACAACATTCCTGGCGAGCTATCCTCTACGTGGGACATTCATATGCATCAATAACGTAACATAACCTAACCTAACCCAACCCGACATCTCGGCGTTAATCTTTGAAGACATTCTTGGCGAGTTCGACTCTACGTCTCCGTGGGACCTTTATATACATCAGTATCCTAATATAACCTAACCTAACCCAACCTAATCCCTCAGGGTACCGTTTAACCGCATTCCTTGCTTGTCGGCCTCTACTTCTCGGTGGGAACACTGTATACGTTTATGAAGTAATGTAACCTAACCTAACCCAACCTGACATCTCGGCGGTAATATTAGAAAACATTCCCGGCGAGATGGCCTCTACGTCTGCGTGGGACCTTTATATACATCAATAACGTAATATAACCTAACCTAACCCAACCTAACATCTCGGCGGCAATATTTGACAACATTCCTGGCGAGCTATCCTCTACGCGGGACATTCATATGCATCAATAACGTAATATAACCTAACCTAACCCAACCTGACATTTCGGCGGTAATATTTGAAGACATTCTTGGCGAGTTCGATCGACGTCTCCGACGGACCTTTATATACATCAATAACGTAATATAACCTAACCTAACCCAACCTGACATCTCGGCGGTAATATTTGACAACATTCCTGTCGAGTTGGCACCGACGTCTGCGTGGGTCCTTCGTATACATCGCTAACGTAATATAACCTTACCTAACCCAACCTAACATCTCGGCGGTAACATTTGACAACATTCCTGGCGAGCTATCCTCTACGTGGGACATTCGTATACATCATTAACTTATTGTAACCTAACCTAACCCAACCTAACATCTCGGCGGTAATTTTTGACAACATTCCTGTCGAGCTATCCTCTACGTGGGACATTAATATGCGTCAATAACGTAATATAACCTAATCTAACCCAACCTGACATCTCGGCGGTAATATTGGAAGACATTCTTGGCGAGTTTCGACTCTACGTCTCCGTGGGACCTTTATATACATCAATAGCGTAATATAACCTAACCTAACCCAACCTGACATCTCGGCGGTAACATTTGACAACATTCCTGGCGAGCTATCCTCTACCT
Organism: Xylocopa violacea; assembly: GCA_963969225.1. Taxonomy (NCBI): domain Eukaryota; kingdom Metazoa; phylum Arthropoda; class Insecta; order Hymenoptera; family Apidae; genus Xylocopa; species Xylocopa violacea. The sequence continues at coordinate 6,914,304 of CAXAJV010000001.1, forward strand.
GGGACATTCGTATACATCATTAACGTAATGTAACCTAACCGAACCCAACCTAACATCTCGGCGGTAACGTTTGACAACATTCCTGGCGAGCTATCCTCTACGTGGGACATTCGTACACATCATTAACTTAATGTAACCTAACCTAACCCAACCTAACATCTCGGCGGTAATTTTTGACAACATTCCTGGCGAGTTGGCCCCGACGTCTGCGTGGGTCCTTCGTATACATCACTAACGTAATATAACCTAACCTAACCCAACCTGACATCTCGGCGGTAACATTTGACAACATTCCTGGCGAGCTATCCTCTACCTGGGACATTCGTATACATCATTAACGTAATGTAACCTAACCGAACCCAACCTAACATCTCGGCGGTAACGTTTGACAACATTCCTGGCGAGCTATCCTCTACGTGGGACATTCGTACACATCATTAACTTAATGTAACCTAACCTAACCCAACCTAACATCTCGGCGGTAATTTTTGACAACATTCCTGGCGAGTTGGCCCCGACGTCTGCGTGGGTCCTTCGTATACATCACTAACGTAATATAACCTAACCTAACCCAACCTAACATCTCGGCGGTAATATTTGACAACATTCCTGGCGAGCTATCCTCTACGTGGGACATTCATATGCATCAATAACGTAATATAGCCTAACCTAACCCAACCTGACATCTCGGCGGTAATATTTGACGACATTCCTGGCGAGTTCGACTCTACGTCTCCGTGGGACCTTTATATACATCAATTACGTAATATAACCTTACCTAATCCAACCTGACATTTCGGCGGTAATATTTGACGACATTCCTGGCGAGTTGGGCTCTACGTCTCCGTGGGACCCTTATATACATCAATAACGTAATATAACCTAACCTAACCCAACCTGACATCTCGGCGGTAATATTTGACGACATTCCTGGCGAGTTGGTCTCTACGTCTCCGTGGGACCTTTATATACATCAATAACGTAGTATAACCTAACCTGATCCAACCTGACATCTCGGCAATAATATTTGACAACATTCCTGTCGAGTTGGCACCGACGTCTGCGTGGGTCCTTCGTATACATCGCTAACGTAATATAACCTTACCTAACCCAACCTAACATCTCGGCGGTAACATTTGACAACATTCCTGGCGAGCTATCCTCTACGTGGGACATTCGTATACATCATTAACTTATTGTAACCTAACCTAACCCAACCTAACATCTCGGCGGTAATTTTTGACAACATTCCTGGCGAGCTATCCTCTACGTGGGACATTAATATGCGTCAATAACGTAATATAAACTAACCTAACCCAACCTGACATTTCGGCGGTAATATTTGAAGACATTCTTGGCGAGTTCGATCTACGTCTCCGACGGACCTTTATATACATCAATAACGTAATATAACCTAACCTAATCCAACCTGACATCTCGGCGGTAATATTTGACAACATTCCTGTCGAGTTGGCCCCGACGTCTGCGTGGGTCCTTCGTATACATCACTAACGTAATATAACCTTACCTAACCCAACCTAACATCTCGGCGGTAATATTTGACAACATTCCTGGCGAGCTGTCCTCTACGTGGGACATTCATATGCATCAATAACGTAATATAGCCTAACCTAACCCAACCTGACATCTCGGCGGTAATATTTGACGACATTCCTGGCGAGTTCGACTCTACGTCTCCGTGGGACCTTTATATACATCAATTACGTAATATAACCTTACCTAACCCAACCTGACATTTCGGCGGTAATATTTGACGACATTCCTGGCGAGTTGGGCTCTACGTCTCCGTGGGACCCTTATATACATCAATAACGTAATATAACCTAACCTAACCCAACCTGACATCTCGGCGGTAATATTTGACGACATTCCTGGCGAGTTGGTCTCTACGTCTCCGTGGGACCTTTATATACATCAATAACGTAGTATAACCTAACCTAATCCAACCTGACATCTCGGCGGTAATATTTGACAACATTGCTGGCGAGCTGGCCCCTACGTCTCCGTGGGACCTTTATGTACATCAATAACATAATATAACTTAACATAACCCAACCTGACATCTCGGCGGTAAAATTTGACAACATTCCTGGCGAGCTATCCTCTACGTGGGACATTCATATGCATCAATAACGTAACATAACCTAACCTAACCCAACCCGACATCTCGGTGTTAATCTTTGAAGACATTCTTGGCGAGTTCGACTCTACGTCTCCGTGGGACCTTTATATACATCAGTATCCTAATATAACCTAACCTAACCCAACCTAATCCCTCAGGGTACCGTTTAACCGCATTCCTTGCTTGTCGGCCTCAACTTCTCGGTGGGAACACTGTATACGTTTATGAAGTAATGTAACCTAACCTAACCCAACCTGACATCTCGGCGGTAATATTTGAAAACATTCCCGGCGAGATGGCCTCTACGTCTGCGAGGGACCTTTATATACATCAATAACGTAATATAACCTAACCTAACCCAACCTAACATCTCGGCGGCAATATTTGACAACATTCCTGGCGAGCTATCCTCTACGCGGGACATTCATATGCATCAATAACGTAATATAACCTAACCTAACCCAACCTGACATTTCGGCGGTAATATTTGAAGACATTCTTGGCGAGTTCGATCGACGTCTCCGACGGACCTTTATATACATCAATAACGTAATATAACCTAACCTAACCCAACCTGACATCTCGGCGGTAATATTTGACAACATTCCTGTTGAGTTGGCACCGACGTCTGCGTGGGTCCTTCGTATACATCGCTAACGTAATATAACCTTACCTAACCCAACATAACATCTCGGCGGTAACATTTGACAACATTCCTGGCGAGCTATCCTCTACGTGGGACATTCGTATACATCATTAACTTATTGTAACCTAACCTAACCCAACCTAACATCTCGGCGGTAATTTTTGACAACATTCCTGGCGAGCTATCCTCTACGTGGGACATTAATATGCGTCAATAACGTAATATAACCTAATCTAACCCAACCTGACATCTCGGCGGTAATATTTGAAGACATTCTTGGCGAGTTCGACTCTACGTCTCCGTGGGACCTTTATATACATCAATAACGTAATATAACCTAACCTAACCCATCCTGACATCTCGGCGGTAACATTTGACAACATTCCTGGCGAGCTATCCTCTACCTGGGACATTCGTATACATCATTAACGTAATGTAACCTAACCGAACCCAACCTAACATCTCGGCGGTAACGTTTGACAACATTCCTGGCGAGCTATCCTCTACGTGGGACATTCGTACACATCATTAACTTAATGTAACCTAACCTAACCCAACCTAACATCTCGGCGGTAATTTTTGACAACATTCCTGGCGAGTTGGCCCCGACGTCTGCGTGGGTCCTTCGTATACATCACTAACGTAATATAACCTAACCTAACCCAACCTAACATCTCGGCGGTAATATTTGACAACATTCCTGGCGAGCTATCCTCTACGTGGGACATTCATATGCATCAATAACGTAATATAGCCTAACCTAACCCAACCTGACATCTCGGCGGTAATATTTGACGACATTCCTGGCGAGTTCGACTCTACGTCTCCGTGGGACCTTTATATACATCAATTACGTAATATAACCTTACCTAACCCAACCTGACATTTCGGCGGTAATATTTGACGACATTCCTGGCGAGTTGGGCTCTACGTCTCCGTGGGACCCTTATATACATCAATAACGTAATATAACCTAACCTAACCCAACCTGACATCTCGGCGGTAATATTTGACGACATTCCTGGCGAGTTGGTCTCTACGTCTCCGTGGGACCTTTATATACATCAATAACGTAGTATAACGTAACCTAATCCAACCTGACATCTCGGCAGTAATATTTGACAACATTCCTGTCGAGTTGGCACCGACGTCTGCGTGGGTCCTTCGTATACATCGCTAACGTAATATAACCTTACCTAACCCAACCTAACATCTCGGCGGTAACATTTGACAACATTCCTGGCGAGCTATCCTCTACGTGGGACATTCGTATACATCATTAACTTATTGTAACCTAACCTAACCCAACCTAACATCTCGGCGGTAATTTTTGACAACATTCCTGGCGAGCTATCCTCTACGTGGGACATTAATATGCGTCAATAACGTAATATAACCTAATCTAACCCAACCTGACATCTCGGCGGTAATATTTGAAGACATTCTTGGCGAGTTCGACTCTTCGTCTCCGTGGGACCTTTATATACATCAATAACGTAATATAACCTAACCTAACCCAACCTGACATCTCGGCGGTAACATTTGACAACATTCCTGGCGAGCTATCCTCTACCTGGGACATTCGTATACATCATTAACGTAATGTAACCTAACCGAACCCAACCTAACATCTCGGCGGTAACGTTTGACAACATTCCTGGCGAGCTATCCTCTACGTGGGACATTAATATGCGTCAATAACGTAATATAAACTAACCTAACCCAACCTGACATTTCGGCGGTAATATTTGACGACATTCCTGGCGAGTTGGTCTCTACGTCTCCGTGGGACCTTTATATACATCAATAACGTAGTATAACCTAACCTAATCCAACCTGACATCTCGGCGGTAATATTTGACAACATTCCTGTCGAGTTGGCCCCGACGTCTGCGTGGGTCCTTCGTATACATCACTAACGTAATATAACCTTACCTAACCCAACCTAACATCTCGGCGGTAACATTTGACAACATTCCTGGCGAGCTATCCTCTACGTGGGACATTCGTACACATCATTAACTTAATGTAACCTAACCTAACCCAACCTAACATCTCGGCGGTAATATTTGACGACATTCCTGGCGAGTTGGGCTCTACGTCTCCGTGGGACCCTTATATACATCAATAACGTAATATAACCTAACCTAACCCAACCTGACATATCGGCGGTAATATTTGACGACATTCCTGGCGAGTTGGTCTCTACGTCTCCGTGGGACCTTTATATACATCAATAACGTAGTATAACCTAACCTAATCCAACCTGACATCTCGGCGGTAATATTTGACAACATTGCTGGCGAGCTGGCCCCTACGTCTCCGTGGGACCTTTATGTACATCAATAACATAATATAACTTAACATAACCCAACCTGACATCTCGGCGGTAAAATTTGACAACATTCCTGGCGAGCTATCCTCTACGTGGGACATTCATATGCATCAATAACGTAACATAACCTAACCTAACCCAACCCGACATCTCGGTGTTAATCTTTGAAGACATTCTTGGCGAGTTCGACTCTACGTCTCCGTGGGACCTTTATATACATCAGTATCCTAATATAACCTAACCTAACCCAACATAATCCCTCAGGGTACCGTTTAACCGCATTCCTTGCTTGTCGGCCTCTACTTCTCGGTGGGAACACTGTATACGTTTATGAAGTAATGTAACCTAACCTAACCCAACCTGACATCTCGGCGGTAATATTTGAAAACATTCCCGGCCAGATGGCCTCTACGTCTGCGTGGGACCTTTATATACATCAATAACGTAATATAACCTAACCTAACCCAACCTAACATCTCGGCGGCAATATTTGACAACATTCCTGGCGAGCTGTCCTCTACGTGGGACATTCATATGCATCAATAACGTAATATAGCCTAACCTAACCCAACCTGACATCTCGGCGGTAATATTTGACGACATTCCTGGCGAGTTCGACACTACGTCTCCGTGGGACCTTTATATACATCAATTACGTAATATAACCTTACCTAACCCAACCTGACATTTCGGCGGTAATATTTGACGACATTCCTGGCGAGTTGGGCTCTACGTCTCCGTGGGACCCTTATATACATCAATAACGTAATATAACCTAACCTAACCCAACCTGACATCTCGGCGGTAATATTTGACGACATTCCTGGCGAGTTGGTCTCTACGTCTCCGTGGGACCTTTATATACATCAATAACGTAGTATAACCTAACCTAATCCAACCTGACATCTCGGCAGTAATATTTGACAACATTCCTGTCGAGTTGGCACCGACGTCTGCGTGGGTCCTTCGTATACATCGCTAACGTAATATAACCTTACCTAACCCAACCTAACATCTCGGCGGTAACATTTGACAACATTCCTGGCGAGCTATCCTCTACGTGGGACATTCGTATACATCATTAACTTATTGTAACCTAACCTAACCCAACCTAACATCTCGGCGGTAATTTTTGACAACATTCCTGGCGAGCTATCCTCTACGTGGGACATTAATATGCGTCAATAACGTAATATAACCTAATCTAACCCAACCTGACATCTCGGCGGTAATATTTGAAGACATTCTTGGCGAGTTCGACTCTTCGTCTCCGTGGGACCTTTATATACATCAATAACGTAATATAACCTAACCTAACCCAACCTGACATCTCGGCGGTAACATTTGACAACATTCCTGGCGAGCTATCCTCTACCTGGGACATTCGTATACATCATTAACGTAATGTAACCTAACCGAACCCAACCTAACATCTCGGCGGTAACGTTTGACAACATTCCTGGCGAGCTATCCTCTACGTGGGACATTAATATGCGTCAATAACGTAATATAAACTAACCTAACCCAACCTGACATTTCGGCGGTAATATTTGAAGACATTCTTGGCGAGTTCGATCTACGTCTCCGACGGACCTTTATATACATCAATAACGTAATATAACCTAACCTAATCCAACCTGACATCTCGGCGGTAATATTTGACAACATTCCTGTCGAGTTGGCCCCGACGTCTGCGTGGGTCCTTCGTATACATCACTAACGTAATATAACCTTACCTAACCCAACCTAACATCTCGGCGGTAACATTTGACAACATTCCTGGCGAGCTATCCTCTACGTGGGACATTCGTACACATCATTAACTTAATGTAACCTAACCTAACCCAACCTAACATCTCGGCGGTAATATTTGACGACATTCCTGGCGAGTTGGACTCTACGTCTCCGTGGGACCCTTATATACATCAATAACGTAATATAACCTAACCTAACCCAACCTGACATCTCGGCGGTAATATTTGACGACATTCCTGGCGAGCTATCCTCTACGTGGGACATTCATATGCATCAATAACGTAACATAACCTAACCTAACCCAACCCGACATCTCGGTGTTAATCTTTGAAGACATTCTTGGCGAGTTCGACTCTACGTCTCCGTGGGACCTTTATATACATCAGTATCCTAATATAACCTAACCTAACCCAACATAATCCCTCAGGGTACCGTTTAACCGCATTCCTTGCTTGTCGGCCTCTACTTCTCGGTGGGAACACTGTATACGTTTATGAAGTAATGTAACCTAACCTAACCCAACCTGACATCTCGGCGGTAATATTTGAAAACATTCCCGGCGAGATGGCCTCTACGTCTGCGTGGGACCTTTATATACATCAATAACGTAATATAACCTAACCTAACCCAACCTAACATCTCGGCGGCAATATTTGACAACATTCCTGGCGAGCTGTCCTCTACGTGGGACATTCATATGCATCAATAACGTAATATAGCCTAACCTAACCCAACCTGACATCTCGGCGGTAATATTTGACGACATTCCTGGCGAGTTCGACTCTACGTCTCCGTGGGACCTTTATATACATCAATTACGTAATATAACCTTACCTAACCCAACCTGACATTTCGGCGGTAATATTTGACGACATTCCTGGCGAGTTGGGCTCTACGTCTCCGTGGGACCCTTATATACATCAATAACGTAATATAACCTAACCTAACCCAACCTGACATCTCGGCGGTAATATTTGACGACATTCCTGGCGAGTTGGTCTCTACGTCTCCGTGGGACCTTTATATACATCAATAACGTAGTATAACCTAACCTAATCCATCCTGACATCTCGGCGGTAATATTTGACAACATTGCTGGCGAGCTGGCCCCTATGTCTCCGTGGGACCTTTATGTACATCAATAACATAATATAACTTAACATAACCCAACCTGACATCTCGGCGGTAAAATTTGACAACATTCCTGGCGAGCTATCCTCTACGTGGGACATTCATATGCATCAATAACGTAACATAACCTAACCTAACCCAACCCGACATCTCGGTGTTAATCTTTGAAGATATTCTTGGCGAGTTCGACTCTACGTCTCCGTGGGACCTTTATATACATCAGTATCCTAATATAACCTAACCTAACCCAACCTAATCCCTCAGGGTACCGTTTAACCGCATTCCTTGCTTGTCGGCCTCTACTTCTCGGTGGGAACACTGTATACGTTTATGAAGTAATGTAACCTAACCTAACCCAACCTGACATCTCGGCGGTAATATTTGAAAACATTCCCGGCGAGATGGCCTCTACGTCTGCGTGGGACCTTTATATACATCAATAACGTAATATAACCTAACCTAACCCAACCTAACATCTCGGCGGCAATATTTGACAACATTCCTGGCGAGCTATCCTCTACGCGGGACATTCATATGCATCAATAACGTAATATAACCTTACCTAACCCAACCTGACATTTCGGCGGTAATATTTGACGACATTCCTGGCGAGTTGGGCTCTACGTCTCCGTGGGACCCTTATATACATCAATAACGTAATATAACCTAACCTAACCCAACCTGACATCTCGGCGGTAATATTTGACGACATTCCTGGCGAGTTGGTCTCTACGTCTCCGTGGGACCTTTATATACATCAATAACGTAGTATAACCTAACCTAATCCAACCTGACATCTCGGCAGTAATATTTGACAACATTCCTGTCGAGTTGGCACCGACGTCTGCGTGGGTCCTTCGTATACATCGCTAACGTAATATAACCTTACCTAACCCAACCTAACATCTCGGCGGTAACATTTGACAACATTCCTGGCGAGCTATCCTCTACGTGGGACATTCGTATACATCATTAACTTATTGTAACCTAACCTAACCCAACCTAACATCTCGGCGGTAATTTTTGACAACATTCCTGGCGAGCTATCCTCTGCGTGGGACATTAATATGCGTCAATAACGTAATATAACCTAATCTAACCCAACCTGACATCTCGGCGGTAATATTTGAAGACATTCTTGGCGAGTTCGACTCTTCGTCTCCGAGGGACCTTTATATACATCAATAACGTAATATAACCTAATCTAACCCAACCTGACATCTCGGCGGTAACACTTGACAACATTCCTGGCGAGCTATCCTCTACCTGGGACATTCGTATACATCATTAACGTAATGTAACCTAACCGAACCCAACCTAACATCTCGGCGGTAACGTTTGACAACATTCCTGGCGAGCTATCCTCTACGTGGGACATTAATATGCGTCAATAACGTAATATAAACTAACCTAACCCAACCTGACATTTCGGCGGTAATATTTGAAGACATTCTTGGCGAGTTCGATCTACGTCTCCGACGGACCTTTATATACATCAATAACGTAATATAACCTAACCTAATCCAACCTGACATCTCGGCGGTAATATTTGACAACATTCCTGTCGAGTTGGCCCCGACGTCTGCGTGGGTCCTTCGTATACATCACTAACGTAATATAACCTTACCTAACCCAACCTAACATCTCGGCGGTAACATTTGACAACATTCCTGGCGAGCTATCCTCTACGTGGGACATTCGTACACATCATTAACTTAATGTAACCTAACCTAACCCAACCTAACATCTCGGCGGTAATATTTGACGACATTCCTGGCGAGTTGGGCTCTACGTCTCCCTGGGACCCTTATATACATCAATAACGTAATATAACCTAACCTAACCCAACCTGACAACTCGGCGGTAATATTTGACGACATTCTTGGCGAGTTCGACTCTACGTCTCCGTGGGACCTTTATATACATCAGTATCCTAATATAACCTAACCTAACCCAACCTAATCCCTCAGGGTACCGTTTAACCGCATTCCTTGCTTGTCGGCCTCTACTTCTCGGTGGGAACACTGTATACGTTTATGAAGTAATGTAACCTAACCTAACCCAACCTGACATTGCGGCGGTAATATTTGAAAACATTCCCGGCGAGATGGCCTCTACGTCTGCGTGGGACCTTTATATACATCAATAACGTAATATAACCTAACCTAACCCAACCTAACATCTCGGCGGCAATATTTGACAACATTCCTGGCGAGCTATCCTCTACGCGGGACATTCATATGCATCAATAACGTAATATAACCTAACCTAACCCAACCTGAGATCTCGGCGGTAATATTTGACAACATTCCTGTCGAGTTGGCACCGACGTCTGCGTGGGTCCTTCGTATACATCGCTAACGTAATATAACCTTACCTAACCCAACCTAACATCTCGGCGGTAACATTTGACAACATTCCTGGCGAGCTATCCTCTACCTGGGACATTCGTATACATCATTAACGTAATGTAACCTAACCGAACCCAACCTAACATCTCGGCGGTAACGTTTGACAACATTCCTGGCGAGCTATCCTCTACGTGGGACATTCGTACACATCATTAACTTAATGTAACCTAACCTAACCCAACCTAACATCTCGGCGGTAATTTTTGACAACATTCCTGGCGAGTTGGCCCCGACGTCTGCGTGGGTCCTTCGTATACAACACTAACGTAATATAACCTAACCTAACCCAACCTAACATCCCGGCGGTAATATTTGACAACATTCCTGGCGAGCTATCCTCTACGTGGGACATTCATATGCATCAATAACGTAATATAGCCTAACCTAACCCAACCTGACATCTCGGCGGTAATATTTGACGACATTCCTGGCGAGTTCGACTCTACGTCTCCGTGGGACCTTTATATACATCAATTACGTAATATAACCTTACCTAACCCAACCTGACATTTCGGCGGTAATATTTGACGACATTCCTGGCGAGTTGGGCTCTACGTCTCCGTGGGACCCTTATATACATCAATAACGTAATATAACCTAACCTAACCCAACCTGACATCTCGGCGGTAATATTTGACGACATTCCTGGGAGTTGGTCTCTACGTCTCCGTGGGACCTTTATATACATCAATAACGTAGTATAACCTAACCTAATCCAACCTGACATCTCGGCAGTAATATTTGACAACATTCCTGTCGAGTTGGCACCGACGTCTGCGTGGGTCCTCCGTATACATCGCTAACGTAATATAACCTTACCTAACCCAACCTAACATCTCGGCGGTAACATTTGACAACATTCCTGGCGAGCTATCCTCTACGTGGGACATTCGTATACATCATTAACTTATTGTAACCTAACCTAACCCAACCTAACATCTCGGCGGTAATTTTTGACAACATTCCTGGCGAGCTATCCTCTACGTGGGCCATTAATATGCGTCAATAACGTAATATAACCTAATCTAACCCAACCTGACATCTCGGCGGTAATATTTGAAGACATTCTTGGCGAGTTCGACTCTACGTCTCCGTGGGACCTTTATATACATCAATAACGTAATATAACCTAACCTAACCCAACCTGACATCTCGGCGGTAACATTTGACAACATTCCTGGCGAGCTATCCTCTACCTGGGACATTCGTATACATCATTAACGTAATGTAACCTAACTGAACCCAACCTAACATCTCGGCGGTAACGTTTGACAACATTCCTGGCGAGCTATTCTCTACGTGGGACATTAATATGCGTCAATAACGTAATATAAACTAACCTAACCCAACCTGACATTTCGGCGGTAATATTTGAAGACATTCTTGGCGAGTTCGATCTACGTCTCCGACGGACCTTTATATACATCAATAACGTAATATAACCTAACCTAATCCAACCTGACATCTCGGCGGTAATATTTGACAACATTCCTGTCGAGTTGGCCCCGATGTCTGCGTGGGTCCTTCGTATACATCACTAACGTAATATAACCTTACCTAACCCAACCTAACATCTCGGCGGTAACATTTGACAACATTCCTGGCGAGCTATCCTCTACGTGGGACATTCGTACACATCATTAAATTAATGTAACCTAACCTAACCCAACCTAACATCTCGGCGCTAATTTTTGACAACATTCCTGGCGAGTTGGCCCCGACGTCTGCGTGGGTCCTTCGTATACATCACTAACGTAATATAACCTAACCTAACCCAACCTAACATCTCGGCGGTAATATTTGACAACATTCCTGGCGAGCTGTCCTCTACGTGGGACATTCATATGCATCAATGACGTAATATAGCCTAACCTAACCCAACCTGACATCTCGGCGGTAATATTTGACGACATTCCTGGCGAGTTCGACTCTACGTCTCCGTGGGACCTTTATATACATCAATTACGTAATATAAAATTACCTAACCCAACCTGACATTTCGGCGGTAATATTTGACGACATTCCTGGCGAGTTGGGCTCTACGTCTCCGTGGGACCCTTATATACATCAATAACGTAATATAACCTAACCTAACCCAACCTGACATCTCGGCGGTAATATTTGACGACATTCCTGGCGAGTTGGTCTCTACGTCTCCGTGGGACCTTTATATACATCAATAACGTAGCATAACCTAACCTAATCCAACCTGACATCTCGGCGGTAATATTTGACAACATTGCTGGCGAGCTGGCCCCTACGTCTCCGTGGGACCTTTATGTACATCAATAACATAATATAACTTAACATAACCCAACCTGACATCTCGGCGGTAAAATTTGACAACATTCCTGGCGAGTTGTCCTCTACGTCTGTGTGGGACCTTTATATACATCAATAACGTAATATAACCTAACCTAACCCAACCTGACATCTCGGCGGTAATATTTGAAGACATTCGTGGCGAGTTCGACTCTACGTCTCCGTGGGACCTTTATATACATCAATAACGTAATATAACCTAACCTAACCCAACCTGACATCTCAGCGGTAATATTTGACAACATTCCTGGCGAGCTATCCTCTACGTGGGACATTCATATGCATCAATAACGTAACATAACCTAACCTAACCCAACCCGACATCTCGGCGTTAATCTTTGAAGACATTCTTGGCGAGTTCGACTCTACGTCTCCGTGGGACCTTTATGTACATCAGTATCCTAATATAACCTAACCTAACCCAACCTAATCCCTCAGGGTACCGTTTAACCGCATTCCTTGCTTGTCGGCCTCTACTTCTCGGTGGGAACACTGTATACGTTTATGAAGTAATGTAACCTAACCTAACCCAACCTGACATCTCGGCGGTAATATTTGAAAACATTCCCGGCGAGATGGCCTCTACGTCTGCGTGGGACCTTTATATACATCAATAACGTAATATAACCTAACCTAACCCAACCTAACATCTCGGCGGCAATATTTGACAACATTCCTGGCGAGCTATCCTCTACACGGGACATTCATATGCATCAATAACGTAATATAACCTAACCTAACCCAACCTGACATTTCGGCGGTAATATTTGAAGACATTCTTGGCGAGTTCGATCGACGTCTCCGACGGACCTTTATATACATCAATAACGTAATATAACCTAACCTAACCCAACCTGACATCTCGGCGGTAATATTTGACAACATTCCTGCCGAGTTGGCCCCGACGTCTGCGTGGGTCCTTCGTATACATCGCTAACGTAATATAACCTTACCTAACCCAACCTAACATCTCGGCGGTAACATTTGACAACATTCCTGGCGAGCTATCCTCTACGTGGGACATTCGTATACATCATTAACTTATTGTAACCTAACCTAACCCAACCTAACATCTCGGCGGTAATTTTTGAAGACATTCTTGGCGAGTTCGACTCTACGTCTCCGTGGGACCTTTATATACATCAATAACGTAATATAACCTAACCTAACCCAACCTGACATCTCGGCGGTAACATTTGACAACATTCCTGGCGAGCTATCCTCTACCTGGGACATTCGTATACATCATTAACGTAATGTAACCTAACCGAACCCAACCTAACATCTCGGCGGTAACATTTGACAACATTCCTGGCGAGCTATCCTCTACGTGGGACATTCGTACACATCATTAACTTAATGTAACCTAACCTAACCCAACCTAACATCTCGGCGGTAATTTTTGACAACATTCCTGGCGAGTTGGCCCCGAAGTCTGCGTGGGTCCTTCGTATACATCACTAACGTAATATAACCTAACCTAACCCAACCTAACATCTCGGCGGTAACATTTGACAACATTCCTGGCGAGCTATCCTCTACGTGGGACATTCGTACACATCATTAACTTAATGTAACCTAACCTAACCCAACCTAACATCTCGGCGGTAATATTTGACGACATTCCTGGCGAGTTCGACTCTACGTCTCCGTGGGACCTTTATATACATCAATTACGTAATATAACCTTACCTAACCCAACCTGACATTTCGGCGGAAATATTTGACGACATTCCTGGCGAGTTGGGCTCTGCGTCTCCGTGGGACCCTTATATACATCAATAACGTAATATAACCTAACCTAACCCAACCTAACATCTCGGCGGTAATTTTTGACAACATTCCTGGCGAGTTGGCCCCGACGTCTGCGTGGGTCCTTCGTATACATCACTAACGTAATATAACCTAACCTAACCCAACCTAACATCTCGGCGGTAATATTTGACAACATTCCTGGCGAGCTGTCCTCTACGTGGGACATTCATATGCATCAATGACGTAATATAGCCTAACCTAACCCAACCTGACATCTCGGCGGTAATATTTGACGACATTCCTGGCGAGTTGGTCTCTACGTCTCCGTGGGACCTTTATATACATCAATAACGTAGTATAACCTAACCTAATCCAACCTGACATCTCGGCGGTAATATTTGACAACATTCCTGTCGAGTTGGCCCCGACGTCTGCGTGGGTCCTTCGTATACATCACTAACGTAATATAACCTTACCTAACCCAACCTAACATCTCGGCGGTAACATTTGACAACATTCCTGGCGAGCTATCCTCTACGTGGGACATTCGTACACATCATTAACTTAATGTAACCTAACCTAACCCAACCTAACATCTCGGCGGTAATATTTGACGACATTCCTGGCGAGTTGGGCTCTACGTCTCCGTGGGACCCTTATATACATCAATAACGTAATATAACCTAACCTAACCCAACCTGACATATCGGCGGTAATATTTGACGACATTCCTGGCGAGTTGGTCTCTACGTCTCCGTGGGACCTTTATATACATCAATAACGTAGTATAACCTAACCTAATCCAACCTGACATCTCGGCGGTAATATTTGACAACATTGCTGGCGAGCTGGCCCCTACGTCTCCGTGGGACCTTTATGTACATCAATAACATAATATAACTTAACATAACCCAACCTGACATCTCGGCGGTAAAATTTGACAACATTCCTGGCGAGCTATCCTCTACGTGGGACATTCATATGCATCAATAACGTAACATAACCTAACCTAACCCAACCCGACATCTCGGTGTTAATCTTTGAAGACATTCTTGGCGAGTTCGACTCTACGTCTCCGTGGGACCTTTATATACATCAGTATCCTAATATAACCTAACCTAACCCAACATAATCCCTCAGGGTACCGTTTAACCGCATTCCTTGCTTGTCGGCCTCTACTTCTCGGTGGGAACACTGTATACGTTTATGAAGTAATGTAACCTAACCTAACCCAACCTGACATCTCGGCGGTAATATTTGAAAACATTCCCGGCCAGATGGCCTCTACGTCTGCGTGGGACCTTTATATACATCAATAACGTAATATAACCTAACCTAACCCAACCTAACATCTCGGCGGCAATATTTGACAACATTCCTGGCGAGCTGTCCTCTACGTGGGACATTCATATGCATCAATAACGTAATATAGCCTAACCTAACCCAACCTGACATCTCGGCGGTAATATTTGACGACATTCCTGGCGAGTTCGACACTACGTCTCCGTGGGACCTTTATATACATCAATTACGTAATATAACCTTACCTAACCCAACCTGACATTTCGGCGGTAATATTTGACGACATTCCTGGCGAGTTGGGCTCTACGTCTCCGTGGGACCCTTATATACATCAATAACGTAATATAACCTAACCTAACCCAACCTGACATCTCGGCGGTAATATTTGACGACATTCCTGGCGAGTTGGTCTCTACGTCTCCGTGGGACCTTTATATACATCAATAACGTAGTATAACCTAACCTAATCCAACCTGACATCTCGGCAGTAATATTTGACAACATTCCTGTCGAGTTGGCACCGACGTCTGCGTGGGTCCTTCGTATACATCGCTAACGTAATATAACCTTACCTAACCCAACCTAACATCTCGGCGGTAACATTTGACAACATTCCTGGCGAGCTATCCTCTACGTGGGACATTCGTATACATCATTAACTTATTGTAACCTAACCTAACCCAACCTAACATCTCGGCGGTAATTTTTGACAACATTCCTGGCGAGCTATCCTCTACGTGGGACATTAATATGCGTCAATAACGTAATATAACCTAATCTAACCCAACCTGACATCTCGGCGGTAATATTTGAAGACATTCTTGGCGAGTTCGACTCTTCGTCTCCGTGGGACCTTTATATACATCAATAACGTAATATAACCTAACCTAACCCAACCTGACATCTCGGCGGTAACATTTGACAACATTCCTGGCGAGCTATCCTCTACCTGGGACATTCGTATACATCATTAACGTAATGTAACCTAACCGAACCCAACCTAACATCTCGGCGGTAACGTTTGACAACATTCCTGGCGAGCTATCCTCTACGTGGGACATTAATATGCGTCAATAACGTAATATAAACTAACCTAACCCAACCTGACATTTCGGCGGTAATATTTGAAGACATTCTTGGCGAGTTCGATCTACGTCTCCGACGGACCTTTATATACATCAATAACGTAATATAACCTAACCTAATCCAACCTGACATCTCGGCGGTAATATTTGACAACATTCCTGTCGAGTTGGCCCCGACGTCTGCGTGGGTCCTTCGTATACATCACTAACGTAATATAACCTTACCTAACCCAACCTAACATCTCGGCGGTAACATTTGACAACATTCCTGGCGAGCTATCCTCTACGTGGGACATTCGTACACATCATTAACTTAATGTAACCTAACCTAACCCAACCTAACATCTCGGCGGTAATATTTGACGACATTCCTGGCGAGTTGGACTCTACGTCTCCGTGGGACCCTTATATACATCAATAACGTAATATAACCTAACCTAACCCAACCTGACATCTCGGCGGTAATATTTGACGACATTCCTGGCGAGCTATCCTCTACGTGGGACATTCATATGCATCAATAACGTAACATAACCTAACCTAACCCAACCCGACATCTCGGTGTTAATCTTTGAAGACATTCTTGGCGAGTTCGACTCTACGTCTCCGTGGGACCTTTATATACATCAGTATCCTAATATAACCTAACCTAACCCAACATAATCCCTCAGGGTACCGTTTAACCGCATTCCTTGCTTGTCGGCCTCTACTTCTCGGTGGGAACACTGTATACGTTTATGAAGTAATGTAACCTAACCTAACCCAACCTGACATCTCGGCGGTAATATTTGAAAACATTCCCGGCGAGATGGCCTCTACGTCTGCGTGGGACCTTTATATACATCAATAACGTAATATAACCTAACCTAACCCAACCTAACATCTCGGCGGCAATATTTGACAACATTCCTGGCGAGCTGTCCTCTACGTGGGACATTCATATGCATCAATAACGTAATATAGCCTAACCTAACCCAACCTGACATCTCGGCGGTAATATTTGACGACATTCCTGGCGAGTTCGACTCTACGTCTCCGTGGGACCTTTATATACATCAATTACGTAATATAACCTTACCTAACCCAACCTGACATTTCGGCGGTAATATTTGACGACATTCCTGGCGAGTTGGGCTCTACGTCTCCGTGGGACCCTTATATACATCAATAACGTAATATAACCTAACCTAACCCAACCTGACATCTCGGCGGTAATATTTGACGACATTCCTGGCGAGTTGGTCTCTACGTCTCCGTGGGACCTTTATATACATCAATAACGTAGTATAACCTAACCTAATCCATCCTGACATCTCGGCGGTAATATTTGACAACATTGCTGGCGAGCTGGCCCCTATGTCTCCGTGGGACCTTTATGTACATCAATAACATAATATAACTTAACATAACCCAACCTGACATCTCGGCGGTAAAATTTGACAACATTCCTGGCGAGCTATCCTCTACGTGGGACATTCATATGCATCAATAACGTAACATAACCTAACCTAACCCAACCCGACATCTCGGTGTTAATCTTTGAAGATATTCTTGGCGAGTTCGACTCTACGTCTCCGTGGGACCTTTATATACATCAGTATCCTAATATAACCTAACCTAACCCAACCTAATCCCTCAGGGTACCGTTTAACCGCATTCCTTGCTTGTCGGCCTCTACTTCTCGGTGGGAACACTGTATACGTTTATGAAGTAATGTAACCTAACCTAACCCAACCTGACATCTCGGCGGTAATATTTGAAAACATTCCCGGCGAGATGGCCTCTACGTCTGCGTGGGACCTTTATATACATCAATAACGTAATATAACCTAACCTAACCCAACCTAACATCTCGGCGGCAATATTTGACAACATTCCTGGCGAGCTATCCTCTACGCGGGACATTCATATGCATCAATAACGTAATATAACCTTACCTAACCCAACCTGACATTTCGGCGGTAATATTTGACGACATTCCTGGCGAGTTGGGCTCTACGTCTCCGTGGGACCCTTATATACATCAATAACGTAATATAACCTAACCTAACCCAACCTGACATCTCGGCGGTAATATTTGACGACATTCCTGGCGAGTTGGTCTCTACGTCTCCGTGGGACCTTTATATACATCAATAACGTAGTATAACCTAACCTAATCCAACCTGACATCTCGGCAGTAATATTTGACAACATTCCTGTCGAGTTGGCACCGACGTCTGCGTGGGTCCTTCGTATACATCGCTAACGTAATATAACCTTACCTAACCCAACCTAACATCTCGGCGGTAACATTTGACAACATTCCTGGCGAGCTATCCTCTACGTGGGACATTCGTATACATCATTAACTTATTGTAACCTAACCTAACCCAACCTAACATCTCGGCGGTAATTTTTGACAACATTCCTGGCGAGCTATCCTCTGCGTGGGACATTAATATGCGTCAATAACGTAATATAACCTAATCTAACCCAACCTGACATCTCGGCGGTAATATTTGAAGACATTCTTGGCGAGTTCGACTCTTCGTCTCCGAGGGACCTTTATATACATCAATAACGTAATATAACCTAATCTAACCCAACCTGACATCTCGGCGGTAACACTTGACAACATTCCTGGCGAGCTATCCTCTACCTGGGACATTCGTATACATCATTAACGTAATGTAACCTAACCGAACCCAACCTAACATCTCGGCGGTAACGTTTGACAACATTCCTGGCGAGCTATCCTCTACGTGGGACATTAATATGCGTCAATAACGTAATATAAACTAACCTAACCCAACCTGACATTTCGGCGGTAATATTTGAAGACATTCTTGGCGAGTTCGATCTACGTCTCCGACGGACCTTTATATACATCAATAACGTAATATAACCTAACCTAATCCAACCTGACATCTCGGCGGTAATATTTGACAACATTCCTGTCGAGTTGGCCCCGACGTCTGCGTGGGTCCTTCGTATACATCACTAACGTAATATAACCTTACCTAACCCAACCTAACATCTCGGCGGTAACATTTGACAACATTCCTGGCGAGCTATCCTCTACGTGGGACATTCGTACACATCATTAACTTAATGTAACCTAACCTAACCCAACCTAACATCTCGGCGGTAATATTTGACGACATTCCTGGCGAGTTGGGCTCTACGTCTCCCTGGGACCCTTATATACATCAATAACGTAATATAACCTAACCTAACCCAACCTGACAACTCGGCGGTAATATTTGACGACATTCTTGGCGAGTTCGACTCTACGTCTCCGTGGGACCTTTATATACATCAGTATCCTAATATAACCTAACCTAACCCAACCTAATCCCTCAGGGTACCGTTTAACCGCATTCCTTGCTTGTCGGCCTCTACTTCTCGGTGGGAACACTGTATACGTTTATGAAGTAATGTAACCTAACCTAACCCAACCTGACATCTCGGCGGTAATATTTGAAAACATTCCCGGCGAGATGGCCTCTACGTCTGCGTGGGACCTTTATATACATCAATAACGTAATATAACCTAACCTAACCCAACCTAACATCTCGGCGGCAATATTTGACAACATTCCTGGCGAGCTATCCTCTACGCGGGACATTCATATGCATCAATAACGTAATATAACCTAACCTAACCCAACCTGAGATCTCGGCGGTAATATTTGACAACATTCCTGTCGAGTTGGCACCGACGTCTGCGTGGGTCCTTCGTATACATCGCTAACGTAATATAACCTTACCTAACCCAACCTAACATCTCGGCGGTAACATTTGACAACATTCCTGGCGAGCTATCCTCTACCTGGGACATTCGTATACATCATTAACGTAATGTAACCTAACCGAACCCAACCTAACATCTCGGCGGTAACGTTTGACAACATTCCTGGCGAGCTATCCTCTACGTGGGACATTCGTACACATCATTAACTTAATGTAACCTAACCTAACCCAACCTAACATCTCGGCGGTAATTTTTGACAACATTCCTGGCGAGTTGGCCCCGACGTCTGCGTGGGTCCTTCGTATACAACACTAACGTAATATAACCTAACCTAACCCAACCTAACATCCCGGCGGTAATATTTGACAACATTCCTGGCGAGCTATCCTCTACGTGGGACATTCATATGCATCAATAACGTAATATAGCCTAACCTAACCCAACCTGACATCTCGGCGGTAATATTTGACGACATTCCTGGCGAGTTCGACTCTACGTCTCCGTGGGACCTTTATATACATCAATTACGTAATATAACCTTACCTAACCCAACCTGACATTTCGGCGGTAATATTTGACGACATTCCTGGCGAGTTGGGCTCTACGTCTCCGTGGGACCCTTATATACATCAATAACGTAATATAACCTAACCTAACCCAACCTGACATCTCGGCGGTAATATTTGACGACATTCCTGGGAGTTGGTCTCTACGTCTCCGTGGGACCTTTATATACATCAATAACGTAGTATAACCTAACCTAATCCAACCTGACATCTCGGCAGTAATATTTGACAACATTCCTGTCGAGTTGGCACCGACGTCTGCGTGGGTCCTCCGTATACATCGCTAACGTAATATAACCTTACCTAACCCAACCTAACATCTCGGCGGTAACATTTGACAACATTCCTGGCGAGCTATCCTCTACGTGGGACATTCGTATACATCATTAACTTATTGTAACCTAACCTAACCCAACCTAACATCTCGGCGGTAATTTTTGACAACATTCCTGGCGAGCTATCCTCTACGTGGGCCATTAATATGCGTCAATAACGTAATATAACCTAATCTAACCCAACCTGACATCTCGGCGGTAATATTTGAAGACATTCTTGGCGAGTTCGACTCTACGTCTCCGTGGGACCTTTATATACATCAATAACGTAATATAACCTAACCTAACCCAACCTGACATCTCGGCGGTAACATTTGACAACATTCCTGGCGAGCTATCCTCTACCTGGGACATTCGTATACATCATTAACGTAATGTAACCTAACTGAACCCAACCTAACATCTCGGCGGTAACGTTTGACAACATTCCTGGCGAGCTATTCTCTACGTGGGACATTAATATGCGTCAATAACGTAATATAAACTAACCTAACCCAACCTGACATCTCGGCGGTAATATTTGACGACATTCCTGGCGAGTTCGACTCTACGTCTCCGTGGGACCTTTATATACATCAATTACGTAATATAAAATTACCTAACCCAACCTGACATTTCGGCGGTAATATTTGACGACATTCCTGGCGAGTTGGGCTCTACGTCTCCGTGGGACCCTTATATACATCAATAACGTAATATAACCTAACCTAACCCAACCTGACATCTCGGCGGTAATATTTGACGACATTCCTGGCGAGTTGGTCTCTACGTCTCCGTGGGACCTTTATATACATCAATAACGTAGCATAACCTAACCTAATCCAACCTGACATCTCGGCGGTAATATTTGACAACATTGCTGGCGAGCTGGCCCCTACGTCTCCGTGGGACCTTTATGTACATCAATAACATAATATAACTTAACATAACCCAACCTGACATCTCGGCGGTAAAATTTGACAACATTCCTGGCGAGTTGTCCTCTACGTCTGTGTGGGACCTTTATATACATCAATAACGTAATATAACCTAACCTAACCCAACCTGACATCTCGGCGGTAATATTTGAAGACATTCGTGGCGAGTTCGACT
Source organism: Xylocopa violacea (assembly GCA_963969225.1). Lineage (NCBI taxonomy): Eukaryota > Metazoa > Arthropoda > Insecta > Hymenoptera > Apidae > Xylocopa > Xylocopa violacea. The sequence continues at coordinate 6,936,918 of CAXAJV010000001.1, forward strand.
CTACGTCTCCGTGGGACCTTTATATACATCAATAACGTAATATAACCTAACCTAACCCAACCTGACATCTCAGCGGTAATATTTGACAACATTCCTGGCGAGCTATCCTCTACGTGGGACATTCATATGCATCAATAACGTAACATAACCTAACCTAACCCAACCCGACATCTCGGCGTTAATCTTTGAAGACATTCTTGGCGAGTTCGACTCTACGTCTCCGTGGGACCTTTATGTACATCAGTATCCTAATATAACCTAACCTAACCCAACCTAATCCCTCAGGGTACCGTTTAACCGCATTCCTTGCTTGTCGGCCTCTACTTCTCGGTGGGAACACTGTATACGTTTATGAAGTAATGTAACCTAACCTAACCCAACCTGACATCTCGGCGGTAATATTTGAAAACATTCCCGGCGAGATGGCCTCTACGTCTGCGTGGGACCTTTATATACATCAATAACGTAATATAACCTAACCTAACCCAACCTAACATCTCGGCGGCAATATTTGACAACATTCCTGGCGAGCTATCCTCTACACGGGACATTCATATGCATCAATAACGTAATATAACCTAACCTAACCCAACCTGACATTTCGGCGGTAATATTTGAAGACATTCTTGGCGAGTTCGATCGACGTCTCCGACGGACCTTTATATACATCAATAACGTAATATAACCTAACCTAACCCAACCTGACATCTCGGCGGTAATATTTGACAACATTCCTGCCGAGTTGGCCCCGACGTCTGCGTGGGTCCTTCGTATACATCGCTAACGTAATATAACCTTACCTAACCCAACCTAACATCTCGGCGGTAACATTTGACAACATTCCTGGCGAGCTATCCTCTACGTGGGACATTCGTATACATCATTAACTTATTGTAACCTAACCTAACCCAACCTAACATCTCGGCGGTAATTTTTGAAGACATTCTTGGCGAGTTCGACTCTACGTCTCCGTGGGACCTTTATATACATCAATAACGTAATATAACCTAACCTAACCCAACCTGACATCTCGGCGGTAACATTTGACAACATTCCTGGCGAGCTATCCTCTACCTGGGACATTCGTATACATCATTAACGTAATGTAACCTAACCGAACCCAACCTAACATCTCGGCGGTAACATTTGACAACATTCCTGGCGAGCTATCCTCTACGTGGGACATTCGTACACATCATTAACTTAATGTAACCTAACCTAACCCAACCTAACATCTCGGCGGTAATTTTTGACAACATTCCTGGCGAGTTGGCCCCGAAGTCTGCGTGGGTCCTTCGTATACATCACTAACGTAATATAACCTAACCTAACCCAACCTAACATCTCGGCGGTAACATTTGACAACATTCCTGGCGAGCTATCCTCTACGTGGGACATTCGTACACATCATTAACTTAATGTAACCTAACCTAACCCAACCTAACATCTCGGCGGTAATATTTGACGACATTCCTGGCGAGTTCGACTCTACGTCTCCGTGGGACCTTTATATACATCAATTACGTAATATAACCTTACCTAACCCAACCTGACATTTCGGCGGAAATATTTGACGACATTCCTGGCGAGTTGGGCTCTGCGTCTCCGTGGGACCCTTATATACATCAATAACGTAATATAACCTAACCTAACCCAACCTAACATCTCGGCGGTAATTTTTGACAACATTCCTGGCGAGTTGGCCCCGACGTCTGCGTGGGTCCTTCGTATACATCACTAACGTAATATAACCTAACCTAACCCAACCTAACATCTCGGCGGTAATATTTGACAACATTCCTGGCGAGCTGTCCTCTACGTGGGACATTCATATGTATCAATGACGTAATATAGCCTAACCTAACCCAACCTGACATCTCGGCGGTAATATTTGACGACATTCCTGGCGAGTTCGACTCTACGTCTCCGTGGGACCTTTATATACATCAATTACGTAATATAAAATTACCTAACCCAACCTGACATTTCGGCGGTAATATTTGACGACATTCCTGGCGAGTTGGGCTCTACGTCTCCGTGGGACCCTTATATACATCAATAACGTAATATAACCTAACCTAACCCAACCTGACATCTCGGCGGTAATATTTGACGACATTCCTGGCGAGTTGGTCTCTACGTCTCCGTGGGACCTTTATATACATCAATAACGTAGCATAACCTAACCTAATCCAACCTGACATCTCGGCGGTAATATTTGACAACATTGCTGGCGAGCTGGCCCCTACGTCTCCGTGGGACCTTTATGTACATCAATAACATAATATAACTTAACATAACCCAACCTGACATCTCGGCGGTAAAATTTGACAACATTCCTGGCGAGTTGTCCTCTACGTCTGTGTGGGACCTTTATATACATGAATAACGTAATATAACTTAACCTAACCCAACCTGACATGTCGGCGGTAATATTTGACAACATTCCTGGCGAGTTGGCCAAGACGTCTGCGTGGGTCCTTCATATACATCATTAACGTAATATAATCTAACCTAACCCAACCTAACATCTCGGCGGTAATATTTGACAACTTGCCTGGCGAGTTATCCTCTACGTGGGACATTCATATGCATCAATAACGTATTATAATCTAACCTGACCCAACCCGACATCTCGGTGGTAATATTTGACAACATTCCTGGCGAGATGGCCCCGACGTCTGTGTGGGTCCTTCGTATACATCATGAACGTAATGTAACATAACCTAACCCAACCTAACATCTCGGCGGTAATATCTGACAACATTCCTGGCGTGCTATCCTCTACGTGGGACATTCATATGCATCAATAACGTATTATAATCTAACCTGACCCAACCCGACATCTCGGCGGTAATAGTTGACAACATTCCTGGCGAGTTGGCCCCGACGTCTGTGTCGGTCCTTCGTATACATCATGAACGTAATGTAACATAACCTAACCCAACCTAACATCTCGGCGGTAATATCTGACAACATTCCTGGCGTGCTATCCTCTACGTGGGACAATCATATGCATCAATAACGTAATATAACCTAACCTAACCCAACCTGACATCTCGGCGGTAATATTTGAAGACATTCGTGGCGAGTTCGACTCTACGTCTCCGTGGGACCTTTATATACATCAATAACGTAATATAACCTAACCTAACCCAACCTGACATCTCAGCGGTAATATTTGACAACATTCCTGGCGATCTATCCTCTACGCGGGACATTCATATGCATCAATAACGTAACATAACCTAACCTAACCCAACCCGACATCTCGGCGTTAATCTTTGAAGACATTCTTGGCGAGTTCGACTCTACGTCTCCGTGGGACGTTTATATACATCAGTATCCTAATATAACCTAACCTAACCCAACCTAATCCCTCAGGGTACCGTTTAACCGCATTCCTTGCTTGTCGGCCTCTACTTCTCGGTGGGAACACTGTATACGTTTATGAAGTAATGTAACCTAACCTAACCCAACCTGACATCTCGGCGGTAATATTTGAAAACATTCCAGGCGAGATGGCCTCTACGTCTGCGTGGGACCTTTATATACATCAATAACGTAATATAACCTAACCTAACCCAACCTAACATCTCGGCGGCAATATTTGACAACATTCCTGGCGAGCTATCCTCTACACGGGACATTCATATGCATCAATAACGTAATATAACCTAACCTAACCCAACCTGACATTTCGGCGGTAATATTTGAAGACATTCTTGGCGAGTTCGATCGACGTCTCCGACGGACCTTTATATACATCAATAACGTAATATAACCTAACCTAACCCAACCTGACATCTCGGCGGTAATATTTGACAACATTCCTGTCGAGTTGGCCCCGACGTCTGCGTGGGTCCTTCGTATACATCGCTATCGTAATATAACCTTACCTAACCCAACCTAACATCTCGGCGGTAACATTTGACAACATTCCTGGCGAGCTATCCTCTACGTGGGACATCCGTATACATCATTAACTTATTGTAACCTAACCTAACCCAACCTAACATCTCGGCGGTAATTTTTGAAGACATTCTTGGCGAGTTCGACTCTACGTCTCCGTGGGACCTTTATATACATCAATAACGTAATATAACCTAACCTAACCCAACCTGACATCTCGGCGGTAACATTTGACAACATTCCTGGCGAGCTATCCTCTACCTGGGACATTCGTATACATCATTAACGTAATGTAACCTAACCGAACCCAACCTAACATCTCGGCGGTAACATTTGACAACATTCCTGGCGAGCTATCCTCTACGTGGGACATTCGTACACATCATTAACTTAATGTAACCTAACCTAACCCAACCTAACATCTCGGCGGTAATTTTTGACAACATTCCTGGCGAGTTGGCCCCGAAGTCTGCGTGGGTCCTTCGTATACATCACTAACGTAATATAACCTAACCTAACCCAACATAACATCTCGGCGGTAACATTTGACAACATTCCTGGCGAGCTATCCTCTACGTGGAACATTCGTACACATCATTAACTTAATGTAACCTAACCTAACCCAACCTAACATCTCGGCGGTAATATTTGACGACATTCCTGGCGAGTTCGACTCTACGTCTCCGTGGGACCTTTATATACATCAATTACGTAATATAACCTTACCTAACCCAACCTGACATTTCGGCGGAAATATTTGACGACATTCCTGGCGAGTTGGGCTCTGCGTCTCCGTGGGACCCTTATATACATCAATAACGTAATATAACCTAACCTAACCCAACCTGACATCTCGGCGGTAATATTTGACGACATTCCTGGCGAGTTGGTCTCTACGTCTCCGTGGGACCTTTATATACATCAATAACGTAGTATAACCTAACCTAATCCAACCTGACATCTCGGCGGTAATATTTGACAACATTCCTGGCGAGCTGGCCCCTACGTCTCCGTGGGACCTTTATGTACATCAATAACATAATATAACTTAACATAACCCAACCTCACATCTCGGCGGTAAAATTTGACAACATTCCTGGCGAGTTGTCCTCTACGCCTGTGTGGGACCTTCATATACATCAATAACGTAATATAACTTAACCTAACGCAACCTGACATGTCGGCGGTAATATTTGACAACATTCCTGTCGAGTTGGCCAAGACGTCTGCGTGGGTCCTTCATATACATCATTAACGTAATATAATCTAACCTAACCCAACCTAACATCTCGGCGGTAATATTTGACAACTTGCCTGGCGAGTTATCCTCTACGTGGGACATTCATATGCATCAATAACGTATTATAATCTAACCTGACCCAACCCGACATCTCGGCGGTAATATTTGACAACATTCCTGGCGAGATGGCCCCGACGTCTGTGTGGGTCCTTCGTATACATCATGAACGTAATGTAACATAACCTAACCCAACCTAACATCTCGGCGGTAATATCTGACAACATTCCTGGCGTGCTATCCTCTACGTGGGATATTCATATGCATCAATAACGTATTATAATCTAACCTGACCCAACCCGACATCTCGGCGTTAATATTTGAAGACATTCTTGGCGAGTTCGAATCTACGTCTCCGTGGGACCTTTATATACATCAATAACGTAATATAACCTAACCTAACCCAACCTGACATCTCGGCGGTAATATTTGACAACATTCCTGGCGAGTTGGCCAAGACGTCTGCGTGGGTCCTTCATATACATCATTAACGTAATATAATCTAACCTAACCCAACCTAACATCTCGCCGGCAATATTTGAAAACTTGCCTGGCGAGTTATCATCTGCGTGGGACATTCATATGCATCAATAACGTATTGTAATCTAACCTAACCCAACTTGTCAACTCGGCGGTAATATTTGACAACATTCCTGGCGAGTTGGCCCCGACGTCTGTGTGGGTCCTTCGTATACATCATTAACGTAATGTAACCTAACCTAACCCAACCTAACATCTCGGCGGTAATATTTGACAACATTCCTGGCGAGCTATCCTCTACGTGGGACATTCATATGCATCAATAACGTAATATAACCTAACCTAACCCAACCTGACATTTCGGCGGTAATATTTGAAGACATTCTTGGCGAGTTCGATCTACGTCTCCGACGGACTTTTATATACATCAATAACGTAATATAACCTAACCTAACCCAACCTGACATCTCGGCGGTAATATTTGACAACATTCCTGTCGAGTTGGCCCCGACGTCTGCGTGGGTCCTTCGTATACATCACTAACGTAATATAACCTAACCTAACCCAACCTAACATCTCGGCGGTAACATTTGACAACATTCCTGGCGAGCTATCCTCTACGTGGGACATTCGTACACATCATTAACTTAATGTAACCTAACCTAACCCAACCTAACAACTCGGCGGTAATATTTGACGACATTCCTGGCGAGTTCGACTCTACGTCTCCGTGGGACCTTTATATACATCAATTACGTAATATAACATAACCTAACCCAACCTGACATCTCGGCGGTAATATTTGACAACATTCCTGTCGAGTTGGCCCCGACGTCTGCGTGGGTCCTTCGTATACATCACTAACGTAATATAACCTAACCTAACCCAACCTAACATCTCGGCGGTAACATTTGACAACATTTCTGGCGAGCTATCCTCTACGTGGGACATTCGTATACATCATTAACTTAATGTAACCTAACCTAACCCAACCTAACATCTCGGCGGTAATTTTTGACAACATTCCTGGCGAGCTATCCTCTACGTGGGACATTAATATGCGTCAATAACGTAATATAACCTAATCTAACACAACCTGACATCTCGGCGTTAATATTTGAAGACATTCTTGGCGAGTTCGACTCTACGTCTCCGTGGGACCTTTATATACATCAATAACGTAATATAACCTAACCTAACCCAACCTGACATCTCGGCGGTAACATTTGACAACATTCCTGGCGAGCTATCCTCTACCTGGGACATTCGTATACATCATTAACGTAATGTAACCTAACCGAACCCAACCTAACATCTCGGCGGTAATGTTTGACAACATTCCTGGCGAGCTATCCTCTACGTGGGACATTAATATGCGTCAATAACGTAATATGAACTAACCAGGCCCAACCTGACATCTCGGCGGTAATATTTGAAGACATTCTGGGCGAGTTCGGCTCTACGTCTCCGTGGGACCTTTATATACATCAATAACGCAATATAACCTAACCTAACCCAACCTGACATCTCGGCGGTAATATTTGAAGACATTCGTGGCGAGTTGGCCCCGACGTCTGCGTGGGTCCTTCGTAAACATCACTAACGTAATATAACCTAACCTAACCCAACCTAACATCTCGGCGGTAATATTTGACAACATTCCTGGCGAGCTGGCCCCTACGTCTCCGTGGGACCTTTATGTACATCAATAACATAATATAACTTAACCTAACCCAACCTGATATCTCGGCGGGAATATTTGACAAAATTCCTGGCGAGTTGGCATCTACGTGTCCGTGGGACCTTTATATACATCAGTATCCTAATATAACCTAACCTAACCCAACCTAATCTCTCGGGGTAACGTTTAACCACATTCCTTGCTTGTCGGCCCCTACATCTCGGTGGGAACACTGTATACGTCTGTGAAGTAATATAACCTAACCTAAGACAACCTGACATCTCGGCGGTAAAATTTGACAACATTCCTGGCGAGTTGACCTCTACGTCTCCGTGGGACCTTTATATACATCAATAACGTAATATAACCTATCCTAACCCAAACTGACATCTCAGCGGTAATATTTGACAACATTCCTGGCGAGTTGGCCAAGACGTCTGCGTGGGTCCTTCATATACATCATTAACGTAATATAATCTAACCTAACCCAACCTAACATCTCGCCGGCAATATTTGAAAACTTGCCTGGCGAGTTATCATCTGCGTGGGACATTCATATGCATCAATAACGTATTGTAATCTAACCTAACCCAACTTGTCAACTCGGCGGTAATATTTGACAACATTCCTGGCGAGTTGGCCCCGACGTCTGTGTGGGTCCTTCGTATACATCATTAACGTAATGCAACCTAACCTAACCCAACCTAACATCTCGGCGGTAATATTTGACAACATTCCTGGCGAGCTATCCTCTACGTGGGACATTCATATGCATCAATAACGTAATATAACCTAACCTAACCCAACCTGACATTTCGGCGGTAATATTTGAAGACATTCTTGGCGAGTTCGATCTACGTCTCCGACGGACTTTTATATACATCAATAACGTAATATAACCTAACCTAACCCAACCTGACATCTCGGCGGTAATATTTGACAACATTCCTGTCGAGTTGGCCCCGACGTCTGCGTGGGTCCTCCGTATACATCACTAACGTAATATAACCTAACCTAACCCAACCTAACATCTCGGCGGTAACATTTGACAACATTCCTGGCGAGCTATCCTCTACGCGGGACATTCGTATACATCATTAACTTAATGTAACCTAACCTAACCCAACCTAACATCTCGGCGGTAATTTTTGACAACATTCCTGGCGAGCTATCCTCTACGTGGGACATTAATATGCGTCAATAACGTAATAAAACCTAATCTAACCCAACCTGACATCTCGGCGGTAATATTTGAAGACATTCTTGGCGAGTTCGACTCTACGTCTCCGTGGGACCTTTATATACATCAATAACGTAATATAACCTAACCTAACCCAACCTGACATCTCGGCGGTAACATTTGACAACATTCCTGGCGAGCTATCCTCTACCTGGGACATTCGTATACATCATTAACGTAATGTAACCTAACCGAACCCAACCTAACATCTCGGCGGTAATGTTTGACAACATTCCTGGCGAGCTATCCTCTACGTGGGACATTAATATGCGTCAATAACGTAATATGAACTAACCTAGCCCAACCTGACATCTCGGCGGTAATATTTGAAGACATTCTGGGCGAGTTCGGCTCTACGTCTCCGTGGGACCTTTATATACATCAATAACGCAATATAACCTAACCTAACCCAACCTGACATCTCGGCGGTAATATTTGACAACATTCCTGGCGAGTTGGCCCCGACGTCTGCGTGGGTCCTTCGTATACATCACTAACGTAATATAACCTAACCTAACCCAACCTAACATCTCGGCGGTAATATTTGACAACATTCCTGGCGAGCTGGCCCCTACGTCTCCGTGGGACCTTTATGTACATCAATAACATAATATAACTTAACCTAACCCAACCTGATATCTCGGCGGGAATATTTGACAAAATTCCTGGCGAGTTGGCATCTACGTGTCCGTGGGACCTTTATATACATCAGTATCCTAATATAACCTAACCTAACCCAACCTAATCTCTCGGGGTAACGTTTAACCACATTCCTTGCTTGTCGGCCCCTACATCTCGGTGGGAACACTGTATACGTCTGTGAAGTAATATAACCTAACCTAAGACAACCTGACATCTCGGCGGTAAAATTTGACAACATTCCTGGCGAGTTGACCTCTACGTCTCCGTGGGACCTTTATATACATCAATAACGTAATATAACCTATCCTAACCCAAACTGACATGTCAGCGGTAATATTTGACAACATTCCTGGCGAGCTGTCCTCTATGCGGGACATTCATATGCATCAATAACGTATTATAATCTAACCTAACCCAACCTGACATCTCGGCGGTAATATTTGACAACATTCCTGGCGAGTTGGCCACGACGTCTGTGTGGGTCCTTCCTATACATCATGAACGTAATGTAACATAACCTAACCCAACCTAACATCTCGGCGGTAATACTTGACAACATTCCTGGCGTGCTATCCTCTACGTGGGACATTCATATGCATCAATAACGTAATATAACCTAACCTAACCCAACCTGGCATCTCGGCGGTAATATTTGAAGACATTGTTGGCGAGTTCGACTCTACGTCTCCGTGGGACCTTTATATACATCAATAACGTAATTTAACCTAACCTAACCCAACCTGACATCTCAGCGGTAATATTTGACAACATTCCTGGCGAGCTATCCTCTTCGTGGGACATTCATATGCATCAATAACGTAATATAACCTAACCTAACCCAACCTGACATCTCGGCGGTAATATTTGAAGACATTCTTGGCGAGTTCGACTCTACGTCTCCGTGGGACCTTTATATACATCAATAACGTAATATAACCTAACCCAACCCAACCTGACATCTCAGCGGTAATATTTGACAACATTCCTGGCGAGCTATCCTCTACGTGGGACAGTCATATGCATCAATAACGTAATATAACCTAACCTAACCCAACCTGACATTTCGGCGGTAATATTTGAAGACATTCTTGGCGAGTTCGATCTACGTCTCCGACGGACTTTTATATACATCAATAACGTAATATAACCTAACCTAACCCAACCTGACATCTCGGCGGTAATATTTGACAACATTCCTGTCGAGTTGGCCCCGACGTCTGCGTGGGTCCTTCGTATACATCACTAACGTAATATAACCTAACCTAACCCAACCTAACATCTCGGCGGTAACATTTGACAACATTTCTGGCGAGCTATCCTCTACGTGGGACATTCGTATACATCATTAACTTAATGTAACCTAACCTAACCCAACCTAACATCTCGGCGGTAATTTTTGACAACATTCCTGGCGAGCTATCCTCTACGTGGGACATTAATATGCGTCAATAACGTAATATAACCTAATCTAACACAACCTGACATCTCGGCGGTAATATTTGAAGACATTCTTGGCGAGTTCGACTCTACGTCTCCGTGGGACCTTTATATACATCAATAACGTAATATAACCTAACCTAACCCAACCTGACATCTCGGCGGTAACATTTGACAACATTCCTGGCGAGCTATCCTCTACCTGGGACATTCGTATACATCATTAACGTAATGTAACCTAACCGAACCCAACCTAACATCTCGGCGGTAATGTTTGACAACATTCCTGGCGAGCTATCCTCTACGTGGGACATTAATATGCGTCAATAACGTAATATGAACTAACCTAGCCCAACCTGACATCTCGGCGGTAATATTTGAAGACATTCTGGGCGAGTTCGGCTCTACGTCTCCGTGGGACCTTTATATACATCAATAACGCAATATAACCTAACCTAACCCAACCTGACATCTCGGCGGTAATATTTGAAGACATTCGTGGCGAGTTGGCCCCGACGTCTGCGTGGGTCCTTCGTATACATCACTAACGTAATATAACCTAACCTAACCCAACCTAACATCTCGGCGGTAATATTTGACAACATTCCTGGCGAGCTGGCCCCTACGTCTCCGTGGGACCTTTATGTACATCAATAACATAATATAACTTAACCTAACCCAACCTGATATCTCGGCGGGAATATTTGACAAAATTCCTGGCGAGTTGGCATCTACGTGTCCGTGGGACCTTTATATACATCAGTATCCTAATATAACCTAACCTAACCCAACCTAATCTCTCGGGGTAACGTTTAACCACATTCCTTGCTTGTCGGCCCTTACATCTCGGTGGGAACACTGTATACGTCTGTGAAGTAATATAACCTAACCTAAGACAACCTGACATCTCGGCGGTAAAATTTGAAAACATTCCTGGCGAGTTGACCTCTACGTCTCCGTGGGACCTTTATATACATCAATAACGTAATATAACCTATCCTAACCCAAACTGACATCTCAGCGGTAATATTTGACAACATTCCTGGCGAGTTGGCCAAGACGTCTGCGTGGGTCCTTCATATACATCATTAACGTAATATAATCTAACCTAACCCAACCTAACATCTCGCCGGCAATATTTGAAAACTTGCCTGGCGAGTTATCATCTGCGTGGGACATTCATATGCATCAATAACGTATTGTAATCTAACCTAACCCAACTTGTCAACTCGGCGGTAATATTTGACAACATTCCTGGCGAGTTGGCCCCGACGTCTGTGTGGGTCCTTCGTATACATCATTAACGTAATGCAACCTAACCTAACCCAACCTAACATCTCGGCGGTAATATTTGACAACATTCCTGGCGAGCTATCCTCTACGTGGGACATTCATATGCATCAATAACGTAATATAACCTAACCTAACCCAACCTGACATTTCGGCGGTAATATTTGAAGACATTCTTGGCGAGTTCGATCTACGTCTCCGACGGACTTTTATATACATCAATAACGTAATATAACCTAACCTAACCCAACCTGACATCTCGGCGGTAATATTTGACAACATTCCTGTCGAGTTGGCCCCGACGTCTGCGTGGGTCCTCCGTATACATCACTAACGTAATATAACCTAACCTAACCCAACCTAACATCTCGGCGGTAACATTTGACAACATTCCTGGCGAGCTATCCTCTACGCGGGACATTCGTATACATCATTAACTTAATGTAACCTAACCTAACCCAACCTAACATCTCGGCGGTAATTTTTGACAACATTCCTGGCGAGCTATCCTCTACGTGGGACATTAATATGCGTCAATAACGTAATAAAACCTAATCTAACCCAATCTGACATCTCGGCGGTAATATTTGAAGACATTCTTGGCGAGTTCGACTCTACGTCTCCGTGGGACCTTTATATACATCAATAACGTAATATAACCTAACCTAACCCAACCTGACATCTCGGCGGTAACATTTGACAACATTCCTGGCGAGCTATCCTCTACCTGGGACATTCGTATACATCATTAACGTAATGTAACCTAACCGAACCCAACCTAACATCTCGGCGGTAATGTTTGACAACATTCCTGGCGAGCTATCCTCTACGTGGGACATTAATATGCGTCAATAACGTAATATGAACTAACCTAGCCCAACCTGACATCTCGGCGGTAATATTTGAAGACATTCTGGGCGAGTTCGGCTCTACGTCTCCGTGGGACCTTTATATACATCAATAACGCAATATAACCTAACCTAACCCAACCTGACATCTCGGCGGTAATATTTGACAACATTCCTGGCGAGTTGGCCCCGACGTCTGCGTGGGTCCTTCGTATACATCACTAACGTAATATAACCTAACCTAACCCAACCTAACATCTCGGCGGTAATATTTGACAACATTCCTGGCGAGCTGGCCCCTACGTCTCCGTGGGACCTTTATGTACATCAATAACATAATACAACTTAACCTAACCCAACCTGATATCTCGGCGGGAATATTTGACAAAATTCCTGGCGAGTTGGCATCTACGTGTCCGTGGGACCTTTATATACATCAGTATCCTAATATAACCTAACCTAACCCAACCTAATCTCTCGGGGTAACGTTTAACCACATTCCTTGCTTGTCGGCCCCTACATCTCGGTGGGAACACTGTATACGTCTGTGAAGTAATATAACCTAACCTAAGACAACCTGACATCTCGGCGGTAAAATTTGACAACATTCCTGGCGAGTTGACCTCTACGTCTCCGTGGGACCTTTATATACATCAATAACGTAATATAACCTATCCTAACCCAAACTGACATGTCAGCGGTAATATTTGACAACATTCCTGGCGAGCTGTCCTCTATGCGGGACATTCATATGCATCAATAACGTATTATAATCTAACCTAACCCAACCTGACATCTCGGCGGTAATATTTGACAACATTCCTGGCGAGTTGGCCACGACGTCTGTGTGGGTCCTTCCTATACATCATGAACGTAATGTAACATAACCTAACCCAACCTAACATCTCGGCGGTAATATTTGACAACATTCCTGGCGTGCTATCCTCTACGTGGGACATTCATATGCATCAATAACGTAATATAACCTAACCTAACCCAACCTGGCATCTCGGCGGTAATATTTGAAGACATTGTTGGCGAGTTCGACTCTACGTCTCCGTGGGACCTTTATATACATCAATAACGTAATTTAACCTAACCTAACCCAACCTGACATCTCAGCGGTAATATTTGACAACATTCCTGGCGAGCTATCCTCTTCGTGGGACATTCATATGCATCAATAACGTAATATAACCTAACCTAACCCAACCTGACATCTCGGCGGTAATATTTGAAGACATTCTTGGCGAGTTCGACTCTACGTCTCCGTGGGACCTTTATATACATCAATAACGTAATATAACCTAACCCAACCCAACCTGACATCTCAGCGGTAATATTTGACAACATTCCTGGCGAGCTATCCTCTACGTGGGACAGTCATATGCATCAATAACGTAATATAACCTAACCTAACCCAACCTGACATTTCGGCGGTAATATTTGAAGACATTCTTGGCGAGTTCGATCTACGTCTCCGACGGACTTTTATATACATCAATAACGTAATATAACCTAACCTAACCCAACCTGACATCTCGGCGGTAATATTTGACAACATTCCTGTCGAGTTGGCCCCGACGTCTGCGTGGGTCCTTCGTATACATCACTAACGTAATATAACCTAACCTAACCCAACCTAACATCTCGGCGGTAACATTTGACAACATTCCTGGCGAGCTATCCTCTACGTGGGACATTCGTACACATCATTAACTTAATGTAACCTAACCTAACCCAACCTAACAACTCGGCGGTAATATTTGACGACATTCCTGGCGAGTTCGACTCTACGTCTCCGTGGGACCTTTATATACATCAATTACGTAATATAACCTAACCTAACCCAACCTGACATCTCGGCGGTAATATTTGACAACATTCCTGTCGAGTTGGCCCCGACGTCTGCGTGGGTCCTTCGTATACATCACTAACGTAATATAACCTAACCTAACCCAACCTAACATCTCGGCGGTAACATTTGACAACATTTCTGGCGAGCTATCCTCTACGTGGGACATTCGTATACATCATTAACTTAATGTAACCTAACCTAACCCAACCTAACATCTCGGCGGTAATTTTTGACAACATTCCTGGCGAGCTATCCTCTACGTGGGACATTAATATGCGTCAATAACGTAATATAACCTAATCTAACACAACCTGACATCTCGGCGGTAATATTTGAAGACATTCTTGGCGAGTTCGACTCTACGTCTCCGTGGGACCTTTATATACATCAATAACGTAATATAACCTAACCTAACCCAACCTGACATCTCGGCGGTAACATTTGACAACATTCCTGGCGAGCTATCCTCTACCTGGGACATTCGTATACATCATTAACGTAATGTAACCTAACCGAACCCAACCTAACATCTCGGCGGTAATGTTTGACAACATTCCTGGCGAGCTATCCTCTACGTGGGACATTAATATGCGTCAATAACGTAATATGAACTAACCTAGCCCAACCTGACATCTCGGCGGTAATATTTGAAGACATTCTGGGCGAGTTCGGCTCTACGTCTCCGTGGGACCTTTATATACATCAATAACGCAATATAACCTAACCTAACCCAACCTGACATCTCGGCGGTAATATTTGAAGACATTCGTGGCGAGTTGGCCCCGACGTCTGCGTGGGTCCTTCGTATACATCACTAACGTAATATAACCTAACCTAACCCAACCTAACATCTCGGCGGTAATATTTGACAACATTCCTGGCGAGCTGGCCCCTACGTCTCCGTGGGACCTTTATGTACATCAATAACATAATATAACTTAACCTAACCCAACCTGATATCTCGGCGGGAATATTTGACAAAATTCCTGGCGAGTTGGCATCTACGTGTCCGTGGGACCTTTATATACATCAGTATCCTAATATAACCTAACCTAACCCAACCTAATCTCTCGGGGTAACGTTTAACCACATTCCTTGCTTGTCGGCCCCTACATCTCGGTGGGAACACTGTATACGTCTGTGAAGTAATATAACCTAACCTAAGACAACCTGACATCTCGGCGGTAAAATTTGACAACATTCCTGGCGAGTTGACCTCTACGTCTCCGTGGGACCTTTATATACATCAATAACGTAATATAACCTATCCTAACCCAAACTGACATGTCAGCGGTAATATTTGACAACATTCCTGGCGAGCTGTCCTCTATGCGGGACATTCATATGCATCAATAACGTATTATAATCTAACCTAACCCAACCTGACATCTCGGCGGTAATATTTGACAACATTCCTGGCGAGTTGGCCACGACGTCTGTGTGGGTCCTTCCTATACATCATGAACGTAATGTAACATAACCTAACCCAACCTAACATCTCGGCGGTAATATTTGACAACATTCCTGGCGTGCTATCCTCTACGTGGGACATTCATATGCATCAATAACGTAATATAACCTAACCTAACCCAACCTGGCATCTCGGCGGTAATATTTGAAGACATTGTTGGCGAGTTCGACTCTACGTCTCCGTGGGACCTTTATATACATCAATAACGTAATTTAACCTAACCTAACCCAACCTGACATCTCAGCGGTAATATTTGACAACATTCCTGGCGAGCTATCCTCTTCGTGGGACATTCATATGCATCAATAACGTAATATAACCTAACCTAACCCAACCTGACATCTCGGCGGTAATATTTGAAGACATTCTTGGCGAGTTCGACTCTACGTCTCCGTGGGACCTTTATATACATCAATAACGTAATATAACCTAACCCAACCCAACCTGACATCTCAGCGGTAATATTTGACAACATTCCTGGCGAGCTATCCTCTACGTGGGACAGTCATATGCATCAATAACGTAATATAACCTAACCTAACCCAACCTGACATTTCGGCGGTAATATTTGAAGACATTCTTGGCGAGTTCGATCTACGTCTCCGACGGACTTTTATATACATCAATAACGTAATATAACCTAACCTAACCCAACCTGACATCTCGGCGGTAATATTTGACAACATTCCTGTCGAGTTGGCCCCGACGTCTGCGTGGGTCCTTCGTATACATCACTAACGTAATATAACCTAACCTAACCCAACCTAACATCTCGGCGGTAACATTTGACAACATTCCTGGCGAGCTATCCTCTACGTGGGACATTCGTACACATCATTAACTTAATGTAACCTAACCTAACCCAACCTAACAACTCGGCGGTAATATTTGACGACATTCCTGGCGAGTTCGACTCTACGTCTCCGTGGGACCTTTATATACATCAATTACGTAATATAACCTAACCTAACCCAACCTGACATCTCGGCGGTAATATTTGACAACATTCCTGTCGAGTTGGCCCCGACGTCTGCGTGGGTCCTTCGTATACATCACTAACGTAATATAACCTAACCTAACCCAACCTAACATCTCGGCGGTAACATTTGACAACATTTCTGGCGAGCTATCCTCTACGTGGGACATTCGTATACATCATTAACTTAATGTAACCTAACCTAACCCAACCTAACATCTCGGCGGTAATTTTTGACAACATTCCTGGCGAGCTATCCTCTACGTGGGACATTAATATGCGTCAATAACGTAATATAACCTAATCTAACACAACCTGACATCTCGGCGGTAATATTTGAAGACATTCTTGGCGAGTTCGACTCTACGTCTCCGTGGGACCTTTATATACATCAATAACGTAATATAACCTAACCTAACCCAACCTGACATCTCGGCGGTAACATTTGACAACATTCCTGGCGAGCTATCCTCTACCTGGGACATTCGTATACATCATTAACGTAATGTAACCTAACCGAACCCAACCTAACATCTCGGCGGTAATGTTTGACAACATTCCTGGCGAGCTATCCTCTACGTGGGACATTAATATGCGTCAATAACGTAATATGAACTAACCTAGCCCAACCTGACATCTCGGCGGTAATATTTGAAGACATTCTGGGCGAGTTCGGCTCTACGTCTCCGTGGGACCTTTATATACATCAATAACGCAATATAACCTAACCTAACCCAACCTGACATCTCGGCGGTAATATTTGAAGACATTCGTGGCGAGTTGGCCCCGACGTCTGCGTGGGTCCTTCGTATACATCACTAACGTAATATAACCTAACCTAACCCAACCTAACATCTCGGCGGTAATATTTGACAACATTCCTGGCGAGCTGGCCCCTACGTCTCCGTGGGACCTTTATGTACATCAATAACATAATATAACTTAACCTAACCCAACCTGATATCTCGGCGGGAATATTTGACAAAATTCCTGGCGAGTTGGCATCTACGTGTCCGTGGGACCTTTATATACATCAGTATCCTAATATAACCTAACCTAACCCAACCTAATCTCTCGGGGTAACGTTTAACCACATTCCTTGCTTGTCGGCCCCTACATCTCGGTGGGAACACTGTATACGTCTGTGAAGTAATATAACCTAACCTAAGACAACCTGACATCTCGGCGGTAAAATATGACAACATTCCTGGCGAGTTGACCTCTACGTCTCCGTGGGACCTTTATATACATCAATAACGTAATATAACCTATCCTAACCCAAACTGACATCTCAGCGGTAATATTTGACAACATTCCTGGCGAGTTGGCCAAGACGTCTGCGTGGGTCCTTCATATACATCATTAACGTAATATAATCTAACCTAACCCAACCTAACATCTCGCCGGCAATATTTGAAAACTTGCCTGGCGAGTTATCATCTGCGTGGGACATTCATATGCATCAATAACGTATTGTAATCTAACCTAACCCAACTTGTCAACTCGGCGGTAATATTTGACAACATTCCTGGCGAGTTGGCCCCGACGTCTGTGTGGGTCCTTCGTATACATCATTAACGTAATGCAACCTAACCTAACCCAACCTAACATCTCGGCGGTAATATTTGACAACATTCCTGGCGAGCTATCCTCTACGTGGGACATTCATATGCATCAATAACGTAATATAACCTAACCTAACCCAACCTGACATTTCGGCGGTAATATTTGAAGACATTCTTGGCGAGTTCGATCTACGTCTCCGTGGGACCTTTATATACATCAATAACGCAATATAACCTAACCTAACCCAACCTGACATCTCGGCGGTAATATTTGACAACATTCCTGGCGAGTTGGCCCCGACGTCTGCGTGGGTCCTTCGTATACATCACTAACGTAATATAACCTAACCTAACCCAACCTAACATCTCGGCGGTAATATTTGACAACATTCCTGGCGAGCTGGCCCCTACGTCTCCGTGGGACCTTTATGTACATCAATAACATAATATAACTTAACCTAACCCAACCTGATATCTCGGCGGGAATATTTGACAAAATTCCTGGCGAGTTGGCATCTACGTGTCCGTGGGACCTTTATATACATCAGTATCCTAATATAACCTAACCTAACCCAACCTAATCTCTCGGGGTAACGTTTAACCACATTCCTTGCTTGTCGGCCCCTACATCTCGGTGGGAACACTGTATACGTCTGTGAAGTAATATAACCTAACCTAAGACAACCTGACATCTCGGCGGTAAAATTTGACAACATTCCTGGCGAGTTGACCTCTACGTCTCCGTGGGACCTTTATATACATCAATAACGTAATATAACCTATCCTAACCCAAACTGACATGTCAGCGGTAATATTTGACAACATTCCTGGCGAGCTGTCCTCTATGCGGGACATTCATATGCATCAATAACGTATTATAATCTAACCTAACCCAACCTGACATCTCGGCGGTAATATTTGACAACATTCCTGGCGAGTTGGCCACGACGTCTGTGTGGGTCCTTCCTATACATCATGAACGTAATGTAACATAACCTAACCCAACCTAACATCTCGGCGGTAATATTTGACAACATTCCTGGCGTGCTATCCTCTACGTGGGACATTCATATGCATCAATAACGTAATATAACCTAACTTAACCCAACCTGGCATCTCGGCGGTAATATTTGAAGACATTGTTGGCGAGTTCGACTCTACGTCTCCGTGGGACCTTTATATACATCAATAACGTAATTTAACCTAACCTAACCCAACCTGACATCTCAGCGGTAATATTTGACAACATTCCTGGCGAGCTATCCTCTTCGTGGGACATTCATATGCATCAATAACGTAATATAACCTAACCTAACCCAACCTGACATCTCGGCGGTAATATTTGAAGACATTCTTGGCGAGTTCGACTCTACGTCTCCGTGGGACCTTTATATACATCAATAACGTAATATAACCTAACCCAACCCAACCTGACATCTCAGCGGTAATATTTGACAACATTCCTGGCGAGCTATCCTCTACGTGGGACAGTCATATGCATCAATAACGTAATATAACCTAACCTAACCCAACCTGACATTTCGGCGGTAATATTTGAAGACATTCTTGGCGAGTTCGATCTACGTCTCCGACGGACTTTTATATACATCAATAACGTAATATAACCTAACCTAACCCAACCTGACATCTCGGCGGTAATATTTGACAACATTCCTGTCGAGTTGGCCCCGACGTCTGCGTGGGTCCTTCGTATACATCACTAACGTAATATAACCTAACCTAACCCAACCTAACATCTCGGCGGTAACATTTGACAACATTCCTGGCGAGCTATCCTCTACGTGGGACATTCGTATACATCATTAACTTAATGTAACCTAACCTAACCCAACCTAACATCTCGGCGGTAATTTTTGACAACATTCCTGGCGAGCTATCCTCTACGTGGGACATTCATATGCATCAATAACGTAACATAACCTAACCTAACCCAACCCGACATCTCGGCGTTAATATTTGAAGACATTCTTGGCGAGTTCGAATCTACGTCTCCGTGGGACCTTTATATACATCAATAACGTAATATAACCTAACCTAACCCAACCTGACATCTCGGCGGTAATATTTGACAACATTCCTGGCGAGTTGGCCAAGACGTCTGCGTGGGTCCTTCATATACATCATTAACGTAATATAATCTAACCTAACCCCACCTAACATCTCGCCGGCAATATTTGAAAACTTGCCTGGCGAGTTATCCTCTGCGTGGGACATTCATATGCATCAATAACGTATTGTAATCTAACCTAACCCAACCTGACAACTCGGCGGTAATATTTGACAACATTCCTGGCGAGTTGGCCCCGACGTCTGTGTGGGTCCTTCGTATACATCATTAACGTAATGTAACCTAACCTAACCCAACCTAACATCTCGGCGGTAATATTTGACAACATTCCTGGCGAGCTATCCTCTACGTGGGACATTCATATGCATCAATAACGTAATATAACCTAACCTAACCCAACCTGACATCTCGGCGGTAATATTTGAAGACATTCTTGGCGAGTTCGAATCTACGTCTCCGTGGGACCTTTATATACATCAATAACCTAATATAACCTAACCTAACCCAACCTGACATCTCGGCATTAAAATTTGACAACGTTCCTGGCGAGTTGGCCTCTACTTGACCGTGGGACCTTTATATACATCAGTATCCTAATATAACCTAACCTAACCCAACCTAATCTCTCGGGGTACCGTTTAACAACATTCCTTGCTTGTCGGCCCCTACTTCTCAGTGGGAACACTGTATACGTCTATGAAGTAATGTAACCTAACCTAACCCAACCTGACATCTCGGCGGTAATATTTGAAAACATTCCTGGCGAGATGGCCTCTACGTCTGCGTGGGACCATTATATACATCAATAACGTAATATAACCTAACCTAACCTAACCTAACATCTCGGCGACAATATTTGACAACATTCCTGGCGAGCTATCCTCTACGTGGGACATTCATATGCATCAATAACGTAATATAACCTAACCTAACCCAACCTGACATTTCGGCGGTAATATTTGAAGACATTCTTGGCGAGTTCGATCTACGTCTCCGACGGACCTTTATATACATCAATAACGTAATATAACCTAACCTAACCCAACCTGACATCTCGGCGGTAATATTTGACAATATTCCTGGCGTGTTGGCCCCGACGTCTGCGTGGGTCCTTCGTATACATCACTAACGTAATATAACCTAACCTAACCCAACCTAACATCTCTGCGGTAACATTTGACAACATTCCTGGCGAGCTATCCTCTACGTGGGACGTTCGTATACATCATTAACTTAATGTAACCTAACCTAACGCAACCTAACATCTCGGCGGCAATTTTTGACAACATTCCTGGCGAGCTATCCTCTACGTGGGACATTAATATGCGTCAATAACGTAATATAACCTAATCTAACCCAACCTGACATCTCGGCGGTAATATTTGAAGACATTCTTGGCGAGTTCGACTCTACGTCTCCGTGGGACCTTTATATACATCAATAATGTAATATAACCTAACCTAACCCAACCTGACATCTCGGCGGTAACATTTGACAACATTCCTGGCGAGCTATCCTCTACCTGGGACATTCGTATACATCATTAACGTAATGTAACCTAACCGAACCCAACCTAACATCTCGGCGGTAATGTTTGACAACATTCCTGGCGAGCTATCCTCTACGTGGGACATTAATATGCCTCAATAACGTAATATAAACTAACCTAGCCCAACCTGACATCTCGGCGGTAATATTTGACGACATTCCTGGCGAGTTCGACTCTACGTCTCCGTGGGACCTTTATATACATCAATAACGTAATAGAACCTAACCTAACCCAACCTGACATCTCGGCGGTAATATTTGACAACATTCCTGTCGAGTTGGCCAAGACGTCTGCGTGGGTCCTTCATATAAATCATTAACGAAATATAATCTAACCTAACCCAACCTAACATCTCGGCGGTAATATTTGACAACTTGCCTGGCGAGTTATCCTCTACGTGGGACATTCATATGCATCAATAACGTATTATAATCTAACCTGACCCAACCCGACATCTCGGCGGTAATATTTGACAACATTCCTGGCGAGATGGCCCCGACGTCTGTGTGGGTCCTTCGTATACATCATGAACGTAATGTAACATACCCTAACCCAACCTAACATCTCGGTGGTAATATCTGACAACATTCCTGGCGTGCTATTCTCTACGTGGGACATTCATATGCATCAATAACGTATTATAATCTAACCTGACCCAACCCGACATCTCGGCGTTAATATTTGAAGGCATTCTTGGCGAGTTCGAATCTACGTCTCCGTGGGACCTTTATATACATCAATAACGTAATATAACCTAACCTAACCCAACCTGACATCTCGGCGGTAATATTTGACAACATTCCTGGCGAGTTGGCCAAGACGTCTGCGTGGGTCCTTCATATACATCATTAACGTAATATAATCTAACCTAACCCAACCTAACATTTCGCCGGCAATATTTGAAAACTTGCCTGGCGAGTTATCATCTGCGTGGTACATTCATATGCATCAATAACGTATTGTAATCTAACCTAACCCAACTTGTCAACTCGGCGGTAATATTTGACAACATTCCTGGCGAGTTGGCCCCGACGTCTGTGTGGGTCCTTCGTATACATCATTAACGTAATGTAACCTAACCTAACCCAACCTAACATCTCGGCGGTAATATTTGACAACATTCCTGGCGAGCTATCCTCTACGTGGAACATTCATATGCATCAATAACGTAATATAACCTAACCTAACCCAACCTGACATTTCGGCGGTAATATTTGAAGACATTCTTGGCGAGTTCGATCTACGTCTCCGACGGACTTTTATATACATCAATAACGTAATATAACCTAACCTAACCCAACCTGACATCTCGGCGGTAATTTTTGACAACATTCCTGGCGAGCTATCCTCTACGTGGGACATTAATATGCGTCAATAACGTAATATAACCTAATCTAACCCAACCTGACATCTCGGCGGTAATATTTGAAGACATTCTTGGCGAGTTCGACTCTACGTCTCCGTCGGAACTTTATATACATCAATAATGTAATATAACCTAACCTAGCCCAACCTGACATCTCGGCGGTAACATTTGACAACATTCCTGGCGAGCTATCCTCTACCTGGGACATTCGTATACATCATTAACGTAATGTAACCTAACCGAACCCAACCTAACATCTCGGCGGTAATGTTTGACAACATTCCTGGCGAGCTATCCTCTACGTGGGACATTAATATGCGTCAATAACGTAATATAAACTAACCTAGCCCAACCTGACATCTCGGCGGTAATATTTGACGACATTCCTGGCGAGTTCGACTCTACGTCTCCGTGGGACCTTTATATACATCAATAACGTAATATAACCTAACCTAACCCAACCTGACATCTCGGCGGTAATATTTGACAACATTCCTGTCGAGTTGGCCAAGACGTCTGCGTGGGTCCTTCATATACATCATTAACGTAATATAATCTAACCTAACCCAACCTAACATCTCGGCGGTAATATTTGACAACTTGCCTGGCGAGTTATCCTCTACGTGGGACATTCATATGCATCAATAACGTATTATAATCTAACCTGACCCAACCCGACATCTCGGCGGTAATATTTGACAACATTCCTGGCGAGATGGCCCCGACGTCTGCGTGGGTCCTTCGTATACATCACTAACGTAATATAACCTAACCTAACCCAACCTAACATCTCGGCGGTAACATTTGACAACATTCCTGGCGAGCTATCCTCTACGTGGGACATTCGTATACATCATTAACTTAATGTAACCTAACCTAACCCAACCTAACATCTCGGCGGTAATTTCTGACAACATTCCTGGCGAGCTATCCTCTACGTGGGACATTAATATGCGTCAATAACGTAATATAACCTAATCTAACCCAACCTGACATCTCGGCGGTAATATTTGAAGACATTCTTGGCGAGTTCGACTCTACGTCTCCGTGGGACCTTTATATACATCAATAACGTAATATAACCTAACCTAACCCAACCTGACATCTCGGCGGTAACATTTGACAACATTCCTGGCGAGCTATCCTCTACCTGGGACATTCGTATACATCATTAACGTAATGTAACCTAACCGAACCCAACCTAACATCTCGGCGGTAATGTTTGACAACATTCCTGGCGAGCTATCCTCTACGTGGGACATTAATATGCGTCAATAACGTAATATGAACTAACCTAGCCCAACCTGACATCTCGGCGGTAATATTTGAAGACATTCTGGGCGAGTTCGGCTCTACGTCTCCGTGGGACCTTTATATACATCAATAATGTAATATAACCTAACCTAACCCAACCTGACATCTCGGCGGTAACATTTGACAACATTCCTGGCGAGCTATCCTCTACCTGGGACATTCGTATACATCATTAACGTAATGTAACCTAACCGAACCCAACCTAACATTTCGGCGGTAATGTTTGACAACATTCCTGGCGAGCTATCCTCTACGTGGGACATTAATATGCGTCAATAACGTAATATAAACTAACCTAGCCCAACCTGACATCTCGGCGGTAATATTTGACGACATTCCTGGCGAGTTCGACTCTACGTCTCCGTGGGACCTTTATATACATCAATAACGTAATATAACCTAACCTAACCCAACCTGACATCTCGGCGGTAATATTTGACAACATTCCTGTCGAGTTGGCCAAGACGTCTGCGTGGGTCCTTCATATACATCATTAACGTAATATAATCTAACCTAACCCAACCTAACATCTCGGCGGTAATATTTGACAACTTGCCTGGCGAGTTATGCTATACGTGGGACATTCATATGCATCAATAACGTATTATAATCTAACCTGACCCAACCCGACATCTCGGCGGTAATATTTGACAACATTCCTGGCGAGATGGCTACGACGTCTGTGTGGGTCCTTCGTATACATCATGAACGTAATGTAACATAACCTAACCCAACCTAACATCTCGGCGGTAATATCTGACAACATTCCTGGCGTGCTATCCTCTACGTGGGACATTCATATGCATCAATAACGGATTATAATCTAACCTGACCCAACCCGACATCTCGGCGTTAATATTTGAAGACATTCTTGGCGAGTTCGAATCTACGTCTCCGTGGGACCTTTATATACATCAATAACGTAATATAACCTAACCTAACCCAACCTGACATCTCGGCGGTAATATTTGACAACATTCCTGGCGAGTTGGCCAAGACGTCTGCGTGGGTCCTTCATATACATCATTAACGTAATATAATCTAACCTAACCCAACCTAACATCTCGCCGGTAATATTTGAAAACTTGCCTGGCGAGTTATCATCTGCGTGGGACATTCATATGCATCAATAACGTATTGTAATCTAACCTAACCCAACTTGTCAACTCGGCGGTAATATTTGACAACATTCCTGGCGAGATGGCCCCGACGTCTGTGTGGGTCCTTCGTATACATCATGAACGTAATGTAACATAACCTAACCCAACCTAAAGTCTCGGCGGTAATATCTGACAACATTCCTGGCGTGCTATCCTCTACGTGGGACATTCATATGCATCAATAACGTATTATAATCTAACCTGACCCAACCCGACATCTCGGCGTTAATATTTGAAGACATTCTTGGCGAGTTCGAATCTACGTCTCCGTGGGACCTTTATATACATCAATAACGTAATATAACCTAACCTAACCCAACCTGACATCTCGGCGGTAAAATTTGACAACATTCCTGGCGAGTTGGCCCCGACGTCTGCGTGGGTCCTTCGTATACATCACTAACGTAATATAACCTAACCTAACCCAACCTAACATCTCGGCGGTAATATTTGACAACATTCCTGGCGAGCTGGCCCCTACGTCTCCGTGGGACCTTTATGTACATCAATAACATAATATAACTTAACCTAACCCAACCTGATATCTCGGCGGGAATATTTGACAAAATTCCTGGCGAGTTGGCATCTACGTGTCCGTGGGACCTTTATATACATCAGTATCCTAATATAACCTAACCTAACCCAACCTAATCTCTCGGGGTAACGTTTAACCACATTCCTTGCTTGTCGGCCCCTACATCTCGGTGGGAACACTGTATACGTCTGTGAAGTAATATAACCTAACCTAAGACAACCTGACATCTCGGCGGTAAAATTTGACAACATTCCTGGCGAGTTGACCTCTACGTCTCCGTGGGACCTTTATATACATCAATAACGTAATATAACCTATCCTAACCCAAACTGACATGTCAGCGGTAATATTTGACGACATTCCTGGCGAGTTGGTCTCTACGTCTCCGTGGTACCTTTATATACACCAATAACGTAATATAACCTAACCTAACCCAACCTGACATCTCGGCGGTAATATTTGACAACATTCCTGGCCAGCTATCCTCTACGTGGGACATTCATATGCATCAATAACGTAACATAACCTAACCTAACCCAACCCGACATCTCGGCGTTAATATTTGAAGACATTCTTGGCGAGTTCGAATCTACGTCTCCGTGGGACCTTTATATACATCAATAACGTAATATAACCTAACCTAACCCAACCTGACATCTCGGCGGTAATATTTGACAACATTCCTGGCGAGTTGGCCAAGACGTCTGCGTGGGTCCTTCATATACATCATTAACGTAATATAATCTAACCTAACCCCACCTAACATCTCGCCGGCAATATTTGAAAACTTGCCTGGCGAGTTATCCTCTGCGTGGGACATTCATATGCATCAATAACGTATTGTAATCTAACCTAACCCAACCTGACAACTCGGCGGTAATATTTGACAACATTCCTGGCGAGTTGGCCCCGACGTCTGTGTGGGTCCTTCGTATACATCATTAACGTAATGTAACCTAACCTAACCCAACCTAACATCTCGGCGGTAATATTTGACAACATTCCTGGCGAGCTATCCTCTACGTGGGACATTCATATGCATCAATAACGTAATATAACCTAACCTAACCCAACCTGACATCTCGGCGGTAATATTTGAAGACATTCTTGGCGAGTTCGAATCTACGTCTCCGTGGGACCTTTATATACATCAATAACCTAATATAACCTAACCTAACCCAACCTGACATCTCGGCATTAAAATTTGACAACGTTCCTGGCGAGTTGGCCTCTACTTGACCGTGGGACCTTTATATACATCAGTATCCTAATATAACCTAACCTAACCCAACCTAATCTCTCGGGGTACCGTTTAACAACATTCCTTGCTTGTCGGCCCCTACTTCTCAGTGGGAACACTGTATACGTCTATGAAGTAATGTAACCTAACCTAACCCAACCTGACATCTCGGCGGTAATATTTGAAAACATTCCTGGCGAGATGGCCTCTACGTCTCCGTGGGACCTTTATATACATCAATAACCTAATATAACCTAACCTAACCCAACCTGACATCTCGGCGGTAATATTTGACAACATTCCCGGCGAGTTGGCCCCGACGTCTGCGTGGGTCCTTCGTATACATCACTAACGTAATATAACCTAACCTAACCCAACCTAACATCTCGGCGGTAATATTTGACAACATTCCTGGCGAGCTGGCCCCTACGTCTCCGTGGGACCTTTATGTACATCAATAACATAATATAACTTAACCTAACCCAACCTGATATCTCGGCGGGAATATTTGACAAAATTCCTGGCGAGTTGGCATCTACGTGTCCGTGGGACCTTTATATACATCAGTATCCTAATATAACCTAACCTAACCCAACCTAATCTCTCGGGGTAACGTTTAACCACATTCCTTGCTTGTCGGCCCCTACATCTCGGTGGGAACACTGTATACGTCTGTGAAGTAATATAACCTAACCTAAGACAACCTGACATCTCGGCGGTAAAATTTGACAACATTCCTGGCGAGTTGACCTCTACGTCTCCGTGGGACCTTTATATACATCAATAACGTAATATAACCTATCCTAACCCAAACTGACATGTCAGCGGTAATATTTGACAACATTCCTGGCGAGCTGTCCTCTATGCGGGACATTCATATGCATCAATAACGTATTATAATCTAACCTAACCCAACCTGACATCTCGGCGGTAATATTTGACAACATTCCTGGCGAGTTGGCCACGACGTCTGTGTGGGTCCTTCCTATACATCATGAACGTAATGTAACATAACCTAACCCAACCTAACATCTCGGCGGTAATATTTGACAACATTCCTGGCGTGCTATCCTCTACGTGGGACATTCATATGCATCAATAACGTAATATAACCTAACTTAACCCAACCTGGCATCTCGGCGGTAATATTTGAAGACATTGTTGGCGAGTTCGACTCTACGTCTCCGTGGGACCTTTATATACATCAATAACGTAATTTAACCTAACCTAACCCAACCTGACATCTCAGCGGTAATATTTGACAACATTCCTGGCGAGCTATCCTCTTCGTGGGACATTCATATGCATCAATAACGTAATATAACCTAACCTAACCCAACCTGACATCTCGGCGGTAATATTTGAAGACATTCTTGGCGAGTTCGACTCTACGTCTCCGTGGGACCTTTATATACATCAATAACGTAATATAACCTAACCCAACCCAACCTGACATCTCAGCGGTAATATTTGACAACATTCCTGGCGAGCTATCCTCTACGTGGGACAGTCATATGCATCAATAACGTAATATAACCTAACCTAACCCAACCTGACATTTCGGCGGTAATATTTGAAGACATTCTTGGCGAGTTCGATCTACGTCTCCGACGGACTTTTATATACATCAATAACGTAATATAACCTAACCTAACCCAACCTGACATCTCGGCGGTAATATTTGACAACATTCCTGTCGTGTTGGCCCCGACGTCTGCGTGGGTCCTTCGTATACATCACTAACGTAATATAACCTAACCTAACCCAACCTAACATCTCGGCGGTAACATTTGACAACATTCCTGGCGAGCTATCCTCTACGTGGGACATTCGTATACATCATTAACTTAATGTAACCTAACCTAACCCAACCTAACATCTCGGCGGTAATTTTTGACAACATTCCTGGCGAGCTATCCTCTACGTGGGACATTCATATGCATCAATAACGTAACATAACCTAACCTAACCCAACCCGACATCTCGGCGTTAATATTTGAAGACATTCTTGGCGAGTTCGAATCTACGTCTCCGTGGGACCTTTATATACATCAATAACGTAATATAACCTAACCTAACCCAACCTGACATCTCGGCGGTAATATTTGACAACATTCCTGGCGAGTTGGCCAAGACGTCTGCGTGGGTCCTTCATATACATCATTAACGTAATATAATCTAACCTAACCCCACCTAACATCTCGCCGGCAATATTTGAAAACTTGCCTGGCGAGTTATCCTCTGCGTGGGACATTCATATGCATCAATAACGTATTGTAATCTAACCTAACCCAACCTGACAACTCGGCGGTAATATTTGACAACATTCCTGGCGAGTTGGCCCCGACGTCTGTGTGGGTCCTTCGTATACATCATTAACGTAATGTAACCTAACCTAACCCAACCTAACATCTCGGCGGTAATATTTGACAACATTCCTGGCGAGCTATCCTCTACGTGGGACATTCATATGCATCAATAACGTAATATAACCTAACCTAACCCAACCTGACATCTCGGCGGTAATATTTGAAGACATTCTTGGCGAGTTCGAATCTACGTCTCCGTGGGACCTTTATATACATCAATAACCTAATATAACCTAACCTAACCCAACCTGACATCTCGGCATTAAAATTTGACAACGTTCCTGGCGAGTTGGCCTCTACTTGACCGTGGGACCTTTATATACATCAGTATCCTAATATAACCTAACCTAACCCAACCTAATCTCTCGGGGTACCGTTTAACAACATTCCTTGCTTGTCGGCCCCTACTTCTCAGTGGGAACACTGTATACGTCTATGAAGTAATGTAACCTAACCTAACCCAACCTGACATCTCGGCGGTAATATTTGAAAACATTCCTGGCGAGATGGCCTCTACGTCTCCGTGGGACCTTTATATACATCAATAACCTAATATAACCTAACCTAACCCAACCTGACATCTCGGCGGTAATATTTGACAACATTCCCGGCGAGTTGGCCCCGACGTCTGCGTGGGTCCTTCGTATACATCACTAACGTAATATAACCTAACCTAACCCAACCTAACATCTCGGCGGCAATATGTGACAACATTCCTGGCGAGCTATCCTCTACGTGGGACATTCATATGCATCAATAACGTAATATAACCTAACCTAACCCAACCTGACATTTCGGCGGTAATATTTGAAGACATTCTTGGCGAGTTCGATCTACGTCTGCGACGGACCTTTCTATACATCAATAACGTAATATAACCTAACCTAACCCAACCTGACATCTCGGCGGTAATATTTGACAACATTCCTGGCGATTTGGCCCCGACGTCTGCGTGGGTCCTTCGTATACATCATTAACGTAATATAATCTAACCTAACCCAACCTAACATCTCGCCGGCAATATTTGAAAACTTGCCTGGCGAGTTATCCTCTGCGTGGGACATTCATATGCATCAATAACGTATTGTAATCTAACCTAACCCAACCTGACAACTCGGTGGTAATATTTGACAACATTCCTGGCGAGTTGGCCCCGACGTCTGTGTGGGTCCTTCGTATACATCATTAACGTAATGTAACCTAACCTAACCCAACCTAACATCTCGGCGGTAATATTTGACAACATTCCTGGCGAGCTATCCTCTACGTGGGACATTCATATGCATCAATAACGTAATATAACCTAACCTAACCCAACCTGACATCTCGGCGGTAATATTTGAAGACATTCTTGGCGAGTTCGAATCTACGTCTCCGTGGGACCTTTATATACATCAATAACCTAATATAACCTAACCTAACCCAACCTGACATCTCGGCGGTAATATTTGACAACATTCCCGGCGAGTTGGCCCCGACGTCTGCGTGGGTCCTTCGTATACATCACTAACGTAATATAACCTAACCTAACCCAACCTAACATCTCGGCGGCAATATGTGACAACATTCCTGGCGAGCTATCCTCTACGTGGGACATTCATATGCATCAATAACGTAATATAACCTAACCTAACCCAACCTGACATTTCGGCGGTAATATTTGAAGACATTCTTGGCGAGTTCGATCTACGTCTGCGACGGACCTTTATATACATCAATAACGTAATATAACCTAACCTAACCCAACCTGACATCTCGGCGGTAATATTTGACAACATTCCTGGCGAGTTGGCCCCGACGTCTGCGTGGGTCCTTCGTATACATCACTAACGTAATATAACCTAACCTAACCCAACCTAACATCTCGGCGGTAATATTTGACAACATTCCTGGCGAGCTATCCTCTACGTGGGACATTCATATGCATCAATAACGTAATATAGCCTAACCTAACCCAACCTGACATCTCGGCGGTAATATCTGACGACATTCCTGGCGAGTTGTCCTCTACGTCTATGTGGGACCTTTATATACATCAATAACGTAATATAACCTAACCTAACCCAAACTGACATGTAGGCGGTAATATTTGACAACATTCCTGGCGAGTTGGCCAAGACGTCTGCGTGGGTCCTTCATATACATCATTAACGTAATATAATCTAACCTAACCCAACCTAACATCTCGGCGGTAATATTTGACAACTTGCCTGGCGAGTTATCCTCTACGTGGGACATTCATATGCATCAATAACGTATTATAATCTAACCTAACCCAACCTGACATCTCGGCGGTAATATTTCACAACATTCCTGGCGAGTTGGCCCCGACGTCTGTGTGGGTCCTTCGTATACATCATGAACGCATTGTAACATAACCTAACCCAACCTAACATCTCGGCGGTAATATTTGACAACTTTCCTGGCGTGCTATCCTCTACGTGGGACATTCATATGCATCAATAACGTAATATAACCTAACCTAACCCAACCTGACATCTCGGCGGTAATATTTGAAGACATTCTTGGCGAGTTCGAATCTACGTCTCCGTGGGACCTTTATATACATCAATAACGTAATATAACCTAACCTAACCCAACCTGACATCTCAGCGGTAATATTTGACAACATTCCTGGCGAGCTATCCTCTACGTGGGACATTCATATGCATCAATAACGTAACATAATCTAACCTAACCCAACCCGACATCTCGGCGTTAATATTTGAAGACATTCTTGGCGAATTCGAATCTACGTCTCCGTGGGACATTTATATACATCAATAACGTAATATAACCTAACCTAACCCAACCTGACATCTCGGCGGCAATATTTGACAACATTCCTGGCGAGCTATCCTTTACGTGGGACATTCATATGCATCAATAACGTAATATAACCTAACCTAACCCAACCTGACATTTCGGCGGTAATATTTGAAGACATTCTTGGCGAGTTCGATCTACGTCTCCGACGGACTTTTATATACATCAATAACGTAATATAACCTAACCTAACCCAACCTGACATGTCGGCGGTAATATTTGACAACATTCCTGGCGAGTTGGCCAAGACGTCTTCGTGGGTCCTTCATATACATCATTAACGTAATATAACCTAACCTAACCCAACCTGACATCTCGGCGGTAATATTTGACGACATTCCTGGCGAGTTGGTCTCTACGTCTCCGTGGTACCTTTATATACACCAATAACGTAATATAACCTAACCTAACCCAACCTGACATCTCGGCGGTAATATTTGACAACATTCCTGGCCAGCTATCCTCTACGTGGGACATTCATATGCATCAATAACGTAATATAACCTAACCTAACCCAACCTGACATCTCGGCGGTAATATTTGAAGACATTCTTGGCGAGTTCGACTCTACGTCTCCGTGGGACCTTTATATACATCAATAACGTAATATAACCTAACCTAACCCAACCTGACATCTCGACGGTAATATTTGACAACATTCCTGGCGAGCTATCCTCTACGTGGGACATTCATATGCATCAATAACGTAATATAACCTAACCTAACCCAACCTAACATCTCGGCAGTAATATTTGACAACATTCTTGGCGAGTTCGAATTTACGTCTCCGTGGGACCTTTATATACATCAATAACCTAATATAACCTAACCTAACCCAACCTGACATCTCGGCATTAAAATCTGACAACGTTCCTGGCGAGTTGGGCTCTACGTCTTCGTGGGACCCTTATATACATCAATAACGTAATATAACCTTGCCTAACCCAACCTGACATTTCGGCGGTAATATTTGACGACATTCCTGGCGAGTTGGGCTCTACGTCTTCGTGGGACCCTTATATACATCAATAACGTAATATAACCTAACCTAATCCAACCTGACATCTCGGCGGTAATATTTGACAACATTCCTGGCGAGCTGGCCCCTACGTCTCCGTGGGACCTTTATGTACATCAATAACATAATATAACTTAACCTAACCCAACCTGATATATCGGCGGGAATATTTGACAAAATTCCTGGCGAGTTGGCATCTACGTGTCCGTGGGACCTTTATATACATCAGTATCCTAATATAACCTAACCTAACCCAACCTAATCTCTCGGGGTAACGTTTGACCACATTCCTTGCTTGTCGGCCCCTACATCTCGGTGGGAACACTGTATACGTCTGTGAAGTAATATAACCTAACCTAAGACAACCTGACATCTCGGCGGTAAAATTTGGCAACATTCCTGGCGAGTTGTCCTCTACGTCTATGTGGGACCTTTATATACATCAATAACGTAATATAACCTAACCTAACCCAACCTGACATGTAGGCGGTAATATTTGACAACATTCCTGGCGAGTTGGCCAAGACGTCTGCGTGGGTCCTTCATATACATCATTAACGTAATATAATCTAACCTAACCCAACCTAACATCTCGGCGGTAATATTTGACGACATTCCTGGCGAGTTGGGCTCTACGTCTTCGTGGGACCCTTATATACATCAATAACGTAATATAACCTAACCTAATCCAACCTGACATCTCGGCGGTAATATTTGACAACATTCCTGGCGAGCTGGCCCCTACGTCTCCGTGGGACCTTTATGTACATCAATAACGTAGTATAACGTAACCTAATCCAACCTGACATCTCGGCGGTAATATTTGACAACATTCCTGGCGAGCTGGCCCCTACGTCTCCGTGGGACCTTTATGTACATCAATAACATAATATAACCTAACCTAACCCAACCTGACATCTCGGCGGTAATATTTGACGACATTCCTGGCGAGTTGGTCTCTACGTCTCCGTGGTACCTTTATATACACCAATAACGTAATATAACCTAACCTAACCCAACCTGACATCTCGGCGGTAATATTTGACAACATTCCTGGCGAGCTATCCTCTACGTGGGACATTCATATGCATCAATAACGTAATATAACCTAACCTAACCCAACCTAACATCTCGGCAGTAATATTTGACAACATTCTTGGCGAGTTCGAATTTACGTCTCCGTGGGACCTTTATATACATCAATAACCTAATATAACCTAACCTAACCCATCCTGACATCTCGGCATTAAAATCTGACGACATTCCTGGCGAGTTGGGCTCTACGTCTTCGTGGGACCCTTATATACATCAATAACGTAATATAACCTAACCTAACCCAACCTGACATCTCAGCGGTAATATTTGACGACATTCCTGGCGAGTTGGTCTCTACGTCTCCGTGGGACCTTTATATACATCAATAACGTAGTATAACGTAACCTAATCCAACCTGACATCTCGGCGGTAATATTTGACAACATTCCTGGCGAGCTGGCCCCTACGTCTCCGTGGGACCTTTATGTACATCAATAACATAATATAACTTAACCTAACCCAACCTGATATCTCGGCGGGAATATTTGACAAAATTCCTGGCGAGTTGGCATCTACGTGTCCGTGGGACCTTTATATACATCAATATCCTAATATAACCTAACCTAACCCAACCTAATCTCTCGGGGTAACGTTTGACCACATTCCTTGCTTGTCGGCCCCTACATCTCGGTGGGAACACTGTATACGTCTGTGAAGTAATATAACCTAACCTAAGACAACCTGACATCTCGGCGGTAAAATTTGGCAACATTCCTGGCGAGTTGTCCTCTACGTCTATGTGGGACCTTTATATACATCAATAACGTAATATAACCTAACCTAACCCAACCTGACATGTAGGCGGTAATATTTGACAACATTCCTGGCGAGTTGGCCAAGACGTCTGCGTGGGTCCTTCATATACATCATTAACGTAATATAATCTAACCTAACCCAACCTAACATCTCGGCGGTAATATTTGACGACATTCCTGGCGAGTTGGGCTCTACGTCTTCGTGGGACCCTTATATACATCAATAACGTAATATAACCTAACCTAATCCAACCTGACATCTCGGCGGTAATATTTGACAACATTCCTGGCGAGCTGGCCCCTACGTCTCCGTGGGACCTTTATGTACATCAATAACGTAGTATAACGTAACCTAATCCAACCTGACATCTCGGCGGTAATATTTGACAACATTCCTGGCGAGCTGGCCCCTACGTCTCCGTGGGACCTTTATGTACATCAATAACATAATATAACTTAACCTAACCCAACCTGATATCTCGGCGGGAATATTTGACAAAATTCCTGGCGAGTTGGCATCTACGTGTCCGTGGGACCTTTATATACATCAGTATCCTAATATAACCTAACCTAACCCAACCTGACATCTCGGCGGTAATATTTGACAACATTCCTGGCGAGCTATCCTCTACGTGGGACATTCATATGCATCAATAACGTAATATAGCCTAACCTAACCCAACCTGACATCTCGGCGGTAATATTTGACGACATTCCTGGCGAGTTCGACTCTACGTCTCCGTGGGACCTTTATATACATCAATTACGTAATATAACCTTACCTAACCCAACCTGACATTTCGGCGGTAATATTTGACGACATTCCTGGCGAGTTGGGCTCTACGTCTTCGTGGGACCCTTATATACATCAATAACGTAATATAACCTAACCTAACCCAACCTGACATCTCAGCGGTAATATTTGACGACATTCCTGGCGAGTTGGTCTCTACGTCTCCGTGGGACCTTTATATACATCAATAACGTAGTATAACGTAACCTAATCCAACCTGACATCTCGGCGGTAATATTTGACAACATTCCTGGCGAGCTGGCCCCTACGTCTCCGTGGGACCTTTATGTACATCAATAACGTAGTATAACGTAACCTAATCCAACCTGACATCTCGGCGGTAATATTTGACAACATTCCTGGCGAGCTGGCCCCTACGTCTCCGTGGGACCTTTATGTACATCAATAACATAATATAACCTAACCTAACCCAACCTGACATCTCGGCGGTAATATTTGACGACATTCCTGGCGAGTTGGTCTCTACGTCTCCGTGGTACCTTTATATACACCAATAACGTAATATAACCTAACCTAACCCAACCTGACATCTCGGCGGTAATATTTGACAACATTCCTGGCGAGCTATCCTCTACGTGGGACATTCATATGCATCAATAACGTAATATAACCTAACCTAACCCAACCTAACATCTCGGCAGTAATATTTGACAACATTCTTGGCGAGTTCGAATTTACGTCTCCGTGGGACCTTTATATACATCAATAACCTAATATAACCTAACCTAACCCATCCTGACATCTCGGCA
Organism: Xylocopa violacea; assembly: GCA_963969225.1. Lineage (NCBI taxonomy): Eukaryota > Metazoa > Arthropoda > Insecta > Hymenoptera > Apidae > Xylocopa > Xylocopa violacea. The sequence continues at coordinate 6,974,494 of CAXAJV010000001.1, forward strand.
TTAAAATCTGACGACATTCCTGGCGAGTTGGGCTCTACGTCTTCGTGGGACCCTTATATACATCAATAACGTAATATAACCTAACCTAACCCAACCTGACATCTCAGCGGTAATATTTGACGACATTCCTGGCGAGTTGGTCTCTACGTCTCCGTGGGACCTTTATATACATCAATAACGTAGTATAACGTAACCTAATCCAACCTGACATCTCGGCGGTAATATTTGACAACATTCCTGGCGAGCTGGCCCCTACGTCTCCGTGGGACCTTTATGTACATCAATAACATAATATAACTTAACCTAACCCAACCTGATATCTCGGCGGGAATATTTGACAAAATTCCTGGCGAGTTGGCATCTACGTGTCCGTGGGACCTTTATATACATCAATATCCTAATATAACCTAACCTAACCCAACCTAATCTCTCGGGGTAACGTTTGACCACATTCCTTGCTTGTCGGCCCCTACATCTCGGTGGGAACACTGTATACGTCTGTGAAGTAATATAACCTAACCTAAGACAACCTGACATCTCGGCGGTAAAATTTGGCAACATTCCTGGCGAGTTGTCCTCTACGTCTATGTGGGACCTTTATATACATCAATAACGTAATATAACCTAACCTAACCCAACCTGACATGTAGGCGGTAATATTTGACAACATTCCTGGCGAGTTGGCCAAGACGTCTGCGTGGGTCCTTCATATACATCATTAACGTAATATAATCTAACCTAACCCAACCTAACATCTCGGCGGTAATATTTGACGACATTCCTGGCGAGTTGGGCTCTACGTCTTCGTGGGACCCTTATATACATCAATAACGTAATATAACCTAACCTAATCCAACCTGACATCTCGGCGGTAATATTTGACAACATTCCTGGCGAGCTGGCCCCTACATCTCCGTGGGACCTTTATGTACATCAATAACGTAGTATAACGTAACCTAATCCAACCTGACATCTCGGCGGTAATATTTGACAACATTCCTGGCGAGCTGGCCCCTACGTCTCCGTGGGACCTTTATGTACATCAATAACATAATATAACTTAACCTAACCCAACCTGATATCTCGGCGGGAATATTTGACAAAATTCCTGGCGAGTTGGCATCTACGTGTCCGTGGGACCTTTATATACATCAGTATCCTAATATAACCTAACCTAACCCAACCTGACATCTCGGCGGTAATATTTGACAACATTCCTGGCGAGCTATCCTCTACGTGGGACATTCATATGCATCAATAACGTAATATAGCCTAACCTAACCCAACCTGACATCTCGGCGGTAATATTTGACGACATTCCTGGCGAGTTCGACTCTACGTCTCCGTGGGACCTTTATATACATCAATTACGTAATATAACCTTACCTAACCCAACCTGACATTTCGGCGGTAATATTTGACGACATTCCTGGCGAGTTGGGCTCTACGTCTTCGTGGGACCCTTATATACATCAATAACGTAATATAACCTAACCTAACCCAACCTGACATCTCAGCGGTAATATTTGACGACATTCCTGGCGAGTTGGTCTCTACGTCTCCGTGGGACCTTTATATACATCAATAACGTAGTATAACGTAACCTAATCCAACCTGACATCTCGGCGGTAATATTTGACAACATTCCTGGCGAGCTGGCCCCTACGTCTCCGTGGGACCTTTATGTACATCAATAACATAATATAACTTAACCTAACCCAACCTGATATCTCGGCGGGAACATTTGACAAAATTCCTGGCGAGTTGGCATCTACGTGTCCGTGGGACCTTTATATACATCAATATCCTAATATAACCTAACCTAACCCAACCTAATCTCTCGGGGTAACGTTTGACCACATTCCTTGCTTGTCGGCCCCTACATCTCGGTGGGAACACTGTATACGTCTGTGAAGTAATATAACCTAACCTAAGACAACCTGACATCTCGGCGGTAAAATTTGACAACGTTCCTGGCGAGTTGGTCTCTACGTCTCCGTGGTACCTTTATATACATCAATAACGTAATATAACCTAACCTAACCCAACCTGACATCTTGGCGGTAATATTTGACAACATTCCTGGCCAGCTATCCTCTACGTGGGACATTCATATGCATCAATAACGTAATAGAAACTAACCTAACCCAACCTGACATCTCGGCGGTAATATTTGAAGACATTCTTGGCGAGTTCGACTCTACGTCTCCGTGGGACCTTTATATACATCAATTACGTAATATAACCTTACCTAACCCAACCTGACATTTCGCCGGTAATATTTGACGACATTCCTGGTGAGCTATCCTCTACGTGGGACATTCATATGCATCAATAACGTAATATAACCTAACCTAACCCAACCTAACATCTCGGCGGTAATATTTGACAACATTCCTGGCGAGCTATCCTCTACGTGGGACATTCATATGCATCAGTAACGTAATATAGCCTAACCTAACCCAACCTGACATCTCGGCGGTAATATTTGACGACATTCCTGGCGAGTTCGACTCTACGTCTCCGTGGGACCTTTATATACATCAATTACGTAATATAACCTTACCTAACCCAACCTGACATTTCGGCGGTAATATTTGACGACATTCCTGGCGAGTTGGGCTCTACGTCTCCGTGGGACCCTTATATACATCAATAACGTAATATAACCTAACCTAACCCAACCTGACATCTCGGCGGTAATATTTGACGACATTCCTGGCTAGTTGGTCTCTACGTCTCCGTGGGACCTTTATATACATCAATAACGTAGTATAACGTAACCTAATCCAATCTGACATCTCGGCGGTAATATTTGACAACATTCCTGGCGAGCTGGCCCCTACGTCTCCGTGGGACCTTTATGTACATCAATAACATAATATAACTTAACCTAACCCAACCTGATATCTCGGCGGGAATATTTGACAAAATTCCTGGCGAGTTGGCATCTACGTGTCCGTGGGACATTTATATACATCAGTATCCTAATATAACCTAACCTAACCCAACCTGACATCTCGGCGGTAATATTTGACAACATTCCTGGCGAGCTATCCTCTACGTGGGACATTCATATGCATCAATAACGTAATATAGCCTAACCTAACCCAACCTGACATCTCGGCAGTAATATTTGACGACATTCCTGGCGAGTTCGACTCTACGTCTCCGTGGGACCTTTATATACATCAATTACGTAATATAACCTTACCTAACCCAACCTGACATTTCGGCGGTAATATTTGACGACATTCCTGGCGAGTTGGGCTCTACGTCTTCGTGGGACCCTTATATACATCAATAACGTAATATAACCTAACCTAACCCAACCTGACATCTCGGCGGTAATATTTGACGACATTCCTGGCGAGTTGGTCTCTACGTCTCCGTGGGACCTTTATATACATCAATAACGTAGTATAACGTAACCTAATCCAACCTGACATCTCGGCGGTAATATTTGACAACATTCCTGGCGAGCTGGTCCCTACGTCTCCGTGGGACCTTTATGTACATCAATAACATAATATAACTTAACCTAACCCAACCTGATATCTCGGCGGGAACATTTGACAAAATTCCTGGCGAGTTGGCATCTACGTGTCCGTGGGACCTTTATATACATCAGTATCCTAATATAACCTAACCTAACCCAACCTAATCTCTCGGGGTAACGTTTGACCACATTCCTTGCTTGTCGGCCCCTACATCTCGGTGGGAACACTGTATACGTCTGTGAAGTAATATAACCTAACCTAAGACAACCTGACATCTCGGCGGTAAAATTTGACAACATTCCTGGCGAGTTGTCCTCTACGTCTATGTGGGACCTTTATATACATCAATAACGTATTATAACCTAACCTAACCCAACCTGACATGTAGGCGGTAATATTTGACAACATTCCTGGCGAGCTATCCTCTACGTGGGACATTCATATGCATCAATAACGTAATATAGCCTAACCTAACCCAACCTGACATCTCGGCGGTAATATTTGACGACATTCCTGGCGAGTTCGACTCTACGTCTCCGTGGGACCTTTATATACATCAATTACGTAATATAACCTTACCTAACCCAACCTGACATCTCGGCGGCAATATTTGACAACATTCCTGGCGAGCTATCCTTTACGTGGGACATTCATATGCATCAATAACGTAATATAACCTAACCTAACCCAACCTGACATTTCGGCGGTAATATTTGAAGACATTCTTGGCGAGTTCGATCTACGTCTCCGACGGACTTTTATATACATCAATAACGTAATATAACCTAACCTAACCCAACCTGACATGTCGGCGGTAATATTTGACAACATTCCTGGCGAGTTGGCCAAGACGTCTTCGTGGGTCCTTCATATACATCATTAACGTAATATAACCTAACCTAACCCAACCTGACATCTCGGCGGTAATATTTGACGACATTCCTGGCGAGTTGGTCTCTACGTCTCCGTGGTACCTTTATATACACCAATAACGTAATATAACCTAACCTAACCCAACCTGACATCTCGGCGGTAATATTTGACAACATTCCTGGCGAGCTATCCTCTACGTGGGACATTCATATGCATCAATAACGTAATATAACCTAACCTAACCCAACCTAACATCTCGGCAGTAATATTTGACAACATTCTTGGCGAGTTCGAATTTACGTCTCCGTGGGACCTTTATATACATCAATAACCTAATATAACCTAACCTAACCCATCCTGACATCTCGGCATTAAAATCTGACAACGTTCCTGGCGAGTTGGGCTCTACGTCTTCGTGGGACCCTTATATACATCAATAACGTAATATAACCTTGCCTAACCCAACCTGACATTTCGGCGGTAATATTTGACGACATTCCTGGCGAGTTGGGCTCTACGTCTTCGTGGGACCCTTATATACATCAATAACGTAATATAACCTAACCTAATCCAACCTGACATCTCGGCGGTAATATTTGACAACATTCCTGGCGAGCTGGCCCCTACGTCTCCGTGGGACCTTTATGTACATCAATAACATAATATAACTTAACCTAACCCAACCTGATATCTCGGCGGGAATATTTGACAAAATTCCTGGCGAGTTGGCATCTACGTGTCCGTGGGACCTTTATATACATCAGTATCCTAATATAACCTAACCTAACCCAACCTAATCTCTCGGGGTAACGTTTGACCACATTCCTTGCTTGTCGGCCCCTACATCTCGGTGGGAACACTGTATACGTCTGTGAAGTAATATAACCTAACCTAAGACAACCTGACATCTCGGCGGTAAAATTTGGCAACATTCCTGGCGAGTTGTCCTCTACGTCTATGTGGGACCTTTATATACATCAATAACGTAATATAACCTAACCTAACCCAACCTGACATGTAGGCGGTAATATTTGACAACATTCCTGGCGAGTTGGCCAAGACGTCTGCGTGGGTCCTTCATATACATCATTAACGTAATATAATCTAACCTAACCCAACCTAACATCTCGGCGGTAATATTTGACGACATTCCTGGCGAGTTGGGCTCTACGTCTTCGTGGGACCCTTATATACATCAATAACGTAATATAACCTAACCTAATCCAACCTGACATCTCGGCGGTAATATTTGACAACATTCCTGGCGAGCTGGCCCCTACGTCTCCGTGGGACCTTTATGTACATCAATAACGTAGTATAACGTAACCTAATCCAACCTGACATCTCGGCGGTAATATTTGACAACATTCCTGGCGAGCTGGCCCCTACGTCTCCGTGGGACCTTTATGTACATCAATAACATAATATAACTTAACCTAACCCAACCTGATATCTCGGCGGGAATATTTGACAAAATTCCTGGCGAGTTGGCATCTACGTGTCCGTGGGACCTTTATATACATCAGTATCCTAATATAACCTAACCTAACCCAACCTGACATCTCGGCGGTAATATTTGACAACATTCCTGGCGAGCTATCCTCTACGTGGGACATTCATATGCATCAATAACGTAATATAGCCTAACCTAACCCAACCTGACATCTCGGCGGTAATATTTGACGACATTCCTGGCGAGTTCGACTCTACGTCTCCGTGGGACCTTTATATACATCAATTACGTAATATAACCTTACCTAACCCAACCTGACATTTCGGCGGTAATATTTGACGACATTCCTGGCGAGTTGGGCTCTACGTCTTCGTGGGACCCTTATATACATCAATAACGTAATATAACCTAACCTAACCCAACCTGACATCTCAGCGGTAATATTTGACGACATTCCTGGCGAGTTGGTCTCTACGTCTCCGTGGGACCTTTATATACATCAATAACGTAGTATAACGTAACCTAATCCAACCTGACATCTCGGCGGTAATATTTGACAACATTCCTGGCGAGCTGGCCCCTACGTCTCCGTGCGACCTTTATGTACATCAATAACATAATATAACTTAACCTAACCCAACCTGATATCTCGGCGGGAACATTTGACAAAATTCCTGGCGAGTTGGCATCTACGTGTCCGTGGGACCTTTATATACATCAATATCCTAATATAACCTAACCTAACCCAACCTAATCTCTCGGGGTAACGTTTGACCACATTCCTTGCTTGTCGGCCCCTACATCTCGGTGGGAACACTGTATACGTCTGTGAAGTAATATAACCTAACCTAAGACAACCTGACATCTCGGCGGTAAAATTTGACAACGTTCCTGGCGAGTTGGTCTCTACGTCTCCGTGGTACCTTTATATACATCAATAACGTAATATAACCTAACCTAACCCAACCTGACATCTTGGCGGTAATATTTGACAACATTCCTGGCCAGCTATCCTCTACGTGGGACATTCATATGCATCAATAACGTAATAGAAACTAACCTAACCCAACCTGACATCTCGGCGGTAATATTTGAAGACATTCTTGGCGAGTTCGACTCTACGTCTCCGTGGGACCTTTATATACATCAATTACGTAATATAACCTTACCTAACCCAACCTGACATTTCGCCGGTAATATTTGACGACATTCCTGGTGAGCTATCCTCTACGTGGGACATTCATATGCATCAATAACGTAATATAACCTAACCTAACCCAACCTAACATCTCGGCGGTAATATTTGACAACATTCCTGGCGAGCTATCCTCTACGTGGGACATTCATATGCATCAGTAACGTAATATAGCCTAACCTAACCCAACCTGACATCTCGGCGGTAATATTTGACGACATTCCTGGCGAGTTCGACTCTACGTCTCCGTGGGACCTTTATATACATCAATTACGTAATATAACCTTACCTAACCCAACCTGACATTTCGGCGGTAATATTTGACGACATTCCTGGCGAGTTGGGCTCTACGTCTCCGTGGGACCCTTATATACATCAATAACGTAATATAACCTAACCTAACCCAACCTGACATCTCGGCGGTAATATTTGACGACATTCCTGGCTAGTTGGTCTCTACGTCTCCGTGGGACCTTTATATACATCAATAACGTAGTATAACGTAACCTAATCCAATCTGACATCTCGGCGGTAATATTTGACAACATTCCTGGCGAGCTGGCCCCTACGTCTCCGTGGGACCTTTATGTACATCAATAACATAATATAACTTAACCTAACCCAACCTGATATCTCGGCGGGAATATTTGACAAAATTCCTGGCGAGTTGGCATCTACGTGTCCGTGGGACATTTATATACATCAGTATCCTAATATAACCTAACCTAACCCAACCTGACATCTCGGCGGTAATATTTGACAACATTCCTGGCGAGCTATCCTCTACGTGGGACATTCATATGCATCAATAACGTAATATAGCCTAACCTAACCCAACCTGACATCTCGGCAGTAATATTTGACGACATTCCTGGCGAGTTCGACTCTACGTCTCCGTGGGACCTTTATATACATCAATTACGTAATATAACCTTACCTAACCCAACCTGACATTTCGGCGGTAATATTTGACGACATTCCTGGCGAGTTGGGCTCTACGTCTTCGTGGGACCCTTATATACATCAATAACGTAATATAACCTAACCTAACCCAACCTGACATCTCGGCAGTAATATTTGACGACATTCCTGGCGAGTTGGTCTCTACGTCTCCGTGGGACCTTTATATACATCAATAACGTAGTATAACGTAACCTAATCCAACCTGACATCTCGGCGGTAATATTTGACAACATTCCTGGCGAGCTGGCCCCTACGTCTCCGTGGGACCTTTATGTACATCAATAACATAATATAACTTAACCTAACCCAACCTGATATCTCGGCGGGAACATTTGACAAAATTCCTGGCGAGTTGGCATCTACGTGTCCGTGGGACCTTTATATACATCAGTATCCTAATATAACCTAACCTAACCCAACCTAATCTCTCGGGGTAACGTTTGACCACATTCCTTGCTTGTCGGCCCCTACATCTCGGTGGGAACACTGTATACGTCTGTGAAGTAATATAACCTAACCTAAGACAACCTGACATCTCGGCGGTAAAATTTGACAACATTCCTGGCGAGTTGTCCTCTACGTCTATGTGGGACCTTTATATACATCAATAACGTATTATAACCTAACCTAACCCAACCTGACATGTAGGCGGTAATATTTGACAACATTCCTGGCGAGCTATCCTCTACGTGGGACATTCATATGCATCAATAACGTAATATAGCCTAACCTAACCCAACCTGACATCTCGGCGGTAATATTTGACGACATTCCTGGCGAGTTCGACTCTACGTCTCCGTGGGACCTTTATATACATCAATTACGTAATATAACCTTACCTAACCCAACCTGACATCTCGGCGGCAATATTTGACAACATTCCTGGCGAGCTATCCTTTACGTGGGACATTCATATGCATCAATAACGTAATATAACCTAACCTAACCCAACCTGACATTTCGGCGGTAATATTTGAAGACATTCTTGGCCAGTTCGATCTACGTCTCCGACGGACTTTTATATACATCAATAACGTAATATAACCTAACCTAACCCAACCTGACATGTCGGCGGTAATATTTGACAACATTCCTGGCGAGTTGGCCAAGACGTCTTCGTGGGTCCTTCATATACATCATTAACGTAATATAACCTAACCTAACCCAACCTGACATCTCGGCGGTAATATTTGACGACATTCCTGGCGAGTTGGTCTCTACGTCTCCGTGGTACCTTTATATACACCAATAACGTAATATAACCTAACCTAACCCAACCTGACATCTCGGCGGTAATATTTGACAACATTCCTGGCCAGCTATCCTCTACGTGGGACATTCATATGCATCAATAACGTAATATAACCTAACCTAACCCAACCTGACATCTCGGCGGTAATATTTGAAGACATTCTTGGCGAGTTCGACTCTACGTCTCCGTGGGACCTTTATATACATCAATAACGTAATATAACCTAACCTAACCCAACCTGACATCTCGACGGTAATATTTGACAACATTCCTGGCGAGCTATCCTCTACGTGGGACATTCATATGCATCAATAACGTAATATAACCTAACCTAACCCAACCTAACATCTCGGCAGTAATATTTGACAACATTCTTGGCGAGTTCGAATTTACGTCTCCGTGGGACCTTTATATACATCAATAACCTAATATAACCTAACCTAACCCAACCTGACATCTCGGCATTAAAATCTGACAACGTTCCTGGCGAGTTGGGCTCTACGTCTTCGTGGGACCCTTATATACATCAATAACGTAATATAACCTTGCCTAACCCAACCTGACATTTCGGCGGTAATATTTGACGACATTCCTGACGAGTTGGGCTCTACGTCTTCGTGGGACCCTTATATACATCAATAACGTAATATAACCTAACCTAATCCAACCTGACATCTCGGCGGTAATATTTGACAACATTCCTGGCGAGCTGGCCCCTACGTCTCCGTGGGACCTTTATGTACATCAATAACATAATATAACTTAACCTAACCCAACCTGATATCTCGGCGGGAATATTTGACAAAATTCCTGGCGAGTTGGCATCTACGTGTCCGTGGGACCTTTATATACATCAGTATCCTAATATAACCTAACCTAACCCAACCTAATCTCTCGGGGTAACGTTTGACCACATTCCTTGCTTGTCGGCCCCTACATCTCGGTGGGAACACTGTATACGTCTGTGAAGTAATATAACCTAACCTAAGACAACCTGACATCTCGGCGGTAAAATTTGGCAACATTCCTGGCGAGTTGTCCTCTACGTCTATGTGGGACCTTTATATACATCAATAACGTAATATAACCTAACCTAACCCAACCTGACATGTAGGCGGTAATATTTGACAACATTCCTGGCGAGTTGGCCAAGACGTCTGCGTGGGTCCTTCATATACATCATTAACGTAATATAATCTAACCTAACCCAACCTAACATCTCGGCGGTAATATTTGACGACATTCCTGGCGAGTTGGGCTCTACGTCTTCGTGGGACCCTTATATACATCAATAACGTAATATAACCTAACCTAATCCAACCTGACATCTCGGCGGTAATATTTGACAACATTCCTGGCGAGCTGGCCCCTACGTCTCCGTGGGACCTTTATGTACATCAATAACGTAGTATAACGTAACCTAATCCAACCTGACATCTCGGCGGTAATATTTGACAACATTCCTGGCGAGCTGGCCCCTACGTCTCCGTGGGACCTTTATGTACATCAATAACATAATATAACTTAACCTAACCCAACCTGATATCTCGGCGGGAATATTTGACAAAATTCCTGGCGAGTTGGCATCTACGTGTCCGTGGGACCTTTATATACATCAGTATCCTAATATAACCTAACCTAACCCAACCTGACATCTCGGCGGTAATATTTGACAACATTCCTGGCGAGCTATCCTCTACGTGGGACATTCATATGCATCAATAACGTAATATAGCCTAACCTAACCCAACCTGACATCTCGGCGGTAATATTTGACGACATTCCTGGCGAGTTCGACTCTACGTCTCCGTGGGACCTTTATATACATCAATTACGTAATATAACCTTACCTAACCCAACCTGACATTTCGGCGGTAATATTTGACGACATTCCTGGCGAGTTGGGCTCTACGTCTTCGTGGGACCCTTATATACATCAATAACGTAATATAACCTAACCTAACCCAACCTGACATCTCAGCGGTAATATTTGACGACATTCCTGGCGAGTTGGTCTCTACGTCTCCGTGGGACCTTTATATACATCAATAACGTAGTATAACGTAACCTAATCCAACCTGACATCTCGGCGGTAATATTTGACAACATTCCTGGCGAGCTGGCCCCTACGTCTCCGTGGGACCTTTATGTACATCAATAACATAATATAACTTAACCTAACCCAACCTGATATCTCGGCGGGAACATTTGACAAAATTCCTGGCGAGTTGGCATCTACGTGTCCGTGGGACCTTTATATACATCAATATCCTAATATAACCTAACCTAACCCAACCTAATCTCTCGGGGTAACGTTTGACCACATTCCTTGCTTGTCGGCCCCTACATCTCGGTGGGAACACTGTATACGTCTGTGAAGTAATATAACCTAACCTAAGACAACCTGACATCTCGGCGGTAAAATTTGACAACGTTCCTGGCGAGTTGGTCTCTACGTCTCCGTGGTACCTTTATATACATCAATAACGTAATATAACCTAACCTAACCCAACCTGACATCTTGGCGGTAATATTTGACAACATTCCTGGCCAGCTATCCTCTACGTGGGACATTCATATGCATCAATAACGTAATAGAAACTAACCTAACCCAACCTGACATCTCGGCGGTAATATTTGAAGACATTCTTGGCGAGTTCGACTCTACGTCTCCGTGGGACCTTTATATACATCAATTACGTAATATAACCTTACCTAACCCAACCTGACATTTCGCCGGTAATATTTGACGACATTCCTGGTGAACTATCCTCTACGTGGGACATTCATATGCATCAATAACGTAATATAACCTAACCTAACCCAACCTAACATCTCGGCGGTAATATTTGACAACATTCCTGGCGAGCTATCCTCTACGTGGGACATTCATATGCATCAGTAACGTAATATAGCCTAACCTAACCCAACCTGACATCTCGGCGGTAATATTTGACGACATTCCTGGCGAGTTCGACTCTACGTCTCCGTGGGACCTTTATATACATCAATTACGTAATATAACCTTACCTAACCCAACCTGACATTTCGGCGGTAATATTTGACGACATTCCTGGCGAGTTGGGCTCTACGTCTCCGTGGGACCCTTATATACATCAATAACGTAATATAACCTAACCTAACCCAACCTGACATCTCGGCGGTAATATTTGACGACATTCCTGGCTAGTTGGTCTCTACGTCTCCGTGGGACCTTTATATACATCAATAACGTAGTATAACGTAACCTAATCCAATCTGACATCTCGGCGGTAATATTTGACAACATTCCTGGCGAGCTGGCCCCTACGTCTCCGTGGGACCTTTATGTACATCAATAACATAATATAACTTAACCTAACCCAACCTGATATCTCGGCGGGAATATTTGACAAAATTCCTGGCGAGTTGGCATCTACGTGTCCGTGGGACATTTATATACATCAGTATCCTAATATAACCTAACCTAACCCAACCTGACATCTCGGCGGTAATATTTGACAACATTCCTGGCGAGCTATCCTCTACGTGGGACATTCATATGCATCAATAACGTAATATAGCCTAACCTAACCCAACCTGACATCTCGGCAGTAATATTTGACGACATTCCTGGCGAGTTCGACTCTACGTCTCCGTGGGACCTTTATATACATCAATTACGTAATATAACCTTACCTAACCCAACCTGACATTTCGGCGGTAATATTTGACGACATTCCTGGCGAGTTGGGCTCTACGTCTTCGTGGGACCCTTATATACATCAATAACGTAATATAACCTAACCTAACCCAACCTGACATCTCGGCGGTAATATTTGACGACATTCCTGGCGAGTTGGTCTCTACGTCTCCGTGGGACCTTTATATACATCAATAACGTAGTATAACGTAACCTAATCCAACCTGACATCTCGGCGGTAATATTTGACAACATTCCTGGCGAGCTGGCCCCTACGTCTCCGTGGGACCTTTATGTACATCAATAACATAATATAACTTAACCTAACCCAACCTGATATCTCGGCGGGAACATTTGACAAAATTCCTGGCGAGTTGGCATCTACGTGTCCGTGGGACCTTTATATACATCAGTATCCTAATATAACCTAACCTAACCCAACCTAATCTCTCGGGGTAACGTTTGACCACATTCCTTGCTTGTCGGCCCCTACATCTCGGTGGGAACACTGTATACGTCTGTGAAGTAATATAACCTAACCTAAGACAACCTGACATCTCGGCGGTAAAATTTGACAACATTCCTGGCGAGTTGTCCTCTACGTCTATGTGGGACCTTTATATACATCAATAACGTATTATAACCTAACCTAACCCAACCTGACATGTAGGCGGTAATATTTGACAACATTCCTGGCGAGCTATCCTCTACGTGGGACATTCATATGCATCAATAACGTAATATAGCCTAACCTAACCCAACCTGACATCTCGGCGGTAATATTTGACGACATTCCTGGCGAGTTCGACTCTACGTCTCCGTGGGACCTTTATATACATCAATTACGTAATATAACCTTACCTAACCCAACCTGACATTTCGGCGGTAATATTTGACGAAATTCCTGGCGAGTTGGGCTCTACGTCTTCGTGGGACCCTTATATACATCAATAACGTAATATAACCTAACCTAACCCAACCTGACATCTCAGCGGTAATATTTGACGACATTCCTGGCGAGTTGGTCTCTACGTCTCCGTGGGACCTTTATATACATCAATAACGTAGTATAACGTAACCTAATCCAACCTGACATCTCGGCGGTAATATTTGACAACATTCCTGGCGAGCTGGCCCCTACGTCTCCGTGGGACCTTTATGTACATCAATAACATAATATAACTTAACCTAACCCAACCTGATATCTCGGCGGGAACATTTGACAAAATTCCTGGCGAGTTGGCATCTACGTGTCCGTGGGACCTTTATATACATCAGTATCCTAATATAACCTAACCTAACCCAACCTAATCTCTCGGGGTAACGTTTGACCACATTCCTTGCTTGTCGGCCCCTACATCTCGGTGGGAACACTGTATACGTCTGTGAAGTAATATAACCTATCCTCAGACAACCTGACATCTCGGCGGTAAAATTTGACAACATTCCTGGCGAGTTGTCCTCTACGTCTATGTGGGACCTTTATATACATCAATAACGTAATATAACCTAACCTAACCCAACCTGACATGTAGGCGGTAATATTTGACAACATTCCTGGCGTGCTATCCTCTACGTGGGACATTCATATGCATCAATAACGTAATATAACCTAACCTAACGCAACCTGACATCTCCGCGGTAATATTTGAAGACATTCTTGGCGAGTTCGAATCTACGTCTCCGTGGGACCTTTATATACATCAATAACCTAATATAACCTAACCTAACCCAACCTGACATCTCGGCATTAAAATTTGACAACGTTCCTGGCGAGTTGGTCTCTACGTCTCCGTGGTACCTTTATATACATCAATAACGTAATATAACCTAACCTAACCCAACCTGACATCTCAGCGGTAATATTTGACGACATTCCTGGCGAGTTGGTCTCTACGTCTCCGTGGGACCTTTATATACATCAATAACGTAGTATAACGTAACCTAATCCAACCTGACATCTCGGCGGTAATATTTGACAACATTCCTGGCGAGCTGGCCCCTACGTCTCCGTGGGACCTTTATGTACATCAATAACATAATATAACTTAACCTAACCCAACCTGATATCTCGGCGGGAACATTTGACAAAATTCCTGGCGAGTTGGCATCTACGTGTCCGTGGGACCTTTATATACATCAATATCCTAATATAACCTAACCTAACCCAACCTAATCTCTCGGGGTAACGTTTGACCACATTCCTTGCTTGTCGGCCCCTACATCTCGGTGGGAACACTGTATACGTCTGTGAAGTAATATAACCTAACCTAAGACAACCTGACATCTCGGCGGTAAAATTTGACAACGTTCCTGGCGAGTTGGTCTCTACGTCTCCGTGGTACCTTTATATACATCAATAACGTAATATAACCTAACCTAACCCAACCTGACATCTTGGCGGTAATATTTGACAACATTCCTGGCCAGCTATCCTCTACGTGGGACATTCATATGCATCAATAACGTAATAGAAACTAACCTAACCCAACCTGACATCTCGGCGGTAATATTTGAAGACATTCTTGGCGAGTTCGACTCTACGTCTCCGTGGGACCTTTATATACATCAATTACGTAATATAACCTTACCTAACCCAACCTGACATTTCGCCGGTAATATTTGACGACATTCCTGGTGAACTATCCTCTACGTGGGACATTCATATGCATCAATAACGTAATATAACCTAACCTAACCCAACCTAACATCTCGGCGGTAATATTTGACAACATTCCTGGCGAGCTATCCTCTACGTGGGACATTCATATGCATCAGTAACGTAATATAGCCTAACCTAACCCAACCTGACATCTCGGCGGTAATATTTGACGACATTCCTGGCGAGTTCGACTCTACGTCTCCGTGGGACCTTTATATACATCAATTACGTAATATAACCTTACCTAACCCAACCTGACATTTCGGCGGTAATATTTGACGACATTCCTGGCGAGTTGGGCTCTACGTCTCCGTGGGACCCTTATATACATCAATAACGTAATATAACCTAACCTAACCCAACCTGACATCTCGGCGGTAATATTTGACGACATTCCTGGCTAGTTGGTCTCTACGTCTCCGTGGGACCTTTATATACATCAATAACGTAGTATAACGTAACCTAATCCAATCTGACATCTCGGCGGTAATATTTGACAACATTCCTGGCGAGCTGGCCCCTACGTCTCCGTGGGACCTTTATGTACATCAATAACATAATATAACTTAACCTAACCCAACCTGATATCTCGGCGGGAATATTTGACAAAATTCCTGGCGAGTTGGCATCTACGTGTCCGTGGGACATTTATATACATCAGTATCCTAATATAACCTAACCTAACCCAACCTGACATCTCGGCGGTAATATTTGACAACATTCCTGGCGAGCTATCCTCTACGTGGGACATTCATATGCATCAATAACGTAATATAGCCTAACCTAACCCAACCTGACATCTCGGCAGTAATATTTGACGACATTCCTGGCGAGTTCGACTCTACGTCTCCGTGGGACCTTTATATACATCAATTACGTAATATAACCTTACCTAACCCAACCTGACATTTCGGCGGTAATATTTGACGACATTCCTGGCGAGTTGGGCTCTACGTCTTCGTGGGACCCTTATATACATCAATAACGTAATATAACCTAGCCTAACCCAACCTGACATCTCGGCGGTAATATTTGACGACATTCCTGGCGAGTTGGTCTCTACGTCTCCGTGGGACCTTTATATACATCAATAACGTAGTATAACGTAACCTAATCCAACCTGACATCTCGGCGGTAATATTTGACAACATTCCTGGCGAGCTGGCCCCTACGTCTCCGTGGGACCTTTATGTACATCAATAACATAATATAACTTAACCTAACCCAACCTGATATCTCGGCGGGAACATTTGACAAAATTCCTGGCGAGTTGGCATCTACGTGTCCGTGGGACCTTTATATACATCAGTATCCTAATATAACCTAACCTAACCCAACCTAATCTCTCGGGGTAACGTTTGACCACATTCCTTGCTTGTCGGCCCCTACATCTCGGTGGGAACACTGTATACGTCTGTGAAGTAATATAACCTAACCTAAGACAACCTGACATCTCGGCGGTAAAATTTGACAACATTCCTGGCGAGTTGTCCTCTACGTCTATGTGGGACCTTTATATACATCAATAACGTATTATAACCTAACCTAACCCAACCTGACATGTAGGCGGTAATATTTGACAACATTCCTGGCGAGCTATCCTCTACGTGGGACATTCATATGCATCAATAACGTAATATAGCCTAACCTAACCCAACCTGACATCTCGGCGGTAATATTTGACGACATTCCTGGCGAGTTCGACTCTACGTCTCCGTGGGACCTTTATATACATCAATTACGTAATATAACCTTACCTAACCCAACCTGACATTTCGGCGGTAATATTTGACGAAATTCCTGGCGAGTTGGGCTCTACGTCTTCGTGGGACCCTTATATACATCAATAACGTAATATAACCTAACCTAACCCAACCTGACATCTCAGCGGTAATATTTGACGACATTCCTGGCGAGTTGGTCTCTACGTCTCCGTGGGACCTTTATATACATCAATAACGTAGTATAACGTAACCTAATCCAACCTGACATCTCGGCGGTAATATTTGACAACATTCCTGGCGAGCTGGCCCCTACGTCTCCGTGGGACCTTTATGTACATCAATAACATAATATAACTTAACCTAACCCAACCTGATATCTCGGCGGGAACATTTGACAAAATTCCTGGCGAGTTGGCATCTACGTGTCCGTGGGACCTTTATATACATCAGTATCCTAATATAACCTAACCTAACCCAACCTAATCTCTCGGGGTAACGTTTGACCACATTCCTTGCTTGTCGGCCCCTACATCTCGGTGGGAACACTGTATACGTCTGTGAAGTAATATAACCTATCCTCAGACAACCTGACATCTCGGCGGTAAAATTTGACAACATTCCTGGCGAGTTGTCCTCTACGTCTATGTGGGACCTTTATATACATCAATAACGTAATATAACCTAACCTAACCCAACCTGACATGTAGGCGGTAATATTTGACAACATTCCTGGCGTGCTATCCTCTACGTGGGACATTCATATGCATCAATAACGTAATATAACCTAACCTAACGCAACCTGACATCTCCGCGGTAATATTTGAAGACATTCTTGGCGAGTTCGAATCTACGTCTCCGTGGGACCTTTATATACATCAATAACCTAATATAACCTAACCTAACCCAACCTGACATCTCGGCATTAAAATTTGACAACGTTCCTGGCGAGTTGGTCTCTACGTCTCCGTGGTACCTTTATATACATCAATAACGTAATATAACCTAACCTAACCCAACCTGACATCTCGGCAGTAATATTTGACAACATTCCTGGCCAGCTATCCTCTACGTGGGACATTCATATGCATCAATAACGTAATAGAACCTAACCTAACCCAACCTGACATCTCGGCGGTAATATTTGAAGACATTCTTGGCGAGTTCGACTCTACGTCCCCGTGGGACCTTTATATACATCAATAACGTAATATAACCTAACCTAACCCAACCTGACATCTCAGCGGTAATATTTGACAACATTCCTGGCGAGCTATCCTCTTCGTGGGACATTCATATGCATCAATAACGTAATATAACCCAGCCTAACGCAACCTGACATCTCGGCGGTAATATTTGAAGACATTCTTGGCGAGTTCGAATCTACGTCTCCGTGGGACCTTTATATACATCAATAACCTAATATAACCTAACCTAACCCAACCTGACATCTCGGCATTAAAATTTGACAACGTTCCTGGCGAGTTGGTCTCTACGTATCCGTGGTACCTTTATATACATCAATAACGTAATATAACCTAACCTAACCCAACCTGACATCTCGGCGGTAATATTTGACAACATTCCTGGCCAGCTATCCTCTACGTGGGACATTCATATGCATCAATAACGTAATAGAACCTAACCTAACCCAACCTGACATCTCGGCGGTAATATTTGAAGACATTCTTGGCGAGTTCGACTCTACGTCTCCGTGGGACCTTTATATACATCAATAACGTAATATAACCTAACCTAACCCAACCTGACATCTCGACGGTAATATCTGACAACATTCCTGGCGAGCTATCCTCTACGTGGGACATTCATATGCATCAATAACGTAATATAACCTAACCTAACCCAACCTAACATCTCGGCGGTAATATTTGACAACATTCCTGGCGAGCTATCCTCTACGTGGGACATTCATATGCATCAATAACGTAATATAGCCTAACCTAACCCAACCTGACATCTCGGCGGTAATATTTGACGACATTACTGGCGAGTTCGACTCTACGTCTCCGTGGGACCTTTATATACATCAATTACGTAATATAACCTTACCTAACCCAACCTGACATTTCGGCGGTAATATTTGACGACATTCCTGGCGAGTTGTCCTCTACGTCTATGTGGGACCTTTATATACATCAATAACGTAATATAACCTAACCTAACCCAACCTGACATGTAGGCGGTAATATTTGACAACATTCCTGGCGAGTTGGCCAAGACGTCTGCGTGGGTCCTTCATATACATCATTAACGTAATATAATCTAACCTAATCCAACCTAACATCGCGGCGGTAATATTTGACAACTTGCCTGGCGAGTTATCCTCTACGTGGGACATTCATATGCATCAATAACGTATTATAATCTAACCTAACCCAACCTGACATCTCGGCGGTAATATTTGACAACATTCCTGGCGAGTTGGCCCCAACGTCTGTGTGGGTCCTTCGTATACATCATGAACGCAATGTAACATAACCTAACCCAAACTAACATCTCGGCGGTAATATTTGACAACATTCCTGGCGTGCTATCCTCTACGTGGGACATTCATATGCATCAATAACGTAATATAACCTAACCTAACCCAACCTGACATCTCGGCGGTAATATTTGAAGACATTCTTGGCGAGTTCGACTCTCCGTCTCCGTGGGACCTTTATATACATCAATAACGTAATATAACCTAACCTAACCCAACCTGACATCTCAGCGGTAATATTTGACAACATTCCTGGCGAGCTATCCTCTTCGTGGGACATTCATATGCATCAATAACGTAATATAACCTAACCTAACGCAACCTGACATCTCGGCGGTAATATTTGAAGACATTCTTGGCGAGTTCGAATCTACGTCTCCGTGGGACCTTTATATACATCAATAACCTAATATAACCTAACCTAACCCAACCTGACATCTCGGCATTAAAATTTGACAACGTTCCTGGCGAGTTGGTCTCTACGTCTCCGTGGTACCTTTATATACATCAATAACGTAATATAACCTAACCTAACCCAACCTGACATCTCGGCGGTAATATTTGACAACATTCCTGGCCAGCTATCCTCTACGTGGGACATTCATATGCATCAATAACGTAATAGAACCTAACCTAACCCAACCTGACATCTCGACGGTAATATTTGACAACATTCCTGGCGAGCTATCCTCTACGTGGGACATTCATATGCATCAATAACGTAATATAACCTAACCTAACCCAACCTAACATCTCGGCGGTAATATTTGACAACATTCCTGGCGAGCTATCCTCTACGTGGGACATTCATATGCATCAATAACGTAATATAGCCTAACCTAACCCAACCTGACATCTCGGCGGTAATATTTGACGACATTACTGGCGAGTTCGACTCTACGTCTCCGTGGGACCTTTATATACATCAATTACGTAATATAACCTTACCTAACCCAACCTGACATTTCGGCGGTAATATTTGACGACATTCCTGGCGAGTTGTCCTCTACGTCTATGTGGGACCTTTATATACATCAATAACGTAATATAACCTAACCTAACCCAACCTGACATGTAGGCGGTAATATTTGACAACATTCCTGGCGAGTTGGCCAAGACGTCTGCGTGGGTCCTTCATATACATCATTAACGTAATATAATCTAACCTAATCCAACCTAACATCGCGGCGGTAATATTTGACAACTTGCCTGGCGAGTTATCCTCTACTTGGGACATTCATATGCATCAATAACGTATTATAATCTAACCTAACCCAACCTGACATCTCGGCGGTAATATTTGACAACATTCCTGGCGAGTTGGCCCCGACGTCTGTGTGGGTCCTTCGTATACATCATGAACGCAATGTAACATAACCTAACCCAACCTAACATCTCGGCGGTAATATTTGACAACATTCCTGGCGTGCTATCCTCTACGTGGGACATTCATATGCATCAATAACGTAATATAACCTTACCTAACCCAACCTGACATTTCGGCGGTAATATTTGACGACATTCCTGGCGAGTTGTCCTCTACGTCTATGTGGGACCTTTATATACATCAATAACGTAATATAACCTAACCTAACCCAACCTGACATGTAGGCGGTAATATTTGACAACATTCCTGGCGAGTTGGCCAAGACGTCTGCGTGGGTCCTTCATATACATCATTAACGTAATATAATCTAACCTAATCCAACCTAACATCGCGGCGGTAATATTTGACAACTTGCCTGGCGAGTTATCCTCTACGTGGGACATTCATATGCATCAATAACGTATTATAATCTAACCTAACCCAACCTGACATCTCGGCGGTAATATTTGACAACATTCCTGGCGAGTTGGCCCCAACGTCTGTGTGGGTCCTTCGTATACATCATGAACGCAATGTAACATAACCTAACCCAAACTAACATCTCGGCGGTAATATTTGACAACATTCCTGGCGTGCTATCCTCTACGTGGGACATTCATATGCATCAATAACGTAATATAACCTAACCTAACCCAACCTGACATCTCGGCGGTAATATTTGACGACATTCCTGGCGAGTTGGGCTCTACGTCTCCGTGGGACCCTTATATACATCAATAACGTAATATAGCCTAACCTAACCCAACCTGACATCTCGGCGGTAATATTTGACGACATTCCTGGCGAGTTGGTCTCTACGTTTCCGTGGGACCTTTATATACATCAATAACGTAGTATAACCTAACCTAATCCAACCTGACACCTCGGCGGTAATATTTGACAACATTCCTGGCGAGCTGGCCCCTACGTCTCCGTGGGACCTTTATGTACATCAATAACCTAATATAACCTAACCTAACCCAACCTGACATCTCGGCATTAAAATTTGACAACGTTCCTGGCGAGTTGGACTCTACGTGTCCGTGGGATCTTTATATACATCAGTATCCTAATATAACCTAACCTAACCCAACCTAATCCCTCAGGGTACCGTTTAACCGCATTCCTTGCTTGTCGGCCTCTACTTCTCGGTGGGAACACTGTATACGTCTATGAAGTAATGTAACCTAACCTAACCCAACCTGACATCTCGGCGGTAAAATTTGACAACATTCCTGGCGAGTTGGCCTCTACGTCTATGTGGGACCTTTATATACATCAATAACGTAATATAACCTAACCTAACCCAACCTGACATGTCGGCGGTAATATTTGACAACATTCCTGGCGAGTTGGCCAAGACGTCTGCGTGGGTCCTTCATATACATCATTAACGTAATATAATCTAACCTAATCCAACCTAACATCGCGGCGGTAATATTTGACAACTTGCCTGGCGAGTTATCCTCTACGTGGGACATTCATATGCATCAATAACGTATTATAATCTAACCTAACCCAACCTGACATCTCGGCGGTAATATTTGACAACATTCCTGGCGAGTTGGCCCCGACGTCTGTGTGGGTCCTTCGTATACATCATGAACGCAATGTAACATAACCTAACCCAACCTAACATCTCGGCGGTAATATTTGACAACATTCCTGGCGTGCTATCCTCTACGTGGGACATTCATATGCATCAATAACGTAATATAACCTAACCTAACCCAACCTGACATCTCGGCGGTAATATTTGAAGACATTCTTGGCGAGTTCGACTCTACGTCTCCGTGGGACCTTTATATACATCAGTATCCTAATATAACCGAACCTAACCCAACCAAATCCCTCAGGGTACCGTTTAACCGCATTCCTTGCTTGTCGGCCTCTACTTCTCGGTGGGAACACTGTATACGTCTATGAAGTAATGTAACCTAACCTAACCCAACCTGACATCTCGGCGGTAATATTTGACAACATTCCTGTCGAGTTGGCCCCGACGTCTGCGTGGGTCCTTCGTATACATCACTAACGTAATATAACCTAACCTAACCCAACCTGACATCTCGGCATTAAAATTTGACAACGTTCCTGGCGAGTTGGACTCTACGTGTCCGTGGGATCTTTATATACATCAGTATCCTAATATAACCTAACCTAACCCAACCTAATCCCTCAGGGTACCGTTTAACCGCATTCCTTGCTTGTCGGCCTCTACTTCTCGGTGGGAACACTGTATACGTCTATGAAGTAATGTAACCTAACCTAACCCAACCTGACATCTCGGCGGTAAAATTTGACAACATTCCTGGCGAGTTGGCCTCTACGTCTATGTGGGACCTTTATATACATCAATAACGTAATATAACCTAACCTAACCCAACCTGACATGTCGGCGGTAATATTTGACAACATTCCTGGCGAGTTGGCCAAGACGTCTGCGTGGGTCCTTCATATACATCATTAACGTAATATAATCTAACCTAATCCAAACTAACATCGCGGCGGTAATATTTGACAACTTGCCTGGCGAGTTATCCTCTACGTGGGACATTCATATGCATCAATAACGTATTATAATCTAACCTAACCCAACCTGACATCTCGGCGGTAATATTTGACAACATTCCTGGCGAGTTGGCCCCGACGTCTGTGTGGGTCCTTCGTATACATCATGAACGCAATGTAACCTAACCTAACCCAACCTAACATCTCGGCAGTAACATTTGACAACATTCCTGGCGAGCTATCCTCTACGTGGGACATTCGTATACATCATTAACTTAATGTAACCTAACCTAACCCAACCTAACATCTCGGCGGTAATTTTTGACAACATTCCTGGCGAGCTATCCTCTACGTAGGACATTAATATGCGTCAATAACGTAATATAACCTAATCTAACCCAACCTGACATCTCGGCGGTAATATTTGAAGACATTCTTGGCGAGTTCGACTCTACGTCTCCGTGGGACCTTTATATACATTAATAACGTAATATAACCTAACCTAACCCAACCTGACATCTCGGCGGTAACATTTGACAACATTCCTGGCGAGCTATCCTCTACCTGGGACATTCGTATACATCATTAACGTAATGTAACCTAACCGAACCCAACCTAACATCTCGGCGGTAATGTTTGACAACATTCCTGGCGAGCTATCCTCTACGTGGGACATTCATATGCATCAATAACGTAATATAGCCTAACCTAACCCAACCTGACATCTCGGCGGTAATATTTGACGACATTCCTGGCGAGATCGACTCTACGTCTCCGTGGGACCTTTATATACATCAATTACGTAATATAACCTTACCTAACCCAACCTGACATTTCGGCGGTAATATTTGACGACATTCCTGGCGAGTTGGGCTCTACGTCTCCGTGGGACCCTTATAAACATCAATAACGTAATATAACCTAACCTAACCCAACCTGACATCTCGGCATTAAAATTTGACAACGTTCCTGGCGAGTTGGACTCTACGTGTCCGTGGGATCTTTATATACATCAGTATCCTAATATAACCTAACCTAACACAACCTAATCCCTCAGGGTACCGTTTAACCGCATTCCTTGCTTGTCGGCCTCTACTTCTCGGTGGGAACACTGTATACGTCTATGAAGTAATGTAACCTAACCTAACCCAACCTGACATCTCGGCGGTAAAATTTGACAACATTCCTGGCGAGTTGGCCTCTACGTCTATGTGGGACCTTTATATACATCAATAACGTAATATAACCTAACCTAACCCAACCTGACATGTCGGCGGTAATATTTGACAACATTCCTGGCGAGTTGGCCAAGACGTCTGCGTGGGTCCTTCATATACATCATTAACGTAATATAATCTAACCTAATCCAACCTAACATCGCGGCGGTAATATTTGACAACTTGCCTGGCGAGTTATCCTCTACGTGGGACATTCATATGCATCAATAACGTATTATAATCTAACCTAACCCAACCTGACATCTCGGCGGTAATATTTGACAACATTCCTGGCGAGTTGGCCCCGACGTCTGTGTGGGTCCTTCGTATACATCATGAACGCAATGTAACATAACCTAACCCAACCTAACATCTCGGCGGTAATATTTGACAACATTCCTGGCGTGCTATCCTCTACGTGGGACATTCATATGCATCAATAACGTAATATAACCTAACCTAACCCAACCTGACATCTCGGCGGTAATATTTGAAGACATTCTTGGCGAGTTCGACTCTACGTCTCCGTGGGACCTTTATATACATCAATAACGTAATATAACCTAACCTAACCCAACCTGACATCTCAGCGGTAATATTTGACAACATTCCTGGCGAGCTATCCTCTTCGTGGGACATTCATATGCATCAATAACGTAATATAACCTAACCTAACCCAACCTGACATCTCGGCGGTAATATTTGAAGACATTCTTGGCGAGTTCGAATCTACGTCTCCGTGGGACCTTTATATACATCAATAACCTAATATAACCTAACCTAACCCAACCTGACATCTCGGCATTAAAATTTGACAACGTTCCTGGCGAGTTGGTCTCTACGTCTCCGTGGTACCTTTATATACATCAATAACGTAATATAACCTATCCTAACCCAACCTGACATCTCGGCGGTAATATTTGACAACATTCCTGGCCAGCTATCCTCTACGTGGGACATTAATATGCGTCAATAACGTAATATAACCCAATCTAACCCAACCTGACATCTCGGCGGTAATATTTGAAGACATTCTTGGCGAGTTCGACTCTACGTCTCCGTGGGACCTTTATATACATTAATAACGTAATATAACCTAACCTAACCCAACCTGACATCTCGGCGGTAACATTTGACAACATTCCTGGCGAGCTATCCTCTACCTGGGACATTCGTATACATCATTAACGTAATGTAACCTAACCGAACCCAACCTAACATCTCGGCGGTAATGTTTGACAACATTCCTGGCGAGCTATCCTCTACGTGGGACATTCATATGCATCAATAACGTAATATAGCCTAACCTAACCCAACCTGACACCTCGGCGGTAATATTTGACGACATTCCTGGCGAGATCGACTCTACGTCTCCGTGGGACCTTTATATACATCAATTACGTAATATAACCTTACCTAACCCAACCTGACATTTCGGCGGTAATATTTGACGACATTCCTGGCGAGTTGGGCTCTACGTCTCCGTGGGACCCTTATAAACATCAATAACGTAATATAACCTAACCTAACCCAACCTGACATCTCGGCATTAAAATTTGACAACGTTCCTGGCGAGTTGGATTCTACGTGTCCGTGGGATCTTTATATACATCAGTGTCCTAATATAACCTAACCTAACACAACCTAATCCCTCAGGGTACCGTTTAACCGCATTCCTTGCTTGTCGGCCTCTACTTCTCGGTGGGAACACTGTATACGTCTATGAAGTAATGTAACCTAACCTAACCCAACCTGACATCTCGGCGGTAAAATTTGACAACATTCCTGGCGAGTTGGCCTCTACGTCTATGTGGGACCTTTATATACATCAATAACGTAATATAACCTAACCTAACCCAACCTGACATGTCGGCGGTAATATTTGACAACATTCCTGGCGAGTTGGCCAAGACGTCTGCGTGGGTCCTTCATATACATCATTAACGTAATATAATCTAACCTAATCCAACCTATTATCGCGGCGGTAATATTTGACAACTTGCCTGGCGAGTTATCCTCTACGTGGGACATTCATATGCATCAATAACGTATTATAATCTAACCTAACCCAACCTGACATCTCGGCGGTAATATTTGACAACATTCCTGGCGAGTTGGCCCCGACGTCTGTGTGGGTCCTTCGTATACATCATGAACGCAATGTAACATAACCTAACCCAACCTAACATCTCGGCGGTAATATTTGACAACATTCCTGGCGTGCTATCCTCTACGTGGGACATTCATATGCATCAATAACGTAATATAACCTAACCTAACCCAACCTGACATCTCGGCGGTAATATTTGAAGACATTCTTGGCGAGTTCGACTCTACGTCTCCGTGGGACCTTTATATACATCAATAACGTAATATAACCTAACCTAACCCAACCTGACATCTCAGCGGTAATATTTGACAACATTCCTGGCGAGCTATCCTCTTCGTGGGACATTCATATGCATCAATAACGTAATATAACCTAACCTAACCCAACCTGACATCTCGGCGGTAATATTTGAAGACATTCTTGGCGAGTTCGAATCTACG
This sequence comes from Xylocopa violacea, assembly GCA_963969225.1. Taxonomy (NCBI): domain Eukaryota; kingdom Metazoa; phylum Arthropoda; class Insecta; order Hymenoptera; family Apidae; genus Xylocopa; species Xylocopa violacea. The sequence goes on from CAXAJV010000001.1 coordinate 7,001,942, forward strand.
TCTCCGTGGGACCTTTATATACATCAATAACCTAATATAACCTAACCTAACCCAACCTGACATCTCGGCATTAAAATTTGACAACGTTCCTGGCGAGTTGGTCTCTACGTCTCCGTGGTACCTTTATATACATCAATAACGTAATATAACCTAACCTAACCCAACCTGACATCTCGGCGGTAATATTTGACAACATTCCTGGCCAGCTATCCTCTACGTGGGACATTCATATGCATCAATAACGTAATAGAACCTAACCTAACCCAACCTGACATCTCGGCGGTAATATTTGAAGACATTCTTGGCGAGTTCGACTCTACGTCTCCGTGGGACCTTTATATACATCAATAACGTAATATAACCTAACCTAACCCAACCTGACATCTCGACGGTAATATTTGACAACATTCCTGGCGAGCTATCCTCTACGTGGGACATTCATATGCATCAATAACGTAATATAGCCTAACCTAACCCAACCTGACATCTCGGCGGTAATATTTGACGACATTACTGGCGAGTTCGACTCTACGTCTCCATGGGACCTTTATATACATCAATTACACAATATAACCTTACCTAACCCAACCTGACATCTCGGCGGTAATATTTGACGACATTACTGGCGAGTTCGACTCTACGTCTCCGTGGGACCTTTATATACATCAATTACGTAATATAACCTTACCTAACCCAACCTGACATTTCGGCGGTAATATTTGACAACATTCCTGGCGAGTTGGCATCTACGTGTCCGTGGGACCTTTATGTACATCAGTATCCTAATATAACCTAACCTAACCCAACCTGACATCTCGGCGGTAATATTTGACAACATTCCTGGCGAGCTATCCTCTACGTGGGACATTCATATGCAACAATAACGTAATATAACCTAACCTAACCCAACCTAACATCTCGGCGGTAATATTTGACAACATTCCTGGCGAGCTATCCTCTACGTGGGACATTCATATGCATCAATAACGTAATATAGCCTAACCTAACCCAACCTGACATTTCGGCGGTAATATTTGACGACATTCCTGGCGAGTTGCCCTCTACGTCTATGTGGGACCTTTATATACATCAATAACGTAATATAACCTAACCTAACCCAACCTGACATGCAGGCGGTAATATTTGACAACATTCCTGGCGAGTTGGCCAAGACGTCTGCGTGGGTCCTTCATATACATCATTAACGTAATATAATCTAACCTAATCCAACCTAACATCGCGGCGGTAATATTTGACAACTTGCCTGGCGAGTTATCCTCTACGTGGGACTTTCATATGCATCAATAACGTATTATAATCTAACCTAACCCAACCTGACATCTCGGCGGTAATATTTGACAACATTCCTGGCGAGTTGGCCCCGACGTCTGTGTGGGTCCTTCGTATACATCATGAACGCAATGTAACATAACCTAACCCAACCTAACATCTCGGCGGTAATATTTGACAACATTCCTGGCGTGCTATCCTCTACGTGGGACATTCATATGCATCAATAACGTAATATAACCTAACCTAACCCAACCTGACATCTCGGCGGTAATATTTGACAACATTCCTGGCCAGCTATCCTCTACGTGAGACATTCATATGCATCAATAACGTAATAGAACCTAACCAAACCCAACCTGACATCTCGGCGGTAATATTTGAAGACATTCTTGGCGAGTTCGACTCTACGTCTCCGTGGGACCTTTATATACATCAATAACGTAATATAACCTAACCTAACCCAACCTGACATCTCGACGGTAATATTTGACAACATTCCTGGCGAGCTATCCTCTACGTGGGACATTCATATGCATCAATAACGTAATATAACCTAACCTAACCCAACCTGACATCTCGGCGGTAATATTTGACAACATTCCTGGCGAGCTATCCTCTACGTGGGACATTCATATGCATCAATAACGTAATATAGCCTAACCTAACCCAACCTGACATCTCGGCAGTAATATTTGACGACATTCCTGGCGAGTTCGACTCTACGTCTCCGTGGGACCTTTATATACATCAATAACGTAGTATAACCTAACCTAATCCAACCTGACATCTCGGCGGTAATTTTTGACAACATTCCTGGCGAGTTGTCCTCTACGTCTATGTGGGACCTTTATATACATCAATAACGTAATATAACCTAACCTAACCCAACCTGACATGTAGGCGGTAATATTTGACAACATTCCTGGCGAGTTGGCCCCGACGTCTGCGTGGGTCCTTCGTATACATCATGAACGCAATGTAACCTAACCTAACCCAACCTGACATCTCAGCGGTAATATTTGACAACATTCCTGGCGAGCTATCCTCTTCGTGGGACATTCATATGCATCAATAACGTAATATAACCTAACCTAAACCAACCTGACATCTCGGCGGTAATATTTGAAGACATTCTTGGCGAGTTCGAATCTACGTCTCCGTGCGACCTTTATATACATCAATAACCTAATATAACCTAACCTAACCCAACCTGACATCTCGGCATTAAAATTTGACAACGTTCCTGGCGAGTTGGACTCTACGTGTCCGTGGGACCTTTATATACATCAGTATCCTAATATAACCGAACCTAACCCAACCAAATCCCTCAGGGTACCGTTTAACCGCATTCCTTGCTTGTCGGCCTCTACTTCTCGGTGGGAACACTGTATACGTCTATGAAGTAATGTAACCTAACCTAACCCAACCTGACATCTCGGCGGTAATATTTGACAACATTCCTGTCGAGTTGGCCCCGACGTCTGCGTGGGTCCTTCGTATACATCACTAACGTAATATAACCTAACCTAACCCAACCTAACATCTCGGCGGTAACATTTGACAACATTCCTGGCGAGCTATCCTCTACGTGGGACATTCGTATACATCATTAACATAATGTAACCTAACCTAACCCAACCTAACATCTCGGCGGTAATTTTTGACAACATTCCTGGCGAGCTATCCTCTACGTGGGACATTAATATGCGTCAATAACGTAATATAACCTAATCTAACCCAACCTGACATCTCGGCGGTAATATTTGAAGACATTCTTGGCGAGTTCGACTCTACGTCTCCGTGGGACCTTTATATACATCAATAACGTAATATAACCTAACCTAACCCAACCTAACATCTCGGCGGTAACATTTGACAACATTCCTGGCGAGCTATCCTCTACCTGGGACATTCGTATACATCATTAACGTAATGTAACCTAACCGAACCCAACCTAACATCTCGGCGGTAATGTTTGACAACATTCCTGGCGAGCTATCCTCTACGTGGGACATTCATATGCATCAATAACGTAATATAGCCTAACCTAACCCAACCTGACATCTCGGCGGTAATATTTGACGACATTCCTGGCGAGTTCGACTCTACGTCTCCGTGGGACCTTTATATACATCAATTACGTAATATAACCTTACCTAACCCAACCTGACATTTCGGCGGTAATATTTGACGACATTCCTGGCGAGTTGGGCTCTACGTCTCCGTGGGACCCTTATATACATCAATAACGTAATATAGCCTAACCTAACCCAACCTGACATCTCGGCGGTAATATTTGACGACATTCCTGGCGAGTTCGACTCTACGTCTCCGTGGGACCTTTATATACATCAATAACGTAGTATAACCTAACCTAATCCAACCTGACATCTCGGCGGTAATTTTTGACAACATTCCTGGCGAGTTGTCCTCTACGTCTATGTGGGACCTTTATATACATCAATAACGTAATATAACCTAACCTAACCCAACCTGACATGTAGGCGGTAATATTTGACAACATTCCTGGCGAGTTGGCCCCGACGTCTGCGTGGGTCCTTCGTATACATCACTAACGTAATATAATCTAACCTAATCCAACCTAACATCTCGGCGGTAATATTTGACAACTTGCCTGGCGAGTTATACTCTACGTGGGACATTCACATGCATCAATAACGTATTATAATCTCACCTAATCCAACCTGACATCTCGGCGGTAATAGTTGACAACATTCCTGGCGAGTTGGCCCCGACTTCTGTGTGGGTCCTTCGTATACATCATGAACGCAATGTAACCTAACCTAACCCAACCTGACATCTCAGCGGTAATATTTGACAACATTCCTGGCGAGCTATCCTCTTCGTGGGACATTCATATGCATCAATAACGTAATATAACCTAACCTAACCCAACCTGACATCTCGGCGGTAATATTTGAAGACATTCTTGGCGAGTTCGAATCTACGTCTCCGTGGGACCTTTATATACATCAATAACCTAATATAACCTAACCTAACCCAACCTGACATCTCGGCATTAAAATTTGACAACGTTCCTGGCGAGTTGGTCTCTACGTCTCCGTGGTACCTTTATATACATCAATAACGTAATATAACCTAACCTAACCCAACCTGACATCTCGGCGGTAATATTTGACAACATTCCTGGCCAGCTATCCTCTACGTGGGACATTCATATGCATCAATAACGTAATAGAACCTAACCTAACCCAACCTGACATCTCGGCGGTAATATTTGAAGACATTCTTGGCGAGTTCGACTCTACGTCTCCGTGGGACCTTTATATACATCAATAACGTAATATAACCTAACCTAACCCAACCTGACATTACGACGGTAATATTTGACAACATTCCTGGCGAGCTATCCTCTACGTGGGACATTCATATGCATCAATAACGTAATATAACCTAACCTAACCCAACCTAACATCTCGGCGGTAATATTTGACAACATTCCTGGCGAGCTATCCTCTACGTGGGACATTCATATGCATCAATAACGTAATATAGCCTAACCTAACCCAACCTGACATTTCGGCGGTAATATTTGACGACATTCCTGGCGAGTTGCCCTCTACGTCTATGTGGGACCTTTATATACATCAATAACGTAATATAACCTAACCTAACCCAACCTGACATGTAGGCGGTAATATTTGACAACATTCCTGTCGAGTTGGCCAAGACGTCTGCGTGGGTCCTTCATATACATCATTAACGTAATATAATCTAACCTAATCCAACCTAACATCGCGGCGGTAATATTTGACAACTTGCCTGGCGAGTCATCCTCTACGTGGGACATTCATATGCATCAATAACGTATTATAATCTAACCTAACCCAACCTGACATCTCGGCGGTAATATTTGACAACATTCCTGGCGAGTTGGCCCCGACGTCTGTGTGGGTCCTTCGTATACATCATGAACGCAATGTAACATAACCTAACCCAACCTAACATCTCGGCGGTAATGTTTGACAACATTCCTGGCGTGCTATCCTCTACGTGGGACATTCATATGCATCAATAACGTAATATAACCTAACCAAACCCAACCTGACATCTCGGCGGTAATATTTGACAACATTCCTGGCCAGCTATCCTCTACGTGGGACATTCATATGCATCAATAACGTAATAGAACCTAACCTAACCCAACCTGACATCTCGGCGGTAATATTTGAAGACATTCTTGGCGAGTTCGACTCTACGTCTCCGTGGGACCTTTATATACATCAATAACGTAATATAACCTAACCTAACCCAACCTGACATCTCGACGGTAATATTTGACAACATTCCTGGCGAGCTATCCTCTACGTGGGACATTCATATGCATCAATAACGTAATATAACCTAACCTAACCCAACCTGACATCTCGGCAGTAATATTTAACGACATTCCTGGCGAGTTCGACTCTACGTCTCCGTGGGACCTTTATATACATCAATAACGTAGTATAACCTAACCTAATCCAACCTGACATCTCGGCGGTAATTTTTGACAACATTCCTGGCGAGTTGTCCTCTACGTCTATGTGGGACCTTTATATACATCAATAACGTAATATAACCTAACCTAACCCAACCTGACATGTAGGCGGTAATATTTGACAACATTCCTGGCGAGCTATCCTCTACGTGGGACATTCATATGCATCAATAACGTAATAGAACCTAACCTACCCCAACCTGACATCTCGGCAGTAATATTTGACGACATTCCTGGCGAGTTCGACTCTACGTCTCCGTGGGACCTTTATATACATCAATAACGTAGTATAACCTAACCTAATCCAACCTGACATCTCGGCGGTAATTTTTGACAACATTCCTGGCGAGTTGTCCTCTACGTCTATGTGGGACCTTTATATACATCAATAACGTAATATAACCTAACCTAACCCAACCTGACATGTAGGCGGTAATATTTGACAACATTCCTGGCGAGTTGGCCCCGACGTCTGCGTGGGTCCTTCGTATACATCACTAACGTAATATAATCTAACCTAATCCAACCTAACATCTCGGCGGTAATATTTGACAACTTGCCTGGCGAGTTATACTCTACGTGGGACATTCACATGCATCAATAACGTATTATAATCTCACCTAACCCAACCTGACATCTCGGCGGTAATATTTGACAACATTCCTGGCGAGTTGGCCCCGACGTCTGTGTGGGTCCTTCGTATACATTATGAACGCAATGTAACCTAACCTAACCCAACCTGACATCTCAGCGGCAATATTTGACAACATTCCTGGCGAGCTATCCTCTTCGTGGGACATTCATATGCATCAATAACGTAATATAACCTAACCTAACCCAACCTGACATCTCGGCGGTAATATTTGACAACTTGCCTGGCGAGTTATACTCTACGTGGGACATTCACATGCATCAATAACGTATTATAATCTCACCTAACCCAACCTGACATCTCGGCGGTAAAATTTGACAACATTCCTGGCGAGTTGGCCTCTACGTCTCCGTGGAACCTTTATATGCATCAATAACGTAATATAACCTAACTTAACCCAACCTGACATTTCGGCGGTAATATTTGAAGACATTCTTGGCGAGTTCGATCTACGTCTCCGACGGACTTTTATATACATCAATAACGTAATATAACCTAACCTAACCCAACCTGACATCTCGGCGGTAATATTTGACAACATTCCTGTCGAGTTGGCCCCGACGTCTGCGTGGGTCCTTCGTATACATCACTAACGTAATATAACCTAACCTAACCCAACCTAACATCTCGGCGGTAACATTTGACAACATTCCTGGTGAGCTATCCTCTACGTGGGACATTCGTATACATCATTAACTTAATGTAACCTAACCTAACCCAACCTAACATCTCGGCGGTAATTTTTGACAACATTCCTGGCGAGCTATCCTCTACGTGGGACATTAATATGCGTCAATAACGTAATATAACCTAATCTAACCCAACCTGACATCTCGGCGGTAATATTTGAAGACATTCTTGGCGAGTTCGACTCTACGTCTCCGTGGGACCTTTATATACATCAATAACGTAATATAACCTAACCTAACCCAACCTGACATCTCGGCGGTAACATTTGACAACATTCCTGGCGAGCTATCCTCTACCTGGGACATTCGTATACATCATTAACGTAATGTAACCTAACCGAACCCAACCTAACATCTCGGCGGTAATGTTTGACAACATTCCTGGCGAGCTCTCCTCTACGTGGGACATTCATATGCATCAATAACGTAATATAGCCTAACCTAACCCAACCTGACATCTCGGCGGTAAAATTTGACGACATTCCTGGCGAGTTCGACTCTACGTCTCCGTGGGACCTTTATATACATCAATTACGTAATATAACCTTACCTAACCCAACCTGACATTTCGGCGGTAATATTTGACGACATTCCTGGCGAGTTGGGCTCTACGTCTCCGTGGGACCCTTATATACATCAATAACGTAATATAGCCTAACCTAACCCAACCTGACATCTCGGCGGTAATATTTGACGACATTCCTGGCGAGTTGGTCTCTACGTCTCCGTGGGACCTTTATATACATCAATAACGTAGTATAACCTAACCTAATCCAACCTGACACCTCGGCGGTAATATTTGACAACATTCCTGGCGAGCTGGCCCCTACGTCTCCGTGGGACCTTTATGTACATCAATAACCTAATATAACCTAACCTAACCCAACCTGACATCTCGGCATTAAAATTTGACAACGTTCCTGGCGAGTTGGACTCTACGTGTCCGTGGGATCTTTATATACATCAGTATCCTAATATAACCTAACCTAACCCAACCTAATCCCTCAGGGTACCGTTTAACCGCATTCCCTGCTTGTCGGCCTCTACTTCTCGGTGGGAACACTGTATACGTCTATGAAGTAATGTAACCTAACCTAACCCAACCTGACATCTCGGCGGTAAAATTTGACAACATTCCTGGCGAGTTGGCCTCTACGTCTATGTGGGACCTTTATATACATCAATAACGTAATATAACCTAACCTAACCCAACCTGACATGTCGGCGGTAATATTTGACAACATTCCTGGCGAGTTGGCCAAGACGTCTTCGTGGGTCCTTCATATACATCATTAACGTAATATAACCTAACCTAACCCAACCTGACATCTCGGCGGTAATATTTGACGACATTCCTGGCGAGTTGGTCTCTACGTCTCCGTGGTACCTTTATATACACCAATAACGTAATATATCCTAACCTAACCCAACCTAACATCTCGGCGGTAATATTTGACAACATTCCTGGCCAGCTATCCTCTACGTGGGACATTCATATGCATCAATAACGTAATATAACCTAACCTAACCCAACCTGACATCTCGGCGGTAATATTTGAAGGCATTCTTGGCGAGTTCGACTCTACGTCTCCGTGGGACCTTTATATACATCAATAACGTAATATAACCTAACCTAACCCAACCTGACATCTCGACGGTAATATTTTACAACATTCCTGGCGAGCTATCCTCTACGTGGGATATTCATATGCATCAATAACGTAATATAACCTAACCTAACCCAACCTGACATCTCGGCGGTAATATTTGAAGACATTCTTGGCGAGTTCGAATCTACGTCTCCGTGGGACCTTTATATACATCAATAACCTAATATAACCTAACCTAACCCAACCTGACATCTCGGCATTAAAATTTGACAACGTTCCTGGCGAGTTGGTCTCTACGTCTCCGTGGTACCTTTATATACATCAATAACGTAATATAACCTAACCTAACCCAACCTGACATCTCGGCGGTAATATTTGACAACATTCCTGGCCAGCTATCCTCTACGTGGGACATTCATATGCATCAATAACGTAATAGAACCTAACCTAACCCAACCTGACATCTCGGCGGTAATATTTGAAGACATTCTTGGCGAGTTCGACTCTACGTCTCCGTGGGACCTTTATATACATCAATAACGTAATATAACATAACCTAACCCAACCTGACATTACGACGGTAATATTTGACAACATTCCTGGCGAGCTATCCTCTACGTGGGACATTCATATGCATCAATAACGTATAATAACCTAACCTAACCCAACCTAACATCTCGGCGGTAATATTTGACAACATTCCTGGCGAGCTATCCTCTACGTGGGACATTCATATGCATCAATAACGTAATATAGCCTAACCTAACCCAACCTGACATCTCGGCGGTAATATTTGACGACATTACTGGCGAGTTCGACTCTACGTCTCCGTGGGACCTTTATATACATCAATTACGTAATATAACCTTACCTAACCCAACCTGACATTTCGGCGGTAATATTTGACAACATTCCTGGCGAGCTGGCCCCTACGTCTCCGTGGGACCTTTATGTACATCAATAACATAATATAACTTAACCTAACCCAACCTGATATCTCGGCGGGAATATTTGACAAAATTCCTGGCGAGTTGGCATCTACGTGTCCGTGGGACCTTTATATACATCAGTATCCTAATATAACCTAACCTAACCCAACCTGACATTTCGGCGGTAATATTTGACAACATTCCTGGCGAGCTATCCTCTACGTGGGACATTCATATGCATCAATAACGTAATATAACCTAACCTAACCCAACCTAACATCTCGGCGGTAATATTTGACAACATTCCTGGCGAGCTATCCTCTACGTGGGACATTCATATGCATCAATAACGTAATATAGCCTAACCTAACCCAACCTGACATTTCGGCGGTAATATTTGACGACATTCCTGGCGAGTTGCCCTCTACGTCTATGTGGGACCTTTATATACATCAATAACGTAATATAACCTAACCTAACCCAACCTGACATGTAGGCGGTAATATTTGACAACATTCCTGTCGAGTTGGCCAAGACGTCTGCGTGGGTCCTTCATATACATCATTAACGTAATATAATCTAACCTAATCCAACCTAACATCGCGGCGGTAATATTTGACAACTTGCCTGGCGAGTCATCCTCTACGTGGGACATTCATATGCATCAATAACGTATTATAATCTAACCTAACCCAACCTGACATCTCGGCGGTAATATTTGACAACATTCCTGGCGAGTTGGCCCCGACGTCTGTGTGGGTCCTTCGTATACATCATGGACGCAATGTAACATAACCTAACCCAACCTAACATCTCGGCGGTAATGTTTGACAACATTCCTGGCGTGCTATCCTCTACGTGGGACATTCATATGCATCAATAACGTAATATAACCTAACCAAACCCAACCTGACATCTCGGCGGTAATATTTGACAACATTCCTGGCCAGCTATCCTCTACGTGGGACATTCATATGCATCAATAACGTAATAGAACCTAACCTAACCCAACCTGACATCTCGGCGGTAATATTTGAAGACATTCTTGGCGAGTTCGACTCTACGTCTCCGTGGGACCTTTATATACATCAATAACGTAATAAAACCTAACCTAACCCAACCTGACATCTCGACGGTAATATTTGACAACATTCCTGGCGAGCTATCCTCTACGTGGGACATTCATATGCATCAATAACGTAATATAACCTAACCTAACCCAACCTGACATCTCGGCGGTAATATTTGACAACATTCCTGGCGAGCTATCCTCTACGTGGGACATTCATATACATCAATAACGTAATATAGCCTAACCTAACCCAACCTGACATCTCGGCAGTAATATTTGACGACATTCCTGGCGAGTTCGTCTCTACGTCTCCGTGGGACCTTTATATACATCAATAACGTAGTATAACCTAACCTAATCCAACCTGACATCTCGGCGGTAAATTTTGACAACATTCCTGGCGAGTTGTCCTCTACGTCTATGTGGGACCTTTATATACATCAATAACGTAATATAACCTAACCTAACCCAACCTGACATGTAGGCGGTAATATTTGACAACATTCCTGGCGAGCTATCCTCTACGTGGGACATTCATATGCATCAATAACGTAATAGAACCTAACCTAACCCAACCTGACATCTCGGCAGTAATATTTGACGACATTCCTGGCGAGTTCGACTCTACGTCTCCGTGGGACCTTTATATACATCAATAACGTAGTATAACCTAACCTAATCCAACCTGACATCTCGGCGGTAATTTTTGACAACATTCCTGGCGAGTTGTCGTCTACGTCTATGTGGGACCTTTATATACATCAATAACGTAATATAACCTAACCTAACCCAACCTGACATGTAGGCGGTAATATTTGACAACATTCCTGGCGAGTTGGCCCCGACGTCTGCGTGGGTCCTTCATATACATCATTAACGTAATATAATCTAACCTAATCCAACCTAACATCGCGGCGGTAATATTTGACAACTTGCCTGGCGAGTCATCCTCTACGTGGGACATTCATATGCATCAATAACGTATTATAATCTAACCTAACCCAACCTGACATCTCGGCGGTAATATTTGACAACATTCCTGGCGAGTTGGCCCCGACGTCTGTGTGGGTCCTTCGTATACATCATGAACGCAATGTAACATAACCTAACCCAACCTAACATCTCGGCGGTAATGTTTGACAACATTCCTGGCGTGCTATCCTCTACGTGGGACATTCATATGCATCAATAACGTAATATAACCTAACCAAACCCAACCTGACATCTCGGCGGTAATATTTGACAACATTCCTGGCCAGCTATCCTCTACGTGGGACATTCATATGCATCAATAACGTAATAGAACCTAACCTAACCCAACCTGACATCTCGGCGGTAATATTTGAAGACATTCTTGGCGAGTTCGACTCTACGTCTCCGTGGGACCTTTATATACATCAATAACGTAATATAACCTAACCTAACCCAACCTGACATCTCGACGGTAATATTTGACAACATTCCTGGCGAGCTATCCTCTACGTGGGACATTCATATGCATCAATAACGTAATATAACCTAACCTAACCCAACCTGACATCTCGGCAGTAATATTTAACGACATTCCTGGCGAGTTCGACTCTACGTCTCCGTGGGACCTTTATATACATCAATAACGTAGTATAACCTAACCTAATCCAACCTGACATCTCGGCGGTAATTTTTGACAACATTCCTGGCGAGTTGTCCTCTACGTCTATGTGGGACCTTTATATACATCAATAACGTAATATAACCTAACCTAACCCAACCTGACATGTAGGCGGTAATATTTGACAACATTCCTGGCGAGCTATCCTCTACGTGGGACATTCATATGCATCAATAACGTAATAGAACCTAACCTACCCCAACCTGACATCTCGGCAGTAATATTTGACGACATTCCTGGCGAGTTCGACTCTACGTCTCCGTGGGACCTTTATATACATCAATAACGTAGTATAACCTAACCTAATCCAACCTGACATCTCGGCGGTAATTTTTGACAACATTCCTGGCGAGTTGTCCTCTACGTCTATGTGGGACCTTTATATACATCAATAACGTAATATAACCTAACCTAACCCAACCTGACATGTAGGCGGTAATATTTGACAACATTCCTGGCGAGTTGGCCCCGACGTCTGCGTGGGTCCTTCGTATACATCACTAACGTAATATAATCTAACCTAATCCAACCTAACATCTCGGCGGTAATATTTGACAACTTGCCTGGCGAGTTATACTCTACGTGGGACATTCACATGCATCAATAACGTATTATAATCTCACCTAACCCAACCTGACATCTCGGCGGTAATATTTGACAACATTCCTGGCGAGTTGGCCCCGACGTCTGTGTGGGTCCTTCGTATACATTATGAACGCAATGTAACCTAACCTAACCCAACCTGACATCTCAGCGGCAATATTTGACAACATTCCTGGCGAGCTATCCTCTTCGTGGGACATTCATATGCATCAATAACGTAATATAACCTAACCTAACCCAACCTGACATCTCGGCGGTAATATTTGACAACTTGCCTGGCGAGTTATACTCTACGTGGGACATTCACATGCATCAATAACGTATTATAATCTCACCTAACCCAACCTGACATCTCGGCGGTAAAATTTGACAACATTCCTGGCGAGTTGGCCTCTACGTCTCCGTGGAACCTTTATATGCATCAATAACGTAATATAACCTAACTTAACCCAACCTGACATTTCGGCGGTAATATTTGAAGACATTCTTGGCGAGTTCGATCTACGTCTCCGACGGACTTTTATATACATCAATAACGTAATATAACCTAACCTAACCCAACCTGACATCTCGGCGGTAATATTTGACAACATTCCTGTCGAGTTGGCCCCGACGTCTGCGTGGGTCCTTCGTATACATCACTAACGTAATATAACCTAACCTAACCCAACCTAACATCTCGGCGGTAACATTTGACAACATTCCTGGTGAGCTATCCTCTACGTGGGACATTCGTATACATCATTAACTTAATGTAACCTAACCTAACCCAACCTAACATCTCGGCGGTAATTTTTGACAACATTCCTGGCGAGCTATCCTCTACGTGGGACATTAATATGCGTCAATAACGTAATATAACCTAATCTAACCCAACCTGACATCTCGGCGGTAATATTTGAAGACATTCTTGGCGAGTTCGACTCTACGTCTCCGTGGGACCTTTATATACATCAATAACGTAATATAACCTAACCTAACCCAACCTGACATCTCGGCGGTAACATTTGACAACATTCCTGGCGAGCTATCCTCTACCTGGGACATTCGTATACATCATTAACGTAATGTAACCTAACCGAACCCAACCTAACATCTCGGCGGTAATGTTTGACAACATTCCTGGCGAGCTCTCCTCTACGTGGGACATTCATATGCATCAATAACGTAATATAGCCTAACCTAACCCAACCTGACATCTCGGCGGTAAAATTTGACGACATTCCTGGCGAGTTCGACTCTACGTCTCCGTGGGACCTTTATATACATCAATTACGTAATATAACCTTACCTAACCCAACCTGACATTTCGGCGGTAATATTTGACGACATTCCTGGCGAGTTGGGCTCTACGTCTCCGTGGGACCCTTATATACATCAATAACGTAATATAGCCTAACCTAACCCAACCTGACATCTCGGCGGTAATATTTGACGACATTCCTGGCGAGTTGGTCTCTACGTCTCCGTGGGACCTTTATATACATCAATAACGTAGTATAACCTAACCTAATCCAACCTGACACCTCGGCGGTAATATTTGACAACATTCCTGGCGAGCTGGCCCCTACGTCTCCGTGGGACCTTTATGTACATCAATAACCTAATATAACCTAACCTAACCCAACCTGACATCTCGGCATTAAAATTTGACAACGTTCCTGGCGAGTTGGACTCTACGTGTCCGTGGGATCTTTATATACATCAGTATCCTAATATAACCTAACCTAACCCAACCTAATCCCTCAGGGTACCGTTTAACCGCATTCCCTGCTTGTCGGCCTCTACTTCTCGGTGGGAACACTGTATACGTCTATGAAGTAATGTAACCTAACCTAACCCAACCTGACATCTCGGCGGTAAAATTTGACAACATTCCTGGCGAGTTGGCCTCTACGTCTATGTGGGACCTTTATATACATCAATAACGTAATATAACCTAACCTAACCCAACCTGACATGTCGGCGGTAATATTTGACAACATTCCTGGCGAGTTGGCCAAGACGTCTTCGTGGGTCCTTCATATACATCATTAACGTAATATAACCTAACCTAACCCAACCTGACATCTCGGCGGTAATATTTGACGACATTCCTGGCGAGTTGGTCTCTACGTCTCCGTGGTACCTTTATATACACCAATAACGTAATATAACCTAACCTAACCCAACCTAACATCTCGGCGGTAATATTTGACAACATTCCTGGCCAGCTATCCTCTACGTGGGACATTCATATGCATCAATAACGTAATATAACCTAACCTAACCCAACCTGACATCTCGGCGGTAATATTTGAAGGCATTCTTGGCGAGTTCGACTCTACGTCTCCGTGGGACCTTTATATACATCAATAACGTAATATAACCTAACCTAACCCAACCTGACATCTCGACGGTAATATTTTACAACATTCCTGGCGAGCTATCCTCTACGTGGGATATTCATATGCATCAATAACGTAATATAACCTAACCTAACCCAACCTGACATCTCGGCGGTAATATTTGAAGACATTCTTGGCGAGTTCGAATCTACGTCTCCGTGGGACCTTTATATACATCAATAACCTAATATAACCTAACCTAACCCAACCTGACATCTCGGCATTAAAATTTGACAACGTTCCTGGCGAGTTGGTCTCTACGTCTCCGTGGTACCTTTATATACATCAATAACGTAATATAACCTAACCTAACCCAACCTGACATCTCGGCGGTAATATTTGACAACATTCCTGGCCAGCTATCCTCTACGTGGGACATTCATATGCATCAATAACGTAATAGAACCTAACCTAACCCAACCTGACATCTCGGCGGTAATATTTGAAGACATTCTTGGCGAGTTCGACTCTACGTCTCCGTGGGACCTTTATATACATCAATAACGTAATATAACCTAACCTAACCCAACCTGACATTACGACGGTAATATTTGACAACATTCCTGGCTAGCTATCCTCTACGTGGGACATTCATATGCATCAATAACGTATAATAACCTAACCTAACCCAACCTAACATCTCGGCGGTAATATTTGACAACATTCCTGGCGAGCTATCCTCTACGTGGGACATTCATATGCATCAATAACGTAATATAGCCTAACCTAACCCAACCTGACATCTCGGCGGTAATATTTGACGACATTACTGGCGAGTTCGACTCTACGTCTCCGTGGGACCTTTATATACATCAATTACGTAATATAACCTTACCTAACCCAACCTGACATTTCGGCGGTAATATTTGACAACATTCCTGGCGAGCTGGCCCCTACGTCTCCGTGGGACCTTTATGTACATCAATAACATAATATAACTTAACCTAACCCAACCTGATATCTCGGCGGGAATATTTGACAAAATTCCTGGCGAGTTGGCATCTACGTGTCCGTGGGACCTTTATATACATCAGTATCCTAATATAACCTAACCTAACCCAACCTGACATTTCGGCGGTAATATTTGACAACATTCCTGGCGAGCTATCCTCTACGTGGGACATTCATATGCATCAATAACGTAATATAACCTAACCTAACCCAACCTAACATCTCGGCGGTAATATTTGACAACATTCCTGGCGAGCTATCCTCTACGTGGGACATTCATATGCATCAATAACGTAATATAGCCTAACCTAACCCAACCTGACATTTCGGCGGTAATATTTGACGACATTCCTGGCGAGTTGCCCTCTACGTCTATGTGGGACCTTTATATACATCAATAACGTAATATAACCTAACCTAACCCAACCTGACATGTAGGCGGTAATATTTGACAACATTCCTGTCGAGTTGGCCAAGACGTCTGCGTGGGTCCTTCATATACATCATTAACGTAATATAATCTAACCTAATCCAACCTAACATCGCGGCGGTAATATTTGACAACTTGCCTGGCGAGTCATCCTCTACGTGGGACATTCATATGCATCAATAACGTATTATAATCTAACCTAACCCAACCTGACATCTCGGCGGTAATATTTGACAACATTCCTGGCGAGTTGGCCCCGACGTCTGTGTGGGTCCTTCGTATACATCATGGACGCAATGTAACATAACCTAACCCAACCTAACATCTCGGCGGTAATGTTTGACAACATTCCTGGCGTGCTATCCTCTACGTGGGACATTCATATGCATCAATAACGTAATATAACCTAACCAAACCCAACCTGACATCTCGGCGGTAATATTTGACAACATTCCTGGCCAGCTATCCTCTACGTGGGACATTCATATGCATCAATAACGTAATAGAACCTAACCTAACCCAACCTGACATCTCGGCGGTAATATTTGAAGACATTCTTGGCGAGTTCGACTCTACGTCTCCGTGGGACCTTTATATACATCAATAACGTAATAAAACCTAACCTAACCCAACCTGACATCTCGACGGTAATATTTGACAACATTCCTGGCGAGCTATCCTCTACGTGGGACATTCATATGCATCAATAACGTAATATAACCTAACCTAACCCAACCTGACATCTCGGCGGTAATATTTGACAACATTCCTGGCGAGCTATCCTCTACGTGGGACATTCATATACATCAATAACGTAATATAGCCTAACCTAACCCAACCTGACATCTCGGCAGTAATATTTGACGACATTCCTGGCGAGTTCGTCTCTACGTCTCCGTGGGACCTTTATATACATCAATAACGTAGTATAACCTAACCTAATCCAACCTGACATCTCGGCGGTAAATTTTGACAACATTCCTGGCGAGTTGTCCTCTACGTCTATGTGGGACCTTTATATACATCAATAACGTAATATAACCTAACCTAACCCAACCTGACATGTAGGCGGTAATATTTGACAACATTCCTGGCGAGCTATCCTCTACGTGGGACATTCATATGCATCAATAACGTAATAGAACCTAACCTAACCCAACCTGACATCTCGGCAGTAATATTTGACGACATTCCTGGCGAGTTCGACTCTACGTCTCCGTGGGACCTTTATATACATCAATAACGTAGTATAACCTAACCTAATCCAACCTGACATCTCGGCGGTAATTTTTGACAACATTCCTGGCGAGTTGTCGTCTACGTCTATGTGGGACCTTTATATACATCAATAACGTAATATAACCTAACCTAACCCAACCTGACATGTAGGCGGTAATATTTGACAACATTCCTGGCGAGTTGGCCCCGACGTCTGCGTGGGTCCTTCGTATACATCACTAACGTAATATAATCTAACCTAATCCAACCTAACATCTCGGCGGTAATATTTGACAACTTGCCTGGCGAGTTATACTCTACGTGGGACATTCACATGCATCAATAACGTATTATAATCTCACCTAACCCAACCTGACATCTCGGCGGTAAAATTTGACAACATTCCTGGCGAGTTGGCCTCTACGTCTCCGTGGAACCTTTATATGCATCAATAACGTAATATAACCTAACTTAACCCAACCTGACATTTCGGCGGTAATATTTGAAGACATTCTTGGCGAGTTCGATCTACGTCTCCGACGGACTTTTATATACATCAATAACGTAATATAACCTAACCTAACCCAACCTGACATCTCGGCGGTAATATTTGACAACATTCCTGTCGAGTTGGCCCCGACGTCTGCGTGGGTCCTTCGTATACATCACTAACGTAATATAACCTAACCTAACCCAACCTAACATCTCGGCGGTAACATTTGACAACATTCCTGGCGAGCTATCCTCTACGTGGGACATTCGTATACATCATTAACTTAATGTAACCTAACCTAACCCAACCTAACATCTCGGCGGTAATGTTTGACAACATTCCTGGCGAGCTCTCCTCTACGTGGGACATTCATATGCATCAATAACGTAATATAGCCTAACCTAACCCAACCTGACATCTCGGCGGTAAAATTTGACGACATTCCTGGCGAGTTCGACTCTACGTCTCCGTGGGACCTTTATATACATCAATTACGTAATATAACCTTACCTAACCCAACCTGACAATTCGGCGGTAATATTTGACGACATTCCTGGCGAGTTGGGCTCTACGTCTCCGTGGGACCCTTATATACATCAATAACGTAATATAGCCTAACCTAACCCAACCTGACATCTCGGCGGTAATATTTGACAACATTCCTGGCGAGCTGGCCCCTACGTCTCCGTGGGACCTTTATGTACATCAATAACCTAATATAACCTAACCTAACCCAACCTGACATCTCGGCATTAAAATTTGACAACGTTCCTGGCGAGTTGGACTCTACGTGTCCGTGGGATCTTTATATACATCAGTATCCTAATATAACCTAACCTAACCCAACCTAATCCCTCAGGGTACCGTTTAACCGCATTCCTTGCTTGTCGGCCTCTACTTCTCGGTGGGAACACTGTATACGTCTATGAAGTAATGTAACCTAACCTAACCCAACCTGACATCTCGGCGGTAAAATTTGACAACATTCCTGGCGAGTTGGCCTCTACGTCTATGTGGGACCTTTATATACATCAATAACGTAATGTAACCTAACCTAACCCAACCTGACATGTCGGCGGTAATATTTGACAACATTCCTGGCGAGTTGGCCAAGACGTCTTCGTGGGTCCTTCATATACATCATTAACGTAATATAACCTAACCTAACCCAACCTGACATCTCGGCGGTAATATTTGACGACATTCCTGGCGAGTTGGTCTCTACGTCTCCGTGGTACCTTTATATACACCAATAACGTAATATAACCTAACCTAACCCAACCTAACATCTCGGCGGTAATATTTGACAACATTCCTGGCCAGCTATCCTCTACGTGGGACATTCATATGCATCAATAACGTAATATAATCTAACCTAACCCAACCTGACATCTCGGCGGTAATATTTGAAGGCATTCTTGGCGAGTTCGACTCTACGTCTCCGTGGGACCTTTATATACATCAATAACGTAATATAACCTAACCTAACCCAACCTGACATCTCGACGGTAATATTTTACAACATTCCTGGCGAGCTATCCTCTACGTGGGATATTCATATGCATCAATAACGTAATATAACCTAACCTAACCCAACCTAACATCTCGGCGGTAATATTTGACAACATTCTTGGCGAGTTCGAATTTACGTCTCCGTGGGACCTTTATATACATCATTAACCTAATATAACCTAACCTAAACCAACCTGACATCTCGGCATTAAAATCTGACAACGTTCCTGGCGAGTTGGGCTCTACGTCTTCGTGGGACCCTTATATACATCAATAACGTAATATAACCTTGCCTAACCCAACCTGACATTTCGGCGGTAATATTTGACGACATTCCTGGCGAGTTGGGCTCTACGTCTTCGTGGGACCCTTATATACATCAATAACGTAATATAACCTAACCTAATCCAACCTGACATCTCGGCGGTAATATTTGACAACATTCCTGGCGAGCTGGCCCCTACGTCTCCATGGGACCTTTATGTACATCAATAACATAATATAACTTAACCTAACCCAACCTGATATCTCGGCGGGAATATTTGACAAAATTCCTGGCGAGTTGGCATCTACGTGTCCGTGGGACCTTTATATACATCAGTATCCTAATATAACCTAACCAAACCCAACCTGACATCTCGGCGGTAATATTTGACAACATTCCTGGCGAGCTATCCTCTACCTGGGACATTCGTATACATCATTAACGTAATGTAACCTAACCGAACCCAACCTAACATCTCGGCGGTAATGTTTGACAACATTCCTGGCGAGCTATCCTCTACGTGGGACATTCATATGCATCAATAACGTAATATAACCTAACCTAACCCAACCTGACATCTCGGCGGTAATATTTGAAGACATTCTTGGCGAGTTCGACTCTACGTCTCCGTGGGACCTTTATATACATCAATTACGTAATATAACCTTACCTAACCCAACCTGACATTTCGGCGGTAATATTTGACGACATTCCTGGCGAGCTATCCTCTACGTGGGACATTCATATGCATCAATAACGTAATATAACCTAACCTAACCCAACCTAACATCTCGGCGGTAATATTTGACAACATTCATGGCGAGCTATCCTCTACGTGGGACATTCATATGCATCAATAACGTAATATAGCCTAACCTAACCCAACCTGACATCTCGGCGGTAATATTTGACGACATTCCTGGCGAGTTCGACTCTACGTCTCCGTGGGACCTTTATATACATCAATTACGTAATATAACCTTACCTAACCCAACCTGACATTTCGGCGGTAATATTTGACGACATTCCTGGCGAGTTGGTCTCTACGTCTTCGTGGGACCCTTATATACATCAATAACGTAATATAACCTAACCTAACCCAACGTGACATCTCGGCGGTAATATTTGACGACATTCCTGGCGAGTTGGTCTCTACGTCTCCGTGGGACCTTCATATACATCAATAACGTAGTATAACCTAACCTAATCCAACCTGACATCTCGGCGGTAATATTTGACAACATTCCTGGCGAGCTGGCCCCTACGTCTCCGTGGGACCTTTATGTACATCAATAACATAATATAACTTAACCTAACCCAACCTGATATCTCGGCGGGAACATTTGACAAAATTCCTGGCGAGTTGGCATCTACGTGTCCGTGGGACCTTTATATACATCTGTATCATAATATAACCTAACCTAACCCAACCTAATCTCTCGGGGTAACGTTTGACCACATTCCTTGCTTGTCGGCCCCTACATCTCGGTGGGAACACTGTATACGTCTGTGAAGTAATATAACCTAACCTAAGACAACCTGACATCTCGGCGGTAAAATTTGACAACATTCCTGGCGAGTTGTCCTCTACGTCTATTGTGGGACCTTTATATACATCAATAACGTAATATAACCTAACCTAACCCAACCTGACATGTAGGCGGTAATATTTGACAACATTCCTGGCGAGTTGGCCAAGACGTCTGCGTGGGTCCTTCATATACATCATTAACGTAATATAATCTAACCTAATCCAACCTAACATCGCGGCGGTAATATTTGACAACTTGCCTGGCGAGTTATCCTCTACGTGGGACATTCATATGCATCAATAACGTATTATATTCTAACCTAACCCAACCTGACATCTCGGCGGTAATATTTGACAACATTCCTGGCGAGTTGGCCCCGACGTCTGTGTGGGTCCTTCGTATACATCATGAACGCAATGTAACATAACCTAACCCAACCTAACATCTCGGCGGTAATATTTGACAACATTCCTGGCGAGCTATCCTCTTCGTGGGACATTCATATGCATCAATAACGTAATATAACCCAACCTAACCGAACCTGACATCTCGGCGGTAATATTTGAAGACATTCTTGGCGAGTTCGAATCTACGTCTCCGTGGGACCTTTATATACATCAATAACCTAATATAACCTAACCTAACCCAACCTGACATCTCGGCATTAAAATTTGACAACGTTCCTGGCGAGTTGGTCTCTACGTCTCCGTGGTACCTTTATATACATCAATAACGTAATATAACCTAACCTAACCCAACCTGACATCTCGGCGGTAATATTTGACAACATTCCTGGCCAGCTATCCTCTACGTGGGACATTCATATGCATCAATAACGTAATAGAACCTAACCTAACCCAACCTGACATCTCGGCGGTAATATTTGAAGACATTCTTGGCGAGTTCGACTCTACGTCTCCGTGGGACCTTTATATACATCAATAACGTAATATAACCTAACCTAACCCAACCTGACATCTCGACGGTTATATTTGACAACATTCCTGGCGAGCTATCCTCTACGTGGGACATTCATATGCATCAATAACGTAATATAAACTAACCTAACCCAACCTAACATCTCGGCGGTAATATTTGACAACATTCCTGGCGAGCTATCCTCTACGTGGGACATTCATATGCATCAATAACGTAATATAGCCTAACCTAACCCAACCTGACATGTCGGCGCTAATATTTGACGACATTACTGGCGAGTTCGGCTCTACGTCTCCGTGGGACCTTTATATACATCAATTACGTAATATAACCTTACCTAACCCAACCTGACATTTCGGCGGTAGTATTTGACGACATTCCTGGCGAGTTGGGCTCTACGTCTCCGTGGGACCCTTATATACATCAATAACGTAATATAACCTAACCTAACACAACCTGACATCTCGGCGGTTATATTTGACAACATTCCTGGCGAGCTGGCCCCTACGTCTCCGTGGGACCTTTATGTACATCAATAACATAATATAACTTAACCTAACCCAACCTGATATCTCGGCGGGAATATTTGACAAAATTCCTGGCGAGTTGGCATCTACGTGTCCGTGGGACCTTTATATACATCAGTATCCTAATATAACCTAACCTAACCCAACCTAATCTCTCGGGGTAACGTTTGACCACATTCCTTGCTTGTCGGCCCCTACATCTCGGTGGGAACACTGTATACGTCTGTGAAGTAATATAACCTAACCTGAGACAACCTGACATCTCGGCGGTAAAATTTGACAACATTCCTGGCGAGTTGTCCTCTACGTCTATGTGGGACCTTTATATACATCAATAACGTAATATAACCTAACCTAACCCAACCTGACATGTAGGCGGTAATATTTGACAACATTCCTGGCGAGTTGGCCAAGACGTCTGCGTGCGTCCTTCATATACATCATTAACGTAATATAATCTAACCTAATCCAACCTAACATCTCGGCGGTAATATTTGACAACTTGCCTGGCGAGTTATCCTCTACGTGGGACATTCATATGCATCAATAACATATTATAATCTAACCTAACCCAACCTGACATCTCGGCGGTAATATTTGACAACATTCCTGGCGAGTTGGCCCCGACGTCTGTGTGGGTCCTTCGTATACATCATGAACGCAATGTAACATAACCTAACCCAACCTAACATCTCGGCGGTAATATTTGACAACATTCCTGGCGTGCTATCCTCTACGTGGGACATTCATATGCATCAATAACGTAATATAACGTAACCTAACCCAACCTGACATCTCAGCGGTAATATTTGAAGACATTCTTGGCGAGTTCGAATCTACGTCTCCGTGGGACCTTTATATACATCAATAACCTAATATAACCTAACCTAACCCAACCTGACATCTCGGCATTAAAATTTGACAACGTTCCTGGCGAGTTGGACTCTACGTGTCCGTGGGACCTTTATATACATCAGTATCCTAATATAACCTAACCTAACCCAACCTAATCCCTCAGGGTACCGTTTAACCGCATTCCTTGCTTGTCGGCCTCTACTTCTCGGTGGGAACACTGTATACGTCTATGAAGTAATGTAACCTAACCTAACCCAACCTGACATCTCGGCGGTAAAATTTGACAACATTCCTGGCGAGTTGGCCTCTACGTCTCCGTGGAACCTTTATATGCATCAATAACGTAATATAACCTAACTTAACCCAACCTATCATCTCGGCGGTAAGATTTGACAACATTCCTGGCGAGCTGGCCTCTACGTCTCCGTGGGACCTTTATGTACGTCAATAACGTAATATAACCTAATCTAAACCAACATATCGTCTCGGCGGTAATATTTGACAACATTCCTGGCGAGTTGTCCTCTACGTATACGTCGGACCTTCGTATACATCAATAACGTAATGTAACCTAACCTAACCCAACCTGACATCTCGGCATTAAAATTTGACAACGTTCCTGGCGAGTTGGCCTCTACGTGTCCGTGGGACCTTTATATACATCAGTATCCTAATATAACCTAATCTCTCGGGGTAACGTTTAACCACATTCCTTGCTTGTCGGCCCCTACATCTCGGTGGGAACACTGTATACGCCTGTGAAGTAATATAACCTAACCTAAAACAACCTGACATCTCGGCGGTAAAATTTGACAACATTCCTGGCGAGTTGTCCTCTACGTCTATGTGGGACCTTTATATACATCAATAACGTAATATAACCTAACCTAACCCAACCTGACATGTAGGCGGTAATATTTGACAACATTCCTGGCGAGTTGGCCAAGACGTCTGCGTGGGTCCTTCATATACATCATTAACGTAATATAATCTAACCTAACCCAACCTAACATCTCGGCGGTAATATTTGACAACTTGCCTGGTGAGTTATCCTCTACGTGGGACATTCATATGCATCAATAACGTATTATAATCTAACCTAACCCAACCTGACATTTCCGCGGTAATATTTGAAGACATTCTTGGCGAGTTCGATCTACGTCTCCGACGGACCTTTATATACATCAATAACGTAATATAACCTAACCTAACCCAACGTGACATCTCGGCGGTAATATTTGACAACATTCCTGGCGTGTTGGCCCCGACGTCTGCGTGGGTCCTTCGTATACATCACTAACGTAATATAACCTAACCTAACCCAACCTAACATCTCTGCGGTAACATTTGACAACATTCCTGGCGAGCTATCCTCTACGTGGGACATTCGTATACATCATTAACGTAATGTAACCTAACCGAACCCAACCTAACATCTCGGCGGTAATGTTTGACAACATTCCTGGCGAGTTGGCCCCGACGTCTGCGTGGGTCCTTCGTATACATCACTAACGTAATATAACCTAACCTAACCCAACCTAACATCTCGGCGGTAATATTTGACAACATTCCTGGCGAGCTATCCTCTACGTGGGACATTCATATGCATCAATAACGTAATATAGCCTAATCTAACCCAACCTGACATCTCGGCGGTAATATTTGACGACATTCCTGGCGAGTTCGACTCTACGTCTCCGTGGGACCTTTATATACATCAATTACGTAATATAACCTTACCTAACCCGACCTGACATTTCGGCGGTAATATTTGACGACATTCCTGGCGAGTTGGGCTCTACGTCTCCGTGGGACCCTTATATACATCAATAACGTAATATAACCTAACCTAAGCCAACCTGACATCTCGGCGGTAATATTTGACGACATTCCTGGCGAGTTGGTCTCTACGTCTCCGTGGGACCTTTATATACATCAATAACGTAGTATAACCTAACCTAATCCAACCTGACATCTCGGCGGTAATATTTGACAACATTCCTGGCGAGCTGGCCCCTACGTCTCCGTGGGACCTTTATGTACATCAATAACATAATATAACTTAACCTAACCCAACCTGATATCTCGGCGGGAATATTTGACAAAATTCCTGGCGAGTTGGCATCTACGTGTCCGTGGGACCTTTATATACATCAGTGTCCTAATATAACCTAACCTAACCCAACCTAATCTCTCGGGGTAACGTTTGACCACATTCCTTGCTTGTCGGCCCCTACATCTCGGTGGGAACACTGTATACGTCTGTGAAGTAATATAACCTAACCTAAGACAACCTGACATCTCGGCGGTAAAATTTGACAACATTCCTGGCGAGTTGTCCTCTATGTCTATGTGGGACCTTTATATACATCAATAACGTAATATAACCTAACCTAACCCAACCTGACATGTAGGCGGTAATATTTGACAACATTCCTGGCGAGTTGGCCAAGACGTCTGCGTGGGTCCTTCATATACATCATTAACGTAATATAATCTAACCTAATCCAACCTAACATCTCGGCGGTAATATTTGACAACTTGCCTGGCGAGTTATCCTCTACGTTGGACATTCATATGCATCAATAACGTATTATAATCTAACCTAACCCAACCTGACATCTCGCCGGTAATATTTGACAACATTCCTGGCGAGTTGGCCCCGATGTCTGTGTGGGTCCTTCGTATACATCATGAACGCAATGTAACATAACCTAACCCAACCTAACATCTCGGCGGTAATATTTGACAACATTCCTGGCGTGCTATCCTCTACGTGGGACATTCATATGCATCAATAACGTAATATAACCTAACCTAACCCAACCTGACATCTCGGCGGTAATATTTGAAGACATTCTGGGCGAGTTCGGCTCTACGTCTCCGTGGGACCTTTATATACAACAATAACGCAATATAACCTAACCTAACCCAACCTGAAATCTCGGCGGTAAAATTTGACAACATTCCTGGCGAGTTGGGGTCTACGTCTTCGTGGGACCCTTATATACATCAATAACGTAATATAACCTAACCTAACCCAACCTGACATCTCGGCGGTAATATTTGAAGACATTCCTGGCGAGTTGGTCTCTACGTCTCCGTGGGACCTTTATATACATCAATAACGTAGTATAACCTAACCTAATCCAACCTAACATCTCGGCGGTAATATTTGACAACTTGCCTGGCGAGTTATCCTCTACGTGGGACATTCATATGCATCAATAACGTATTATAATCTAGCCTAACCCAACCTGACATCTCGGCGGTAATATTTGACAACATTCCTGGCGAGTTGGCCAAGACGTCTGCGTGGGTCCTTCATATACATCATTATCGTAATATAATCTAACCTAACCCAACCTAACATCTCGCCGGCAATATTTGAAAACTTGCCTGGCGATTTATCCTCTGCGTGGGACATTCATATGCATCAATAACGTATTGTAATCTAACCTAACCCAACCTGACAACTCGGCGGTAATATTTGACAACATTCCTGGCGAGTTGGCCCCGACGTCTGCGTGGGTCCTTCGTATACAACATTAACTTAATGTAACCTAACATAACCCAACCTAACATCTCGGCGGTAATTTTTGACAACATTCCTGGCGAGCTATCCTCTACGTGGGACATTAATATGCGTCAATAACGTAATATAACCTAATCTAACCCAACCTGACATCTCGGCGGTAATATTTGAAGACATTCTTGGCGAGTTCGACTCTACGTCTCCGTGGGACCTATATATACATCAATTACGTAATATAACCTAACCTAACCCAACCTGACATCTCGGCATTAAAATTTGACAACGTTCCTGGCGAGTTGGCCTCTACGTGTCCGTGGGACCTTTATATACATCAGTATCCTAATATAACCTAACCTAACCCAACCTAATCTCTCGGGGTACCGTTTAACCACATTCCTTGCTTGTCGGCCCCTACATCTCGGTGGGAGCACTGTATACGTCTGTGAAGTAATATAACCTAACATAAGCCAACCTGACATCTCGGCGGTAAAATTTGACAACATTCCTGGCGAGTTTGCCTCTATGTCTCCGTGGGACCTTTATATGCATCAATAACGTAATATAACCTAACTTAATCCAACCCATCATCTCGGCGGTAAAATTTGACAACATTCCTGGCGAGTTGTCCTCTACGTCTACTTGGGACATTCATATACATCAATAACGTAATATAACATAACCTAACCCAACCCGACATCTCGGCGGTAATATTTGACAACATTCCTCGCGAGTTGGACCCGACGTCATCGTGGGTCCTTCATATACATCATTAACGTAATATAACCTAACCTAACCCAACCTAACATCTGTGCGGTAATATTTGACAACATTCCTGGCGAGTTATCCTCTACGTGGGACATTCATATGCATCAATAACGTAATATAGCCTAACATAATCCAACCTGACATCTCGGCGGTAATATTTGACGACATTCCTGGCGAGTTGGCCTCTACGTGTCCGTGGGATCTTTATATACATCAGTATCTTAATATAACCTAACCCAACCTGATATCTCGGCGGTAAAATTAGACAACATTCCTGGCGAGTTGTCCTCTACGTCTACGTGGGACCTTCCTATACATCAATAACGTAATATAAGCTAACCTAACACAACCTATCATCTGGGCTGTAATATTGGACAACATTCCTGTCGAGTTGTCCGCTACGTCTACGTGGTACCTTCATATACATCAATAACGTAATGTATACTAACCTAACCCAACCTGGCATCTCGGCCGTTATATTTGACAACATTCCTGGCGAGCTGGCCTCTACGTCTCCGTGGGACCTTTATGTACATCAATAACGTAATATAACCTAACCTATCTCAACCTGACATCTCGGCGGTAATATTTGACAACATTCCTGCCGAGTTGGCGTCTACCTCTCCGTGGGACCTTTATGTACATCAATATCGTAATATAACCTAACCTAAACCAACCTTTCATCTCGGCGGTAATATTTGAGAACATTCCTGGCGAGTTGTCCTCTACGTCTACGTGGGACCTTCGTATACATCAATAACGTAATGTAACCTAACCTAAGCCAACCTGACATTTCGGCGATAATATTTGACAACATTCCTGGCGGATTGGACTCTACTTCCCCGCCGGACCATTATATACATCAATAACGTAATGTAAACTAACCTAACCCAACCTAACTTCTCGGGGGTAATGTTTCACACATTCGTGGCTTGCCGGCAACTACTGCTCGCTGCGAATATTGTATACGTCTATGACGTAATGTAACATAACCTAACTCAACCTAACCACTCTGCGGTAATATTTGATGACATTCCTGTCAAGTTGTCCCCTGCTTCTCCGTGGGAATATTCATATACAACAATAACGTAAAATAACCTAACCTAACCCAACCTAACCTCTCGGCGGCAATATTTGACCACATTACGTATATTACCGCCGAGATGTTAGGTTGGGTTAGGTTAAGCTATATTACGTTATTGATGTATATAAAGTTCCCACGGAGGCGTAGAGGTCAACTCGCCAGGAATGTTGACAAATATTACCGCCGAGAAGTTAGGTTGGGTAAGGTTGGGTTATATTTCGTTGTTGATGTATATAATATTCCCACGGTGAAGCAGGGGAGAAGTCGCCAGGGATGTTATCAAATATTACCGCCGATGTGGTAGTATGGGTTAGGTTAGGTTATATGATGTCGTAGACGTATACAATGTTCCCACAGAGAAGTAGGTGCCGACAAGCCAGGAATGTGGTCAAATATTACCACCGAGATGTTAGATTGGGTTAGGTTAGTTTATATTACGTTATTGATGTATATAAAGGACCCACGGAGAAGTAGAAGCCCACTCGCCAGGAATGTTGTCAAATATTACCGCCGAGGTGTTAGGTTGTGTTAGGTTAGGTTATATTACGTTATTGATGTATATAAAGGTCCCACGGAGACGTAGAGGCCAACAAGCCAGGAATGTGGTCAAATATTACCGCCGAGATGTTAGGTTGTGTTAGGTCAGGTTATATTACGTCATTGATGTATATGAAAGTTCCACGGAGACGTAGGGGCAACTCGCCAGGAATGTGGTCAAATATTACCGCCGAGATGTTAGATTGGGTTAGGTTAGGTTATATTACGTTATTGATGTATATAAAGGTCCCACGGAGACGTAGTAGTCAACTCTCCAGGAATGTTGTCACATATTACCGCCGAGATATTAGGTTTGGTTAGGTTGGGTTATATTACGTTATTGATGTATATAAAGGTCCTACGGAGACGCAGAGGCCAACTCGCCAGGAATGTTGTCAAATATTACCGCCGAGATGTTTGGTCGGGTTTGGTTAGGTTGTATTACGTTATTAATGTATATAAAGGTCCCACGGAAACGTAGAGGCCAACAAGCCAGGAATGTGGTCAAATATTACCACCGAGATGTTAGATTGGGTTAGGTTAGTTTATATTACGTTATTGATGTATATAAAGGACCCACGGAGAAGTAGAAGCCCACTCGCAAGGAATGTTGTCAAATATTACTGCCGAGGTGTTAGGTTGGTTTAGGTTAGGTTGTATTACGTCATAGACGTATACAGTGTTCCCACCGAGAAGTAGGGCCCGAAAATCAAGGAATATGGTTAAATGGTACCCCGAGATGTTAGGTTGGTTTAGGTTAGGTTGGATTACGTCATAGACGTATACAGTGTTCCCACCGAGAAGTAGGGCCCGACAATCAAGGAATGTGTTTAAATGTTATCCCGAGAGGTTAGGTTGGGTTAGGTTTCGTTATATTACGTTATTGATGTATATAAATGTCCCACGGAGACGTAGAGGCCAACGAGCCAGGAATGTGGTCAAATATTACCGCCGAGATGTTAGGTTGGGTTAGGTTAGGTCATATGACGTTATTGATGTATATAAGGGTCCCACGGAGATGTATAGGCCATCCGCCAGGAATGCAGTCAAATATTACCGCCGGGATGTTAGGTTGAGTTAGCTTAGGCTATATTACGGTATTGATGTATATGAAGGTCCCACGGAGACGTAGAGGCCAACCCGCCAGGAATGTTGTCACATATTACCGCCGAGATATTAGGTTTGGTTAGGTTGGGTTATATTACGTTATTGATGTATATAAAGGTCCCACGGAGACGCAGAGGCCAACTCGCCAGGAATGTTGTCAAATATTACCGCCGAGATGTTTGGTTGGGTTAGGTTAGGTTATATGACGTTATTCATGTATATAAAGGTCCCACGGTGACGTAGTAGCCAACTCGCCAGGAATGTTGTCAAATATTACCGCCGAGATGTTTGGTTGGGTTTGGTTGGGTTGTATTACGTTATTAATGTATATAAAGGTCCCACGGAGACGTAGAGGCCAACAAGCCAGGAATGTTGTCAAATATTACCGCCGAGATGTTTGGTTGGGTTTGGTTGGGTTGTATTACGTTATTAATGTATATAAAGGTCCCACGGAGACGTAGAGGCCAACAAGCCAGGAATGTGGTCAAATATTACCACCGAGATGTTAGATTCGGTTAGGTTAGTTTATATTACGTTATTGATGTATATAAAGGACCCACGGAGAAGTAGAAGCCCACTCGCCAGGAATGTTGTCAAATATTACCGCCGAGGTGTTAGGTTGTGTTAGGTTAGGTTATATTACGTTATTGATGTATATAAAAGCCCCACGGACACGTAGAGGCCAACTCGCCAGGAATGTTGTCAAATATTAGTGCCGAGTGGTTTGGGTTGTGTTAGGTTAGGTTATATTACGTTATTGATGTATATGAAGGTCCCACGGAGACGTAGAGGCCAACTCGCCAGGAATGTTGTCAAATAATAGCGCCGAAAGGTTAGGTTGGATTAAGTTAGGTTATATTAGGTTATTGATGTATATAAAAGTCCCACGGTGACGTAGAGGGCAACTCGTCAGGAATGTTGTCAAATAATAGCGCCGAGAGGTTAGGTTGGGTTAGGTTAGGTTATATTACGTTATTGATGTATATAAAGGTCCCACGGAATCATAGAGTCCAACAAGCCAGGAATGTTGTCAAATATTGCAGCCGAGATGTTAAGTTGGGTTATTTTAGGTTAAATTACG
This sequence comes from Xylocopa violacea, assembly GCA_963969225.1. Taxonomy (NCBI): domain Eukaryota; kingdom Metazoa; phylum Arthropoda; class Insecta; order Hymenoptera; family Apidae; genus Xylocopa; species Xylocopa violacea. The sequence continues at coordinate 7,034,181 of CAXAJV010000001.1, forward strand.
TTATTGATGGATATGAAAGTCCCACGGAGACGTAGAAGCCAACAAGCCAGGAATGTTGTTAAATATTAGTACCGAGATGTTAGGTTGGGTTAGGTTAGGTTATATTACGTTATTGATGTATATAAAGGTCTCATGGAAACGTAGAGGCCAACAAGCCAGGAATGTGGTTAAAGATTACCTCCGAGACGTTACTTTGGGTTGGGTTAGGTTATATTACGTTATTGATGTATATAAAAGCCCCACGTAAACGTAGAGGCCAACTCGCCAGGAATGTTGTGAAATATTAGTGCCGAGAGGTTGGGTTGTGTTAGGTTAGGTTATATTACGTTATTGATGTATATAAAGGCCCCACGGAGACGTAGAGGCCAACTCGCCAGGAATGTTGTCAAATAATAGCGCCGAAAGGTTAGGTTGGGTTAGGTTAGGTTATATTACGTTTTTGATGTATATGAAGGCCCCACGGAGACGTAGAGGCCAACTCGACAGGAATGTTGTCAAATAATAGCGCCGAGAGGTTAGGTTGGGTTATATAAGGTTATATTACGTTATTGATGGATATGAAGGTCTCACGGATACGTAGAGGCCAACTCGCCAGGAATGTTGTCAAACAGTACCGCCGAGATGTTAGGTTGGTTTAGGTTAGGTTATATTACGTCATTGATGTATATAAAGGTCCCACGGAATCATAGAGGCCAACAAGCCAGTAATGTTGTCAAATATTACAGCCGAGATGTTAAGTTGGGTTATTTTAGGTTAAATTACGTTATTGATGGATATGAAAGTCCCACGGAGACGTAGAAGCCAACAAGCCAGGAATGTTGTTAAATATTAGTACCGAGATGTTAGGTTGGGTTAGGTTAGGTTATATTACGTTATTGATGTATATAAAGGTCTCAGGGAAACGTAGAGGCCAACAAGCCGGGAATGTGGTTAAACATTACCTCCGAGACGTTACTTTGGGTTAGGTTAGGTTATATTACGTTATTGATGTATATAAAAGCCCCACGGAAACGTAGAGGCCAACTCGCCAGGAATGTTGTGAAATATTAGTGCCGAGAGGTTGGGTTATGTTAGGTTAGGTTATATTACGTTATTGATGTATATAAAGGCCCCACGGAGACGTAGAGGCCAACTCGCCAGGAATGTTGTCAAATAATAGCGCCGAAAGGTTAGGTTGGGTTAAGTTAGGTTATATTAGGTTATTGATGTATATAAAAGTCCCACGGTGACGTAGAGGGCAACTCGTCAGGAATGTTGTCAAATAATAGCGCCGAGAGGTTAGGTTGGGTTAGGTTAGGTTATATTACGTTATTGATGTATATAAAGGTCCCACGGAATCATAGAGGCCAACAAGCCAGGAATGTTGTCAAATATTACAGCCGAGATGTTAAGTTGGGTTATTTTAGGTTAAATTACGTTATTGATGGATATGAAAGTCCCACGGAGACGTAGAAGCCAACAAGCCAGGAATGTTGTTAAATATTAGTACCGAGATGTTAGGTTGGGTTAGGTTAGGATATATTACGTTATTGATGTATATAAAGGTCTCAGGGAAACGTAGAGGCCAACAAGCCAGGAATGTGGTTAAACATTGCCTCCGAGACGTTACTTTGGGTTAGGTTAGGTTACATTACGTTATTGATGTATATAAAAGCCCCACGGAAGCGTAGAGGCCAAATCGTCAGGAATGTTGTGAAATATTAGTGCCGAGAGGTTGGGTTGTGTTAGGTTAGGTTATATTACGTTATTGATGTATATAAAGGCCCCACGGAGACGTAGAGGTCAACTCGCCAGGAATGTTGTCAAATAATAGCGCCGAAAGGTTAGGTTGTGTTAAGTTACGTTATATTAGGTTATTGATGTATATAAAAGTCCCACGGAGACGTAGAGGCCAACTAGCCAGGAATGTTGTCAAATAATAGCGCCGAAAGGTTAGGTTGGGTTAAGTTGGGTTATATTAGGTTATTGATGTATATAAAAGTCCCACGGAGACGTAGAGGCCAACTCGCCTGTAATGTTGTCAAACATTACCGCGGAGATGTTAGGTTGGGTTAGGTTAGGTTATATTACGTTATTGATGTATATAAAGGTCCCACGGAATCATAGAGGCCAACAAGCCAGGAATGTTGTCAAATATTACAGCCGAGATGTTAAGTTGGGTTATTTTAAGTTAAATTACGTTATTGATGGATATGAAAGTCCCACGGAGACGTAGAAGCCAACAAGCTAGGAATGTTGTTAAATATTAGTACCGAGATGTTAGGTTGGGTTAGGTTAGGTTATATTACGTTATTGATGTATATAAAGGTCTCAGGGAAACGTAGAGGCCAACAAGCCAGGAATGTGGTTAAACATTACCTCCGATACGTTACTTTGGGTTAGGTTAGGTTATATTACGTTATTGATGTATATAAAAGCCCCACGGAAACGTAGAGGCCAACTCGCCAGGAATGTTGTGAAATATTAGTGCCGAGAGGTTGGGTTGTGCTAGGTTAGGTTATATTACGTTATTGATGTATATAAAGGCCCCACGGAGATGTACAGGCCAACTCGCCAGGAATGTTGTCAAATAATAGCGCCGAAAGGTTAGGTTGGGTTAAGTTGGGTTATATTAGGTTATTGATGTATATAAAAGTCCCACGGAGACGTAGAGGCCAACTAGCCAGGAATGTTGTCAAATAATAGCGCCGAGAGTTTAGGTTGGGTTATATAAGGTTATATTACGTTATTGATGGATATGAAGGACTCACGGAGACGTAGAGGCCAACTCGCCAGTAATGTTGTCAAACATTACCGCGGAGATGTTAGGTTGGGTTAGGTTAGGTTATATTACGTTATTGATGTATATAAAGGTCCCACGGAATCATAGAGGCCAACGAGGCAGGAATGTTGTCAAATATTACAGCCGAGATGTTAAGTTGGGTTGTTTTAGGTTAAATTACGTTATTGATGGATATGAAAGTCCCACGGAGACGTAGAAGCCAACAAGCCAGGAATGTTGTTAAATATTAGTACCGAGATGTTAGGTTGGGTTAGGTTAGGTTATATTACGTTATTGATGTATATAAATGTCTCAGGGAAACGTAGAGGCCAACAAGCCAGGAATGTGGTTAAACATTACCTCCGAGACGTTACTTTGGGTTAGGTTAGGTTATATTACGTTATTGATGTATATAAAAGCCCCACGGAAACGCAGAGGCCAACTCGCCAGGAATGTTGTGAAATATTAGTGCCGAGAGGTTGGGTTGTGCTAGGTTAGGTTATATTACGTTATTGATGTATATAAAGGCCCCACGGAGACGTAGAGGCCAACTCGCCAGGAATGTTGTCAAATATTACCGCCGAGATGTTAGGTTGGGTTAGGTTGGGTTATATTACGTTATTGATGTATATAAAGGTCCCACGGAGACGCAGAGGCCAACTCGCCAGGAATGTTGTCAAATATTACCGCCGAGATGTTTGGTTGGGTTTGGTTAGGTTATATTACGTTATTCATGTATATAAAGGTCCCACGGAGACGTAGAAGCCAACTCGCCAGGAATGGTGTCAAATATTACCGCTGAAATCATTCGTTGGGTTCGGTTAGGTTATATTACGTTATTGATGTGTATAAAGGTCCGACGGAGACGTAGAAGCCAATAAGCCAGGAGTGTTGCCAAATATTACCGCCGAGTTGTTAGGTTGGGTTAGGTTAGGTCATATGACGTTATTGATGTATATAAGGGTCCCACGGAGATGTATAGGCCATCCGCCAGGAATGTTGGTAAATATTACCGACGATATGATAGGTTGGGTTAGGTTAGGTTATATTACGTTATTCATGTATATAAAGGTCCCACGGAGACGTAGTAGCCAACTCGCCAGGAATGTTGTCAAATATTACCCTCGAGATATTAGGTTGGGTTAGGTTAGGTTATATTACGCTATTGATGTATATAAAAGCCCCACGGAAACGTAGAGGCCAACTCGCCAGGAATGTTGTGAAATATTAGTGCCGAGAGGTTGGGTTGTGCTAGGTTAGGTTATATTACGTTATTGATGTATATAAAGGCCCCACGGAGATGTACAGGCCAACTCGCCAGGAATGTTGTCAAATAATAGCGCCGAAAGGTTAGGTTGGGTTAAGTTAGGTTATATTAGGTTATTGATGTATATAAAAGTCCCACGGTGACGTAGAGGGCAACTCGTCAGGAATGTTGTCAAATAATAGCGCCGAGAGGTTAGGTTGGGTTAGGTTAGGTTATATTACGTTATTGATGTATATAAAGGTCCCACGGAATCATAGAGGCCAACAAGCCAGGAATGTTGTCAAATATTACAGCCGAGATGTTAAGTTGGGTTATTTTAGGTTAAATTACGTTATTGATGGATATGAAAGTCCCACGGAGACGTAGAAGCCAACAAGCCAGGAATGTTGTTAAATATTAGTACCGAGATGTTAGGTTGGGTTAGGTTAGGATATATTACGTTATTGATGTATATAAAGGTCTCAGGGAAACGTAGAGGCCAACAAGCCAGGAATGTGGTTAAACATTGCCTCCGAGACGTTACTTTGGGTTAGGTTAGGTTACATTACGTTATTGATGTATATAAAAGCCCCACGGAAGCGTAGAGGCCAAATCGTCAGGAATGTTGTGAAATATTAGTGCCGAGAGGTTGGGTTGTGTTAGGTTAGGTTATATTACGTTATTGATGTATATAAAGGCCCCACGGAGACGTAGAGGTCAACTCGCCAGGAATGTTGTCAAATAATAGCGCCGAAAGGTTAGGTTGTGTTAAGTTACGTTATATTAGGTTATTGATGTATATAAAAGTCCCACGGAGACGTAGAGGCCAACTAGCCAGGAATGTTGTCAAATAATAGCGCCGAAAGGTTAGGTTGGGTTAAGTTGGGTTATATTAGGTTATTGATGTATATAAAAGTCCCACGGAGACGTAGAGGCCAACTCGCCTGTAATGTTGTCAAACATTACCGCGGACATGTTAGGTTGGGTTAGGTTAGGTTATATTACGTTATTGATGTATATAAAGGTCCCACGGAATCATAGAGGCCAACAAGCCAGGAATGTTGTCAAATATTACAGCCGAGATGTTAAGTTGGGTTATTTTAGGTTAAATTACGTTATTGATGGATATGAAAGTCCCACGGAGACGTAGAAGCCAACAAGCTAGGAATGTTGTTAAATATTAGTACCGAGATGTTAGGTTGGGTTAGGTTAGGTTATATTACGTTATTGATGTATATAAAGGTCTCAGGGAAACGTAGAGGCCAACAAGCCAGGAATGTGGTTAAACATTACCTCCGATACGTTACTTTGGGTTAGGTTAGGTTATATTACGTTATTGATGTATATAAAAGCCCCACGGAAACGTAGAGGCCAACTCGCCAGGAATGTTGTGAAATATTAGTGCCGAGAGGTTGGGTTGTGCTAGGTTAGGTTATATTACGTTATTGATGTATATAAAGGCCCCACGGAGATGTACAGGCCAACTCGCCAGGAATGTTGTCAAATAATAGCGCCGAAAGGTTAGGTTGGGTTAAGTTGGGTTATATTAGGTTATTGATGTATATAAAAGTCCCACGGAGACGTAGAGGCCAACTAGCCAGGAATGTTGTCAAATAATAGCGCCGAGAGTTTAGGTTGGGTTATATAAGGTTATATTACGTTATTGATGGATATGAAGGACTCACGGAGACGTAGAGGCCAACTCGCCAGTAATGTTGTCAAACATTACCGCGGAGATGTTAGGTTGGGTTAGGTTAGGTTATATTACGTTATTGATGTATATAAAGGTCCCACGGAATCATAGAGGCCAACGAGGCAGGAATGTTGTCAAATATTACAGCCGAGATGTTAAGTTGGGTTGTTTTAGGTTAAATTACGTTATTGATGGATATGAAAGTCCCACGGAGACGTAGAAGCCAACAAGCCAGGAATGTTGTTAAATATTAGTACCGAGATGTTAGGTTGGGTTAGGTTAGGTTATATTACGTTATTGATGTATATAAATGTCTCAGGGAAACGTAGAGGCCAACAAGCCAGGAATGTGGTTAAACATTACCTCCGAGACGTTACTTTGGGTTAGGTTAGGTTATATTACGTTATTGATGTATATAAAAGCCCCACGGAAACGCAGAGGCCAACTCGCCAGGAATGTTGTGAAATATTAGTGCCGAGAGGTTGGGTTGTGCTAGGTTAGGTTATATTACGTTATTGATGTATATAAAGGCCCCACGGAGACGTAGAGGCCAACTCGCCAGGAATGTTGTCAAATATTACCGCCGAGATGTTAGGTTGGGTTAGGTTGGGTTATATTACGTTATTGATGTATATAAAGGTCCCACGGAGACGCAGAGGCCAACTCGCCAGGAATGTTGTCAAATATTACCGCCGAGATGTTTGGTTGGGTTTGGTTAGGTTATATTACGTTATTCATGTATATAAAGGTCCCACGGAGACGTAGAAGCCAACTCGCCAGGAATGGTGTCAAATATTACCGCTGAAATCATTCGTTGGGTTCGGTTAGGTTATATTACGTTATTGATGTGTATAAAGGTCCGACGGAGACGTAGAAGCCAATAAGCCAGGAGTGTTGCCAAATATTACCGCCGAGTTGTTAGGTTGGGTTAGGTTAGGTCATATGACGTTATTGATGTATATAAGGGTCCCACGGAGATGTATAGGCCATCCGCCAGGAATGTTGGTAAATATTACCGACGATATGATAGGTTGGGTTAGGTTAGGTTATATTACGTTATTCATGTATATAAAGGTCCCACGGAGACGTAGTAGCCAACTCGCCAGGAATGTTGTCAAATATTACCCTCGAGATATTAGGTTGGGTTAGGTTAGGTTATATTACGCTATTGATGTATATAAAAGCCCCACGGAAACGTAGAGGCCAACTCGCCAGGAATGTTGTGAAATATTAGTGCCGAGAGGTTGGGTTGTGCTAGGTTAGGTTATATTACGTTATTGATGTATATAAAGGCCCCACGGAGATGTACAGGCCAACTCGCCAGGAATGTTGTCAAATAATAGCGCCGAAAGGTTAGGTTGGGTTAAGTTAGGTTATATTAGGTTATTGATGTATATAAAAGTCCCACGGTGACGTAGAGGGCAACTCGTCAGGAATGTTGTCAAATAATAGCGCCGAGAGGTTAGGTTGGGTTAGGTTAGGTTATATTACGTTATTGATGTATATAAAGGTCCCACGGAATCATAGAGGCCAACAAGCCAGGAATGTTGTCAAATATTACAGCCGAGATGTTAAGTTGGGTTATTTTAGGTTAAATTACGTTATTGATGGATATGAAAGTCCCACGGAGACGTAGAAGCCAACAAGCCAGGAATGTTGTTAAATATTAGTACCGAGATGTTAGGTTGGGTTAGGTTAGGATATATTACGTTATTGATGTATATAAAGGTCTCAGGGAAACGTAGAGGCCAACAAGCCAGGAATGTGGTTAAACATTGCCTCCGAGACGTTACTTTGGGTTAGGTTAGGTTACATTACGTTATTGATGTATATAAAAGCCCCACGGAAGCGTAGAGGCCAAATCGTCAGGAATGTTGTGAAATATTAGTGCCGAGAGGTTGGGTTGTGTTAGGTTAGGTTATATTACGTTATTGATGTATATAAAGGCCCCACGGAGACGTAGAGGTCAACTCGCCAGGAATGTTGTCAAATAATAGCGCCGAAAGGTTAGGTTGTGTTAAGTTACGTTATATTAGGTTATTGATGTATATAAAAGTCCCACGGAGACGTAGAGGCCAACTAGCCAGGAATGTTGTCAAATAATAGCGCCGAAAGGTTAGGTTGGGTTAAGTTGGGTTATATTAGGTTATTGATGTATATAAAAGTCCCACGGAGACGTAGAGGCCAACTCGCCTGTAATGTTGTCAAACATTACCGCGGACATGTTAGGTTGGGTTAGGTTAGGTTATATTACGTTATTGATGTATATAAAGGTCCCACGGAATCATAGAGGCCAACAAGCCAGGAATGTTGTCAAATATTACAGCCGAGATGTTAAGTTGGGTTATTTTAGGTTAAATTACGTTATTGATGGATATGAAAGTCCCACGGAGACGTAGAAGCCAACAAGCTAGGAATGTTGTTAAATATTAGTACCGAGATGTTAGGTTGGGTTAGGTTAGGTTATATTACGTTATTGATGTATATAAAGGTCTCAGGGAAACGTAGAGGCCAACAAGCCAGGAATGTGGTTAAACATTACCTCCGATACGTTACTTTGGGTTAGGTTAGGTTATATTACGTTATTGATGTATATAAAAGCCCCACGGAAACGTAGAGGCCAACTCGCCAGGAATGTTGTGAAATATTAGTGCCGAGAGGTTGGGTTGTGCTAGGTTAGGTTATATTACGTTATTGATGTATATAAAGGCCCCACGGAGATGTACAGGCCAACTCGCCAGGAATGTTGTCAAATAATAGCGCCGAAAGGTTAGGTTGGGTTAAGTTGGGTTATATTAGGTTATTGATGTATATAAAAGTCCCACGGAGACGTAGAGGCCAACTAGCCAGGAATGTTGTCAAATAATAGCGCCGAGAGTTTAGGTTGGGTTATATAAGGTTATATTACGTTATTGATGGATATGAAGGACTCACGGAGACGTAGAGGCCAACTCGCCAGTAATGTTGTCAAACATTACCGCGGAGATGTTAGGTTGGGTTAGGTTAGGTTATATTACGTTATTGATGTATATAAAGGTCCCACGGAATCATAGAGGCCAACGAGGCAGGAATGTTGTCAAATATTACAGCCGAGATGTTAAGTTGGGTTGTTTTAGGTTAAATTACGTTATTGATGGATATGAAAGTCCCACGGAGACGTAGAAGCCAACAAGCCAGGAATGTTGTTAAATATTAGTACCGAGATGTTAGGTTGGGTTAGGTTAGGTTATATTACGTTATTGATGTATATAAATGTCTCAGGGAAACGTAGAGGCCAACAAGCCAGGAATGTGGTTAAACATTACCTCCGAGACGTTACTTTGGGTTAGGTTAGGTTATATTACGTTATTGATGTATATAAAAGCCCCACGGAAACGCAGAGGCCAACTCGCCAGGAATGTTGTGAAATATTAGTGCCGAGAGGTTGGGTTGTGCTAGGTTAGGTTATATTACGTTATTGATGTATATAAAGGCCCCACGGAGACGTAGAGGCCAATCCGCCAGGAATGTTGTCACATATTACCGCCGAGATATTAGGTTTGGTTAGGTTGGGTTATATTACGTTATTGATGTATATAAAGGTCCCATGGAGACGCAGAGGCCAACTCGCCAGGAATTTGGCAAATAATAGCGCCGAAAGTTTAGGTTGGGTTAGGTTAGGTTATATTACGTTATTGATGTATGTAAAAGACCCACGGAAACGAAGAGGCCAACTCGCCAGGAATATTGTCAAATATTAGTGCCGAGAGGTTGCGTTGTGTTAGGTTAGGTTATATTACGTTATTGGTGTATATAAAACTCCCACGGAGACGTAGAGGCCAGCTCGCAAGGAATATTGTCAAATAATAGCGCCGAGAGGTTAGGTTGGGTTATATAAGGTTATATTACGTTATTGATGGATATGAAGGCCTCACGGAGACGTAGAGGCCAACTCGCCAGGAATGTTGTCAAATATTACCGCCGAGATGTTAGGTTGGGTTAGGTTGGGTTATATTACGTTATTGATGTATATAAAGGTCCCACGGAGACGCAGAGGCCAACTCGCCAGGAATGTTGTCAAATATTACCGCCGAGATGTTTGGTTGGGTTTGGTTAGGTTATATTACGTTATTCATGTATATAAAGGTCCCACGGAGACGTAGAAGCCAACTCGCCAGGAATGGTGTCAAATATTACCGCTGAAATCATTCGTTGGGTTCGGTTAGGTTATATTACGTTATTGATGTGTATAAAGGTCCGACGGAGACGTAGAAGCCAATAAGCCAGGAGTGTTGCCAAATATTACCGCCGAGTTGTTAGGTTGGGTTAGGTTAGGTCATATGACGTTATTGATGTATATAAGGGTCCCACGGAGATGTATAGGCCATCCGCCAGGAATGTTGGTAAATATTACCGACGATATGATAGGTTGGGTTAGGTTAGGTTATATTACGTTATTCATGTATATAAAGGTCCCACGGAGACGTAGTAGCCAACTCGCCAGGAATGTTGTCAAATATTACCCTCGAGATATTAGGTTGGGTTAGGTTAGGTTATATTACGCTATTGATGTATATAAAAGCCCCACGGAAACGTAGAGGCCAACTCGCCAGGAATGTTGTGAAATATTAGTGCCGAGAGGTTGGGTTGTGCTAGGTTAGGTTATATTACGTTATTGATGTATATAAAGGCCCCACGGAGATGTACAGGCCAACTCGCCAGGAATGTTGTCAAATAATAGCGCCGAAAGGTTAGGTTGGGTTAAGTTGGGTTATATTAGGTTATTGATGTATATAAAAGTCCCACGGAGACGTAGAGGCCAACTAGCCAGGAATGTTGTCAAATAATAGCGCCGAGAGTTTAGGTTGGGTTATATAAGGTTATATTACGTTATTGATGGATATGAAGGACTCACGGAGACGTAGAGGCCAACTCGCCAGTAATGTTGTCAAACATTACCGCGGAGATGTTAGGTTGGGTTAGGTTAGGTTATATTACGTTATTGATGTATATAAAGGTCCCACGGAATCATAGAGGCCAACGAGGCAGGAATGTTGTCAAATATTACAGCCGAGATGTTAAGTTGGGTTGTTTTAGGTTAAATTACGTTATTGATGGATATGAAAGTCCCACGGAGACGTAGAAGCCAACAAGCCAGGAATGTTGTTAAATATTAGTACCGAGATGTTAGGTTGGGTTAGGTTAGGTTATATTACGTTATTGATGTATATAAATGTCTCAGGGAAACGTAGAGGCCAACAAGCCAGGAATGTGGTTAAACATTACCTCCGAGACGTTACTTTGGGTTAGGTTAGGTTATATTACGTTATTGATGTATATAAAAGCCCCACGGAAACGCAGAGGCCAACTCGCCAGGAATGTTGTGAAATATTAGTGCCGAGAGGTTGGGTTGTGCTAGGTTAGGTTATATTACGTTATTGATGTATATAAAGGCCCCACGGAGACGTAGAGGCCAATCCGCCAGGAATGTTGTCACATATTACCGCCGAGATATTAGGTTTGGTTAGGTTGGGTTATATTACGTTATTGATGTATATAAAGGTCCCATGGAGACGCAGAGGCCAACTCGCCAGGAATTTGGCAAATAATAGCGCCGAAAGTTTAGGTTGGGTTAGGTTAGGTTATATTACGTTATTGATGTATGTAAAAGACCCACGGAAACGAAGAGGCCAACTCGCCAGGAATATTGTCAAATATTAGTGCCGAGAGGTTGCGTTGTGTTAGGTTAGGTTATATTACGTTATTGGTGTATATAAAACTCCCACGGAGACGTAGAGGCCAGCTCGCAAGGAATATTGTCAAATAATAGCGCCGAGAGGTTAGGTTGGGTTATATAAGGTTATATTACGTTATTGATGGATATGAAGGCCTCACGGAGACGTAGAGGCCAACTCGCCAGGAATGTTGTCAAATATTACCGCCGAGATGTTAGGTTGGGTTAGGTTGGGTTATATTACGTTATTGATGTATATAAAGGTCCCACGGAGACGCAGAGGCCAACTAGCCAGGAATGTTGTCAAATAATAGCGCCGAGAGTTTAGGTTGGGTTATATAAGGTTATATTACGTTATTGATGGATATGAAGGACTCACGGAGACGTAGAGGCCAACTCGCCAGTAATGTTGTCAAACATTACCGCGGAGATGTTAGGTTGGGTTAGGTTAGGTTATATTACGTTATTGATGTATATAAAGGTCCCACGGAATCATAGAGGCCAACGAGGCAGGAATGTTGTCAAATATTACAGCCGAGATGTTAAGTTGGGTTGTTTTAGGTTAAATTACGTTATTGATGGATATGAAAGTCCCACGGAGACGTAGAAGCCAACAAGCCAGGAATGTTGTTAAATATTAGTACCGAGATGTTAGGTTGGGTTAGGTTAGGTTATATTACGTTATTGATGTATATAAATGTCTCAGGGAAACGTAGAGGCCAACAAGCCAGGAATGTGGTTAAACATTACCTCCGAGACGTTACTTTGGGTTAGGTTAGGTTATATTACGTTATTGATGTATATAAAAGCCCCACGGAAACGCAGAGGCCAACTCGCCAGGAATGTTGTGAAATATTAGTGCCGAGAGGTTGGGTTGTGCTAGGTTAGGTTATATTACGTTATTGATGTATATAAAGGCCCCACGGAGACGTAGAGGCCAATCCGCCAGGAATGTTGTCACATATTACCGCCGAGATATTAGGTTTGGTTAGGTTGGGTTATATTACGTTATTGATGTATATAAAGGTCCCATGGAGACGCAGAGGCCAACTCGCCAGGAATTTGGCAAATAATAGCGCCGAAAGTTTAGGTTGGGTTAGGTTAGGTTATATTACGTTATTGATGTATGTAAAAGACCCACGGAAACGAAGAGGCCAACTCGCCAGGAATATTGTCAAATATTAGTGCCGAGAGGTTGCGTTGTGTTAGGTTAGGTTATATTACGTTATTGGTGTATATAAAACTCCCACGGAGACGTAGAGGCCAGCTCGCAAGGAATATTGTCAAATAATAGCGCCGAGAGGTTAGGTTGGGTTATATAAGGTTATATTACGTTATTGATGGATATGAAGGCCTCACGGAGACGTAGAGGCCAACTCGCCAGGAATGTTGTCAAATATTACCGCCGAGATGTTAGGTTGGGTTAGGTTGGGTTATATTACGTTATTGATGTATATAAAGGTCCCACGGAGACGCAGAGGCCAACTCGCCAGGAATGTTGTCAAATATTACCGCCGAGATGTTTGGTTGGGTTTGGTTAGGTTATATTACGTTATTCATGTATATAAAGGTCCCACGGAGACGTAGAAGCCAACTCGCCAGGAATGGTGTCAAATATTACCGCTGAAATCATTCGTTGGGTTCGGTTAGGTTATATTACGTTATTGATGTGTATAAAGGTCAGACGGAGACGTAGAAGCCAATAAGCCAGGAGTGTTGCCAAATATTACCGCCGAGTTGTTAGGTTGGGTTAGGTTAGGTCATATGACGTTATTGATGTATATAAGGGTCCCACGGAGATGTATAGGCCATCCGCCAGGAATGTTGGTAAATATTACCGACGATATGATAGGTTGGGTTAGGTTAGGTTATATTACGTTATTCATGTATATAAAGGTCCCACGGAGACGTAGTAGCCAACTCGCCAGGAATGTTGTCAAATATTACCCTCGAGATATTAGGTTGGGTTAGGTTAGGTTATATTACGCTATTGATGCATATAAACGTCCCACGGAGACGTAGAGGACAACAAGTCAGGAATGTGGTCAAATATTACCGCCGAGAGGATAGGTTGGGTTAGGTTAGGGTATATTCGGTCATTAATGTATATGAAGGTGTCACGGAGACGTAGGGGCCAACTCGCCAGGAATGTGGTCAAACATTACCGCCGAGATGTTAGATTGGGTTATGTTAGGTTATATTACGTTATTGATGTATATAAAGGTCCCACGGAGACGTAGTAGCCAACTCTCCAGGAATGTTGTCACATATTACCGCCGAGATATTAGGTTTTGTTAGGTTGGGATATATTACGTTATTGATGTATATAAAGGTCCCACGGAGACGTAGTAGCCAACTCGCCAGGAATGTTGTCAAATATTACCGCCGAGATGTTAGGTTGGTTATGTTAGGTTGTATTACGTTATTGATGTATATAAAGGTCCCACGGAGACGTAGAGGCCAACTCGCCACGAATGTTGTTAAATATTACCGCCGACATGTTAGGTTGGGTTAGGTTTGGTTATATTACGTTATTGATATATATAAAGGTACCACGGAGACGTAGAGGCCAACGAGCCAGGAATGTGGTCAAATATTACCGCCGAGATGTTACATTGGGTTAGGTTAGGTTATATTACGTTATTGATGTATATAAAGGTCCCACGGAGACGTAGTAGCCAACTCTCCAGGAATGCAGTCAAATATTACCGCCGGGATGTTAGGTTGAGTTAGCTTAGGCTATATTACGGTATTGATGTATATGAAGGTCCCACGGAGACGTAGAGGCCAACCCGCCAGGAATGTTGTCACATATTACCGCCGAGATATTAGGTTTGGTTAGGTTGGGTTATATTACGTTATTGATGGATATGAAGGCCTCACGGAGACGTAGAGGCCAACTCGCCAGGAATGTTGTCAAATATTACCGCCGAGATGTTAGGTTGGGTTAGGTTGGGTTATATTACGTTATTGATGTATATAAAGGTCCCACGGAGACGCAGAGGCCAACTCGCCAGGAATGTTGTCAAATATTACCGCCGAGATGTTTGGTTGGGTTTGGTTAGGTTATATTACGTTATTCATGTATATAAAGGTCCCACGGAGACGTAGAAGCCAACTCGCCAGGAATGGTGTCAAATATTACCGCTGAAATCATACGTTGGGTTAGGTTAGGTTATATTACGTTATTGATGTGTATAAAGGTCCGACGGAGACGTAGAAGCCAATAAGCCAGGAGTGTTGCCAAATATTACCGCCGAGATGTTAGGTTGGGTTAGGTTAGGTCATATGACGTTATTGATTTATATAAGGGTCCCACGGAGATGTATAGGCCATCCGCCAGGAATGTTGGTAAATATTACCGACGATATGATAGGTTGGGTTAGGTTAGGTTATATTACGTTATTCATGTATATAAAGGTCCCACGGAGACGTAGTAGCCAACTCGCCAGGAATGTTGTCAAATATTACCCTCGAGATATTAGGTTGGGTTAGGTTAGGTTATATTACGCTATTGATGCATATAAACGTCCCACGGAGACGTAGAGGACAACAAGTCAGGAATGTGGTCAAATATTACCGCCGAGAGGATAGGTTGGGTTAGGTTAGGGTATATTCGGTCATTAATGTATATGAAGGTGTCACGGAGACGTAGGGGCCAACTCGCCAGGAATGTGGTCAAACATTACCGCCGAGATGTTAGATTGGGTTATGTTAGGTTATATTACGTTATTGATGTATATAAAGGTCCCACGGAGACGTAGTAGCCAACTCTCCAGGAATGTTGTCACATATTACCGCCTAGATATTAGGTTTTGTTAGGTTGGGATATATTACGTTATTGATGTATATAAAGGTCCCACGGAGACGTAGTAGCCAACTCGCCAGGAATGTTGTCAAATATTACCGCCGAGATGTTAGGTTGGTTATGTTAGGTTGTATTACGTTATTGATGTATATAAAGGTCCCACGGAGACGTAGAGGCCAACTCGCCACGAATGTTGTTAAATATTACCGCCGACATGTTAGGTTGGGTTAGGTATGGTTATATTACGTTATTGATATATATAAAGGTACCACGGAGACGTAGAGGCCAACGAGCCAGGAATGTGGTCAAATATTACCGCCGAGATGTTACATTGGGTTAGGTTAGGTTATATTACGTTATTGATGTATATAAAGGTCCCACGGAGACGTAGTAGCCAACTCTCCAGGAATGCAGTCAAATATTACCGCCGGGATGTTAGGTTGAGTTAGCTTAGGCTATATTACGGTATTGATGTATATGAAGGTCCCACGGAGACGTAGAGGCCAACCCGCCAGGAATGTTGTCACATATTACCGCCGAGATATTAGGTTTGGTTAGGTTGGGTTATATTACGTTATTGATGTATATAAAGGTCCCACGGAGACGCAGAGGCCAACTCGCCAGGAATGTTGTCAAATATTACCGCCGAGATGTTTGGTTGGGTTTGGTTAGGTTATATTACGTTATTCATGTATATAAAGGTCCCACGGAGACGTAGAAGCCAACTCGCCAGGAATGGTGTCAAATATTACCGCCGAAATGATAGGTTGGGTTAGGTTAGGATATATGACGTTATTGATGTATATAAAGGTCCCACGGAGACATAGCGGCCAACTCGCCAGGAATGTTTTCAGATATTACCGCCGAGATGTTAGGTTAGGTTGTATTATGTTATTGATGTATATAAAGGTCCCACGGAGACGTAGAGGCCAACAAGCCAGGAATGTGGTCAAATATTACCGCCGAGATGTTAGGTTGGGTTAGGTCAGGTTATATTACGTCATTGATGTATATGAAAGTCCCACGGAAACGTAGAGGCCAACTCGCCAGGAATGTTGTCAAATAATAGCGCCGAGAGGTTAGGTTGTGTTATATAAGGTTATATTACGTTATTGATGGATATGAAGGCCTGACGGAGACGTAGAGGCCAACTCGCCAGGAATGTTGTCAAATATTACCGCCGAGATGTTAGGTTGGGTTAGGTTGGGTTATATTACGTTATTGATGTATATAAAGGTCCCACGGAGACATAGCGGCCAACTCGCCAGGAATGTTGTCAAATAATAGCGCCGAAAGGTTAGGTTGGGTTAAGTTAGGTTATATTAGGTTATTGATGTATATAAAAGTCCCACGGAGACGTAGAGGCCAACTAGCCAGGAATGTTGTCAAATAATAGCGCCGAGAGGTTAGGTTGGGTTATATAAGGTTATATTACGTTATTGATGGATATGAAGGTCGCACGGAGACGTATAGGCCAACTCGCCAGTAATGTTGTCAAACATTACCGCGGAGATGTTAGGTTGGGTTAGGTTAGGTTATATTACGTTATTGATGTATATAAATGTCCCACGGAATCATAGAGGCCAACAAGCCAGGAATGTTGTCAAATATTACAGCCGAGATGTTAAGTTGGGTTATTTTAGGTTAAATTACGTTATTGATGGATATGAAAGTCCCACGGAGACGTAGAAGCCAACAAGCCAGGTATGTTGTTAAATATTAGTACCGAGATGTTAGGTTAGGTTATATTACGTTATGGATGTATATAAAGGTCTCAGGGAAACGTAGAGGCCAACAAGCCAGGAATGTGGTTAAACATTACCTCCGAGACGTTACTTTGGGTTAGGTTAGGTTATATTACGTTATTGATGTATATAAAAGCCCCACGGAAACGTAGAGGCCAACTCGCCAGGAATGTTGTGAAATATTAGTGCCGAGAGGTTGGGTTGTGTTAGGTTAGGTTATATTACGTTATTGGTGTATATAAAACTCCCACGGAGACGTATAGGCCAGCTCGCAAGGAATATTGTCAAATAATAGCGCCGAGAGGTTAGGTTGGGTTATATAAGGTTATATTACGTTATTGATGGATATGAAGGCCTCACGGAGACGTAGAGGCCAACTCGCCAGGAATGTTGTCAAATATTACCGCCGAGATGTTAGGTTGGGTTAGGTTGGGTTATATTACGTTATTGATGTATATAAAGGTCCCACGGAGACGCAGAGGCCAACTCGCCAGGAATGTTGTCAAATATTACCGCCGAGATGTTTGGTTGGGTTTGGTTAGGTTATATTACGTTATTCATGTATATAAAGGTCCCACGGAGACGTAGAAGCCAACTCGCCAGGAATGGTGTCAAATATTACCGCTGAAATCATTCGTTGGGTTAGGTTAGGTTATATTACGTTATTGATGTGTATAAAGGTCCGACGGAGACGTAGAAGCCAATAAGCCAGGAGTGTTGCCAAATATTACCGCCGAGTTGTTAGGTTGGGTTAGGTTAGGTCATATGACGTTATTGATGTATATAAGGGTCCCACGGAGATGTATAGGCCATCCGCCAGGAATGTTGGTAAATATTACCGACGATATGATAGGTTGGGTTAGGTTAGGTTATATTACGTTATTCATGTATATAAAGGTCCCACGGAGACGTAGTAGCCAACTCGCCAGGAATGTTGTCAAATATTACCCTCGAGATATTAGGTTGGGTTAGGTTAGGTTATATTACGCTATTGATGTATATAAAAGCCCCACGGAAACGTAGAGGCCAACTCGCCAGGAATGTTGTGAAATATTAGTGCCGAGAGGTTGGGTTGTGCTAGGTTAGGTTATATTACGTTATTGATGTATATAAAGGCCCCACGGAGATGTACAGGCCAACTCGCCAGGAATGTTGTCAAATAATAGCGCCGAAAGGTTAGGTTGGGTTAAGTTGGGTTATATTAGGTTATTGATGTATATAAAAGTCCCACGGAGACGTAGAGGCCAACTAGCCAGGAATGTTGTCAAATAATAGCGCCGAGAGTTTAGGTTGGGTTATATAAGGTTATATTACGTTATTGATGGATATGAAGGACTCACGGAGACGTAGAGGCCAACTCGCCAGTAATGTTGTCAAACATTACCGCGGAGATGTTAGGTTGGGTTAGGTTAGGTTATATTACGTTATTGATGTATATAAAGGTCCCACGGAATCATAGAGGCCAACGAGGCAGGAATGTTGTCAAATATTACAGCCGAGATGTTAAGTTGGGTTGTTTTAGGTTAAATTACGTTATTGATGGATATGAAAGTCCCACGGAGACGTAGAAGCCAACAAGCCAGGAATGTTGTTAAATATTAGTACCGAGATGTTAGGTTGGGTTAGGTTAGGTTATATTACGTTATTGATGTATATAAATGTCTCAGGGAAACGTAGAGGCCAACAAGCCAGGAATGTGGTTAAACATTACCTCCGAGACGTTACTTTGGGTTAGGTTAGGTTATATTACGTTATTGATGTATATAAAAGCCCCACGGAAACGCAGAGGCCAACTCGCCAGGAATGTTGTGAAATATTAGTGCCGAGAGGTTGGGTTGTGCTAGGTTAGGTTATATTACGTTATTGATGTATATAAAGGCCCCACGGAGACGTAGAGGCCAATCCGCCAGGAATGTTGTCACATATTACCGCCGAGATATTAGGTTTGGTTAGGTTGGGTTATATTACGTTATTGATGTATATAAAGGTCCCATGGAGACGCAGAGGCCAACTCGCCAGGAATTTGGCAAATAATAGCGCCGAAAGTTTAGGTTGGGTTAGGTTAGGTTATATTACGTTATTGATGTATGTAAAAGACCCACGGAAACGAAGAGGCCAACTCGCCAGGAATATTGTCAAATATTAGTGCCGAGAGGTTGCGTTGTGTTAGGTTAGGTTATATTACGTTATTGGTGTATATAAAACTCCCACGGAGACGTAGAGGCCAGCTCGCAAGGAATATTGTCAAATAATAGCGCCGAGAGGTTAGGTTGGGTTATATAAGGTTATATTACGTTATTGATGGATATGAAGGCCTCACGGAGACGTAGATGCCAACTCGCCAGGAATGTTGTCAAATATTACCGCCGAGATGTTAGGTTGGGTTAGGTTGGGTTATATTACGTTATTGATGTATATAAAGGTCCCACGGAGACGCAGAGGCCAACTCGCCAGGAATGTTGTCAAATATTACCGCCGAGATGTTTGGTTGGGTTTGGTTAGGTTATATTACGTTATTCATGTATATAAAGGTCCCACGGAGACGTAGAAGCCAACTCGCCAGGAATGGTGTCAAATATTACCGCTGAAATCATTCGTTGGGTTCGGTTAGGTTATATTACGTTATTGATGTGTATAAAGTTCCGACGGAGACGTAGAAGCCAATAAGCCAGGAGTGTTGCCAAATATTACCGCCGAGTTGTTAGGTTGGGTTAGGTTAGGTCATATGACGTTATTGATGTATATAAGGGTCCCACGGAGATGTATAGGCCATCCGCCAGGAATGTTGGTAAATATTACCGACGATATGATAGGTTGGGTTAGGTTAGGTTATATTACGTTATTCATGTATATAAAGGTCCCACGGAGACGTAGTAGCCAACTCGCCAGGAATGTTGTCAAATATTACCCTCGAGATATTAGGTTGGGTTAGGTTAGGTTATATTACGTTATTGATGTATATAAAGGTCCCATGGAGACGCAGAGGCCAACTCGCCAGGAATTTGGCAAATAATAGCGCCGAAAGTTTAGGTTGGGTTAGGTTAGGTTATATTACGTTATTGATGTATGTAAAAGACCCACGGAAACGAAGAGGCCAACTCGCCAGGAATATTGTCAAATATTAGTGCCGAGAGGTTGCGTTGTGTTAGGTTAGGTTATATTACGTTATTGGTGTATATAAAACTCCCACGGAGACGTAGAGGCCAGCTCGCAAGGAATATTGTCAAATAATAGCGCCGAGAGGTTAGGTTGGGTTATATAAGGTTATATTACGTTATTGATGGATATGAAGGCCTCACGGAGACGTAGAGGCCAACTCGCCAGGAATGTTGTCAAATATTACCGCCGAGATGTTAGGTTGGGTTAGGTTGGGTTATATTACGTTATTGATGTATATAAAGGTCCCACGGAGACGCAGAGGCCAACTCGCCAGGAATGTTGTCAAATATTACCGCCGAGATGTTTGGTTGGGTTTGGTTAGGTTATATTACGTTATTCATGTATATAAAGGTCCCACGGAGACGTAGAAGCCAACTCGCCAGGAATGGTGTCAAATATTACCGCTGAAATCATTCGTTGGGTTCGGTTAGGTTATATTACGTTATTGATGTGTATAAAGGTCCGACGGAGACGTAGAAGCCAATAAGCCAGGAGTGTTGCCAAATATTACCGCCGAGTTGTTAGGTTGGGTTAGGTTAGGTCATATGACGTTATTGATGTATATAAGGGTCCCACGGAGATGTATAGGCCATCCGCCAGGAATGTTGGTAAATATTACCGACGATATGATAGGTTGGGTTAGGTTAGGTTATATTACGTTATTCATGTATATAAAGGTCCCACGGAGACGTAGTAGCCAACTCGCCAGGAATGTTGTCAAATATTACCCTCGAGATATTAGGTTGGGTTAGGTTAGGTTATATTACGCTATTGATGCATATAAACGTCCCACGGAGACGTAGAGGACAACAAGTCAGGAATGTGGTCAAATATTACCGCCGAGAGGATAGGTTGGGTTAGGTTAGGGTATATTCGGTCATTAATGTATATGAAGGTGTCACGGAGACGTAGGGGCCAACTCGCCAGGAATGTGGTCAAACATTACCGCCGAGATGTTAGATTGGGTTATGTTAGGTTATATTACGTTATTGATGTATATAAAGGTCCCACGGAGACGTAGTAGCCAACTCTCCAGGAATGTTGTCACATATTACCGCCGAGATATTAGGTTTTGTTAGGTTGGGATATATTACGTTATTGATGTATATAAAGGTCCCACGGAGACGTAGTAGCCAACTCGCCAGGAATGTTGTCAAATATTACCGCCGAGATGTTAGGTTGGTTATGTTAGGTTGTATTACGTTATTGATGTATATAAAGGTCCCACGGAGACGTAGAGGCCAACTCGCCACGAATGTTGTTAAATATTACCGCCGACATGTTAGGTTGGGTTAGGTTTGGTTATATTACGTTATTGATATATATAAAGGTACCACGGAGACGTAGAGGCCAACGAGCCAGGAATGTGGTCAAATATTACCGCCGAGATGTTACATTGGGTTAGGTTAGGTTATATTACGTTATTGATGTATATAAAGGTCCCACGGAGACGTAGTAGCCAACTCTCCAGGAATGCAGTCAAATATTACCGCCGGGATGTTAGGTTGAGTTAGCTTAGGCTATATTACGGTATTGATGTATATGAAGGTCCCACGGAGACGTAGAGGCCAACCCGCCAGGAATGTTGTCACATATTACCGCCGAGATATTAGGTTTGGTTAGGTTGGGTTATATTACGTTATTGATGGATATGAAGGCCTCACGGAGACGTAGAGGCCAACTCGCCAGGAATGTTGTCAAATATTACCGCCGAGATGTTAGGTTGGGTTAGGTTGGGTTATATTACGTTATTGATGTATATAAAGGTCCCACGGAGACGCAGAGGCCAACTCGCCAGGAATGTTGTCAAATATTACCGCCGAGATGTTTGGTTGGGTTTGGTTAGGTTATATTACGTTATTCATGTATATAAAGGTCCCACGGAGACGTAGAAGCCAACTCGCCAGGAATGGTGTCAAATATTACCGCTGAAATCATACGTTGGGTTAGGTTAGGTTATATTACGTTATTGATGTGTATAAAGGTCCGACGGAGACGTAGAAGCCAATAAGCCAGGAGTGTTGCCAAATATTACCGCCGAGATGTTAGGTTGGGTTAGGTTAGGTCATATGACGTTATTGATGTATATAAGGGTCCCACGGAGATGTATAGGCCATCCGCCAGGAATGTTGGTAAATATTACCGACGATATGATAGGTTGGGTTAGGTTAGGTTATATTACGTTATTCATGTATATAAAGGTCCCACGGAGACGTAGTAGCCAACTCGCCAGGAATGTTGTCAAATATTACCCTCGAGATATTAGGTTGGGTTAGGTTAGGTTATATTACGCTATTGATGCATATAAACGTCCCACGGAGACGTAGAGGACAACAAGTCAGGAATGTGGTCAAATATTACCGCCGAGAGGATAGGTTGGGTTAGGTTAGGGTATATTCGGTCATTAATGTATATGAAGGTGTCACGGAGACGTAGGGGCCAACTCGCCAGGAATGTGGTCAAACATTACCGCCGAGATGTTAGGTTGGTTATGTTAGGTTGTATTACGTTATTGATGTATATAAAGGTCCCACGGAGACGTAGAGGCCAACTCGCCACGAATGTTGTTAAATATTACCGCCGACATGTTAGGTTGGGTTAGGTTTGGTTATATTACGTTATTGATATATATAAAGGTACCACGGAGACGTAGAGGCCAACGAGCCAGGAATGTGGTCAAATATTACCGCCGAGATGTTACATTGGGTTAGGTTAGGTTATATTACGTTATTGATGTATATAAAGGTCCCACGGAGACGTAGTAGCCAACTCTCCAGGAATGCAGTCAAATATTACCGCCGGGATGTTAGGTTGAGTTAGCTTAGGCTATATTACGGTATTGATGTATATGAAGGTCCCACGGAGACGTAGAGGCCAACCCGCCAGGAATGTTGTCACATATTACCGCCGAGATATTAGGTTTGGTTAGGTTGGGTTATATTACGTTATTGATGTATATAAAGGTCCCACGGAGACGCAGAGGCCAACTCGCCAGGAATGTT
Organism: Xylocopa violacea; assembly: GCA_963969225.1. Lineage (NCBI taxonomy): Eukaryota > Metazoa > Arthropoda > Insecta > Hymenoptera > Apidae > Xylocopa > Xylocopa violacea. The sequence goes on from CAXAJV010000001.1 coordinate 7,057,308, forward strand.
GTCAAATATTACCGCCGAGATGTTTGGTTGGGTTTGGTTAGGTTATATTACGTTATTCATGTATATAAAGGTCCCACGGAGACGTAGAAGCCAACTCGCCAGGAATGGTGTCAAATATTACCGCCGAAATGATAGGTTGGGTTAGGTTAGGATATATGACGTTATTGATGTATATAAAGGTCCCACGGAGACATAGCGGCCAACTCGCCAGGAATGTTTTCAGATATTACCGCCGAGATGTTAGGTTAGGTTGTATTATGTTATTGATGTATATAAAGGTCCCACGGAGACGTAGAGGCCAACAAGCCAGGAATGTGGTCAAATATTACCGCCGAGATGTTAGGTTGGGTTAGGTCAGGTTATATTACGTCATTGATGTATATGAAAGTCCCACGGAAACGTAGAGGCCAACTCGCCAGGAATGTTGTCAAATAATAGCGCCGAGAGGTTAGGTTGGGTTATATAAGGTTATATTACGTTATTGACGGATATGAAGGCCTGACGGAGACGTAGAGGCCAACTCGCCAGGAATGTTGTCAAATATTACCGCCGAGATGTTAGGTTGGGTTAGGTTGGGTTATATTACGTTATTGATGTATATAAAGGTCCCACGGAGACATAGCGGCCAACTCGCCAGGAATGTTGTCAAATAATAGCGCCGAAAGGTTAGGTTGGGTTAAGTTAGGTTATATTAGGTTATTGATGTATATAAAAGTCCCACGGAGACGTAGAGGCCAACTAGCCAGGAATGTTGTCAAATAATAGCGCCGAGAGGTTAGGTTGGGTTATATAAGGTTATATTACGTTATTGATGGATATGAAGGTCGCACGGAGACGTATAGGCCAACTCGCCAGTAATGTTGTCAAACATTACCGCGGAGATGTTAGGTTGGGTTAGGTTAGGTTATATTACGTTATTGATGTATATAAATGTCCCACGGAATCATAGAGGCCAACAAGCCAGGAATGTTGTCAAATATTACAGCCGAGATGTTAAGTTGGGTTATTTTAGGTTAAATTACGTTATTGATGGATATGAAAGTCCCACGGAGACGTAGAAGCCAACAAGCCAGGTATGTTGTTAAATATTAGTACCGAGATGTTAGGTTAGGTTATATTACGTTATGGATGTATATAAAGGTCTCAGGGAAACGTAGAGGCCAACAAGCCAGGAATGTGGTTAAACATTACCTCCGAGACGTTACTTTGGGTTAGGTTAGGTTATATTACGTTATTGATGTATATAAAAGCCCCACGGAAACGTAGAGGCCAACTCGCCAGGAATGTTGTGAAATATTAGTGCCGAGAGGTTGGGTTGTGTTAGGTTAGGTTATATTACGTTATTGGTGTATATAAAACTCCCACGGAGACGTATAGGCCAGCTCGCAAGGAATATTGTCAAATAATAGCGCCGAGAGGTTAGGTTGGGTTATATAAGGTTATATTACGTTATTGATGTATATAAAGGCCCCACGGAGACGTAGAGGCCAACTCGCCAGGAATGTTGTCAAATAATAGCGCCGAAAGGTTAGGTTGGGTTAAGTTAGGTTATATTAGGTTATTGATGTATATAAAAGTCCCACAGAGACGTAGAGGCCAACTCGCCAGGAATGTTGTCAAATAATAGCGCCGAGAGGTTAGGTTGGGTTATATAAGGTTATATTACGTTATTGATGGATATGAAGGTCTCACGGAGACGTAGAGGCTAACTCGCCACGAATTTGGCAAATAATAGCGCCGAAAGTTTAGGTTGGGTTAGGTTAGGTTATATTACGTTATTGATGTATGTAAAAGCCCCACGGAAACGAAGAGGCCAACTCGCCAGGAATATTGTCAAATATTAGTGCCGAGAGGTTGCGTTGTGTTAGGTTAGGTTATATTACGTTATTGGTGTATATAAAACTCCCACGGAGACGTAGAGGCCAGCTCGCAAGGAATATTGTCAAATAATAGCGCCGAGAGGTTAGGTTGGGTTATATAAGGTTATATTACGTTATTGATGGATATGAAGGCCTCACGGAGACGTAGAGGCCAACTCGCCAGGAATGTTGTCAAATATTACCGCCGAGATGTTAGGTTGGGTTAGGTTGGGTTATATTACGTTATTGATGTATATAAAGGTCCCACGGAGACATAGCGGCCAACTCGCCAGGAATGCCTTCAGATATTACCGCCGAGATGTTAGGTTAGGTTGTATTATGTTATTGATGTATATAAAGGTCCCACGGAGACGTAGAGGCCAACAAGCCAGGAATGTGGTCAAATATTACCGCCGAGATGTTAGGTTGGGATAGGTCAGGTTATATTACGTCATTGATGTATATGAAAGTCCCACGGAAACGTAGGGTCCAACTCGCCAGGAATGTTGTCAAATATTACCGCAGAAATTATAGGTTGTGTTAGATTAGGTTATATTACGTTATTGATGTGTATATAGGTCCGACGGAGACGTAGAAGCCAATAAGCCAGGAGTGTTGCCAAATATTACCGCCGAGATGTTAGGTTGGGTTAGGTTAGGTCATATGACGTTATTGATGTATATAAGGGTCCCACGGAGATGTATAGTCCATCCGCCAGGAATGTTGGTAAATATTACCGACGATATGATAGGTTGGGTTAGGTTAGGTTATATTACGTTATTCATGTATATAAAGGTCCCACGGAGACGTAGTAGCCAACTCGCCAGGAATGTTGTCAAATATTACCCTCGAGATATTAGGTTGGGTAAGGTTAGGTTATATTACGCTATAGATGCATATAAAGGTCCCACGGAGACGTAGAGGACAACAAGCCAGGAATGTGGTCAAATATTACCGCCGAGATGTTAGGTTGGGTTAGGTTAGGTTATATTACGTTATTGATGTATATAAAGGTCTCAGCGAAACGTAGAGGCCAACAAGCCAGGAATGTGGTTAAACATTACCTCCGAGACGGTACTTTGGGTTAGGTTAGGTTATATTACGTTATTGATGTATATAAAAGCCCCACGGAAACGTAGAGGCCAACTCGCCAGGAATGTTGTGAAATATTAGTGCCGAGAGGTTGGGTTGTGTTAGGTTAGGTTATATTACGTTATTGATGTATATAAAGGCCCCACGGAGACGTAGAGGCCAACTCGCCAGGAATGTTGTCAAATAATAGCGCCGAAAGGTTAGGTTGGGTTTGGTTAGGTTGTACTACGTTATTAATGTATATAAAGGTCCCACGGAGACGTAGAGGCCAACAAGCCAGGAATGTGGTCAAATATTACCACCGAGATGTTAGATTGGGTTAGGTTAGTTTATATTACGTTATTGATGTATATAAATTACCCACGGAGAAGTAGAAGCCCACTCGCCAGGAATGTTGTCAAATATTACCGCCGAGGTGTTAGGTTGTGTTAGGTTAGGCTAAATTACGTTATTGATGTATATAAAGGTCCCACGGAGACGTAGGGGCCAACTCGCCAGAAATGTTGTCAAATATTACCGCCGAGATTATAGGTTGAGTTAGATTAGGTTATATTACGTTATTGATGTGTATAAAGGTCCGAGGGAGACGTAGAGGCCAACAAGCCAGGAGTGTTGACAAATATTACCGCCGAGATGTTAGGTTGGGTTTGGTTAGGTCATATGACGTTATTGATGTATATAAGGGTCCCACGGAGATGTATAGGCCATCCGCCAGGAATGTTGGTAAATATTACCGACGATATGACAGGTTGGGTTAGGTTGGGATATATTACGTTATTGATGTATATAAAGGTCCCACGGAGACGTAGTAGCCAACTCGCCAGGAATGTTGTCAAATATTACCGCCGAGATGTTAGGTTGGTTATGTTAGGTTGTATTACGTTATTGATGTATATAAAAGTCCCACGGAGACGTAGAGGCCAACTCGCCAGGAATGTTGTCAAATAATAGCGCCGAGAGGTTAGGTCGGGTTATATAAGGTTATATTACGTTATTGATGGATATGAAGGTCTCACGGAGACGTAGAGGCTAACTCGCCACGAATTTGGCAAATAATAGCGCCGAAAGTTTAGGTTGGGTTAGGTTAGGTTATATTACGTTATTGATGTATGTAAAAGCCCCACGGAAACGAAGAGGCCAACTCGCCAGGAATATTGTCAAATATTAGTGCCGAGAGGTTGCGTTGTGTTAGGTTAGGTTATATTACGTTATTGGTGTATATAAAACTCCCACGGAGACGTAGAGGCCAGCTCGCAAGGAATATTGTCAAATAATAGCGCCGAGAGGTTAGGTTGGGTTATATAAGGTTATATTACGTTATTGATGGATATGAAGGCCTCACGGAGACGTAGTGGCCAACTCGCCAGGAATGTTGTCAAATATTACCGCCGAGATGTTAGGTTGGGTTAGGTTGGGTTATATTACGTTATTGATGTATATAAAGGTCCCACGGAGACATAGCGGCCAACTCGCCAGGAATGCCTTCAGATATTACCGCCGAGATGTTAGGTTAGGTTGTATTATGTTATTGATGTATATAAAGGTCCCACGGAGACGTAGAGGCCAACAAGCCAGGAATGTGGTCAAATATTACCGCCGAGATGTTAGGTTGGGATAGGTCAGGTTATATTACGTCATTGATGTATATGAAAGTCCCACGGAAACGTAGGGTCCAACTCGCCAGGAATGTTGTCAAATATTACCGCAGAAATTATAGGTTGTGTTAGATTAGGTTATATTACGTTATTGATGTGTATATAGGTCCGACGGAGACGTAGAAGCCAATAAGCCAGGAGTGTTGCCAAATATTACCGCCGAGATGTTAGGTTGGGTTAGGTTAGGTCATATGACGTTATTGATGTACATAAGGGTCCCACGGAGATGTATAGTCCATCCGCCAGGAATGTTGGTAAATATTACCGACGATATGATAGGTTGGGTTAGGTTAGGTTATATTACGTTATTCATGTATATAAAGGTCCCACGGAGACGTAGTAGCCAACTCGCCAGGAATGTTGTCAAATATTACCCTCGAGATATTAGGTTGGGTAAGGTTAGGTTATATTACGCTATAGATGCATATAAAGGTCCCACGGAGACGTAGAGGACAACAAGCCAGGAATGTGGTCAAATATTACCGCCGAGATGTTAGGTTGGGTTAGGTTAGGTTATATTACGTTATTGATGTATATAAAGGTCTCAGCGAAACGTAGAGGCCAACAAGCCAGGAATGTGGTTAAACATTACCTCCGAGACGGTACTTTGGGTTAGGTTAGGTTATATTACGTTATTGATGTATATAAAAGCCCCACGGAAACGTAGAGGCCAACTCGCCAGGAATGTTGTGAAATATTAGTGCCGAGAGGTTGGGTTGTGTTAGGTTAGGTTATATTACGTTATTGATGTATATAAAGGCCCCACGGAGACGTAGAGGCCAACTCGCCAGGAATGTTGTCAAATAATAGCGCCGAAAGGTTAGGTTGGGTTTGGTTAGGTTGTACTACGTTATTAATGTATATAAAGGTCCCACGGAGACGTAGAGGCCAACAAGCCAGGAATGTGGTCAAATATTACCACCGAGATGTTAGATTGGGTTAGGTTAGTTTATATTACGTTATTGATGTATATAAATTACCCACGGAGAAGTAGAAGCCCACTCGCCAGGAATGTTGTCAAATATTACCGCCGAGGTGTTAGGTTGTGTTAGGTTAGGCTAAATTACGTTATTGATGTATATAAAGGTCCCACGGAGACGTAGGGGCCAACTCGCCAGAAATGTTGTCAAATATTACCGCCGAGATTATAGGTTGAGTTAGATTAGGTTATATTACGTTATTGATGTGTATAAAGGTCCGAGGGAGACGTAGAGGCCAACAAGCCAGGAGTGTTGACAAATATTACCGCCGAGATGTTAGGTTGGGTTTGGTTAGGTCATATGACGTTATTGATGTATATAAGGGTCCCACGGAGATGTATAGGCCATCCGCCAGGAATGTTGGTAAATATTACCGACGATATGACAGGTTGGGTTAGGTTGGGATATATTACGTTATTGATGTATATAAAGGTCCCACGAAGACGTAGTAGCCAACTCGCCAGGAATGTTGTCAAATATTACCGCCGAGATGTTAGGTTGGTTATGTTAGGTTGTATTACGTTATTGATGTATATAAAAGTCCCACGGAAACGTAGAGGCCAACTCGCCAGGAATGGTGTCAAATATTACCGCCGAAATGTTAAGTTGGTTTAGGTTAGGTTGTATTACGTCATAGATGTATACAGTGTTCCCTCCGAGAAGTAGGTCCCGACAATCAAGGAATGTGGCTAAATGGTACCCCGAGAGGTTAGGTTGAGTTAGGTTATTTTATATTACCTTATTGATGTATATCAAGGTCCCACGGAGACGTAGAGGCCAACTCGCCACGAATGTTGTTAAATATTACCGCCGACATGTTAGTTTGGGTTACGTTTGGTTATATTACGTCATTGATATATATAAAGGTACCACGGAGACGTAGTAGCCAACTCGCCAGGAATGTTGTCAAATATTACCGCCGATATATGAGGTTGGGTTAGGTTAGGTTATATTACGCTATAGATGTATATAAAGGTCCCACGGAGACGTAGAGGCCAACTCTCCAAGAATGTTGTCAAATATTACCGCCGAAGTGTTAGGTTGGTTTAGGTTAGGTTGTATTACGTCATAGACGTATACAGTGTTCCCACCGAGAAGTAGGGCCCGAAAATCAAGGAATGTGGTTAAATGGTACCCCGAGATGTTAGGTTGGTTTAGGTTAGGTTGTATTACGTCATAGACGTATACAGTGTTCCCACCGAGAAGTAGGGACCGACAATCAAGGAATGTGTTTAAATGGTATCCCGAGAGGTTAGGTTGGGTTAGGTTTCGTTATATTACGTTATTGATGTATATAAATGTCCCACGGAGACGTAGAGGCCAACGAGCCAGGAATGTGGTCAAATATTACCGCCGAGATGTTAGGTTGGGTTATGTTAGGTCATATGACGTTATTGATGTATATAAGGGTCCCACGGAGATGTATAGGCCATCCGCCAGGAATGTTGGTAAATACTACCGACGATATGATAGGTTGGCTTATGTTAGGTTATATTACGTTATTCATGTATATAAAGGTCCCACGAAGACGTAGTAGCCAACTCGCCTGGAATGTTGTCAAATATTACCCTCGAGATATTAGGTTGTGTTAGGTTACGTTATATTACGCTATTGATGTATATAAAGGTCCCACGGAGACGTAGAGTACAACAAGCCCGGAATGTGGTCAAATATTACCGCCGAGGTGATAGGTTGGGTTAGGTTAGGTCATATGACGTTATTGATGTATATAAAAGTCCCACGGAGACGTAGAGGCCAACGAGCCAGGAATATGGTCAAATATTACCGCCGACATGTTAGGTTGGGTTAGGTTCGGTTATATTACGTTATTGATGTATATAAAGGTCCCACGGAGACGTAGTAGCCAACTCTCCAGGAATGCAGTCAAATATTACCGCCGGGATGTTAGGTTGAGTTAGCTTAGGCTATATTACGGTATTGATGTATATGAAGGACCCACGGAGACGTAGAGGCCAACCCGCCAGGAATGTTGTCACATATTACCGCCGAGATATTAGGTTTGGTTAGGTTGGGTTATATTACGTTATTGATGTATATAAAGGTCCCATGGAGACGCAGAGGCCAACTCGGCAGGAATGTTGTCAAATATTACCGCCGAGATGTTTGGTTGGGTTTGGTTAGGTTATATTACGTTATTCATGTATATAAAGGTCCCACGGAGACGTAGAAGCCAACTCGCCAGGAATGGTGTGAAATATTACCGCCGAAATGATAGGTTGGGTTAGGTTAGGATATATGACGTTATTGATGTATATAAAGGTCCCACGGAGACATAGCGGCCAACTCGCCAGGAATGTCTTCAGATATTTCCGCCGAGATGTTAGGTTAGGTTGTATTATGTTATTGATGTATATAAAGGTCCCACGGAGACGTAGAGGCCAAAAAGCCAGGAATGTGGTCAAATATTACCGCCGAGATGTTAGGTTGGGTTAGGTCAGGTTATATTACGTCATTGATGTATATGAAAGTCCCACGGAAACGTAGGGTCCAACTCGCCAGGAATGTTGTCAAATATTACCGCAGAAATTATAGGTTGTGTTAGATTAGGTTATATTACGTTATTGATGTGTATAAAGGTCCGACGGAGACGTAGAAGCCAATAAGCCAGGAGTGTTGCCAAATATTACCGCCGAGATGTTAGGTTGGGTTAGGTTAGGTCATATGACGTTATTGATGTATATAAGGGTCCCACGGAGATGTATAGGCCATCCGCCAGGAATGTTGGTAAATATTACCGAGGATATGATAGGTTGGGTTAGGTTAGGTTATATGACGTTATTCATGTATATAAAGGTCCCACGGAGACGTAGTAGCCAACTCGCCAGGAATGTTGTCAAATATTACCGCCGAGATGTTTGGTTGGGTTTGGTTGGGTTGTATTACGTTATTAATGTATATAAAGGTCCCACGGAGACGTAGAGGCCAACAAGCCAGGAATGTGGTCAAATATTACCACCGAGATGTTAGATTCGGTTAGGTTAGTTTATATTACGTTATTGATGTATCTAAAGGACCCACGGAGAAGTAGAAGCCCACTCGCCAGGAATGTTGTCAAATATTACCGCCGAGGTGTTAGGTTGTGTTAGGTTAGGTTATATTACGTTATTGATGTATATAAAAGCCCCACGGAAACGTAGAAGCCAACTCGCCAGGAATGTTGTCAAATAATAGCGCCGAGAGGTTAGGTTGGGTTATTATAAGGTTATATTACGTTATTGATGGATATGAAGGTCTCACGGAGACGTAGAGGCCAACTCGCCAGGAATTTGGCAAATAATAGCGCCGAAAGGTTAGGTTGGGTTAAGTTAGGTTATATTAGGTTATTGATGTATATAAAAGCCCCACGGAGACGTAGAGGCCAACTAGCCAGGGATGTTGTCAAATAATAGCGCCGAGAGGTTAGCTTGGGTTATATAAGGTTATATTACGTTATTGATGGATATGAAGGTCTCACGGAGACGTAGAGGCCAACTCGCCAGTAATGTTGTCAAACATTACCGCGGAGATGTTAGGTTGGGTTAGGTTAGGTTATATTACGTTATTGATGTATATAAACGTCCCACGGAATCATAGAGGCCAACAAGCCAGGAATGTTGTCAAATATTACAGCCGATATGTTAAGTTGGGTTATTTTAGGTTAAATTACGTTATTGATGGATATGAAAGTCCCACGGAGACGTAGAAGCCAACAAGCCAGGAATGTTGTTAAATATTAGTACCGAGATGTTAGATTGTGTTAGGTTAGGTTATATTACGTTATTGATGTATATAAAGGTCTCAGGGAAACGTAGAGGCCAACAAGCCAGGAATGTGGTTAAACATTACCTCCGCGACGTTACTTTGGGTTAGGTTAGGTTATATTACGTTATTGATGTATATAAAATCCCCACGGAAACGTAGAGGCCAACTCGCCAGGAATGTTGTGAAATATTAGTGCCGAGAGGTTGGGTTGTGCCAGGTTAGGTTATATTACGTTATTGATGTATATAAAGGCCCCACGGAGACGTAGAGGCCAACTCGCCAGGAATGTTGTCAAATAATAGCGCCGAAAGGTTAGGTTGGGTTAAGTTAGGTTATATTAGGTTATTGATGTATATAAAAGACCCACGGAGACGTAGAGGCCAACTCGCCAGGAATGTTGTCAAATAATAGCGCCGAGAGGTTAGGTTGGGTTATATAAGGTTATATTACGTTATTGATGGATATGAAGGTCTCACGGAGACGTAGAGGCCAACTCGCCAGGAATTTGGCAAATAATAGCGCCGAAAGTTTAGGTTGGGTTAGGTTAGGTTATATTACGTTATTGATGTATGTAAAAGCCCCACGGAAACGAAGAGGCCAACTCGCCAGGAATTTTGTCAAATATTAGTGCCGAGAGGTTGCGTTGTGTTAGGTTAGGTTATATTACGTTATTGGTGTATATAAAACTCCCACGGAGACGTAGAGGCCAGCTCGCAAGGAATATTGTCAAATAATAGCGCCGAGAGGTTAGGTTGGGTTATATAAGGTTATATTACGTTATTGATGGATATGAAGGCCTCACGGAGACGTAGAGGCCAACTCGCCAGGAATGTTGTCAAATATTACCGCCGAGATGTTAGGTTGGGTTAGGCTAGGTTATATTACGTTATTGATGGATATGAAAGTCGCACGGAGACGTAGAAGCCAAAGAGCCAGGAATGTTGTTAAATATTAGTACCGTGATGTTAGGTTGGGTTAGGTTAGGTTATATTACGTTATTGATGTATATGAAGGCCCCACGGAGACGTTGAGGCCAACTCGACAGGAATGTTGTCAAATAATAGCGCCGAGAGGTTAGGTTGGGTTATATAAGGTTATATTACGTTATTGATGGATATGAAGGTCTCACGGATACGTAGAGGCTCACTCGCCAGGAATGTTGTCAAACAGTACCGCCGAGATGTTAGGTTGGGTTAGGTTAGGTTATATTACGTTATTGATGTATATAAAGGTCCCACGGAATCATAGAGGCCAACAAGCCAGGAATGTTGTCAAATATTACAGCCGAGATGTTAAGTTGGGTTATTTTAGGTTAAATTACGTTATTGATGGATATGAAAGTCCCACGGAGATGTAGAAGCCAACAAGCCAGGAATGTTGTTAAATATTAGTACCGAGATGTTAGGTTGGGTTAGGTTAGGTTATATTACGTTATTGATGTATATAAAGGTCTCAGGGAAACGTAGAGGCCAACAAGCCAGGAATGTGGTTAAACATTACCTCCGAGACGTTACTTTGGGTTAGGTTAGGTTATATTACGTTATTGATGTATATAAAAGCCCCACGGAAACGTAGAGGCCAACTCGCCAGGAATGTTGTGAAATATTAGTGCCGAGAGGTTGGGTTGTGCTAGGTTAGGTTATATTACGTTTTTGAAGTATATAAAGGCCCCACGGAGACGTAGAGGCCAACTCGCCAGGAATGTTGTCAAATAATAGCGCCGAATGGTTAGGTTGGGTTATGTTAGGTTATATTAGGTTATTGATGTATATAAAAGTCCCACGGAGACGTAGAGGCCAACTCGCCAGGAATGTTGTCAAATAATAGCGCCGAGAGGTTAGGTTGGGTTATATAAGGTTATATTACGTTATTGATGGATATGAAGGTCTCACGGATACGTAGAGGCCAACTCGCCAGGAATTTGGCAAATAATAGCGCCGAAAGTTTAGGTGGGTTAGGTTAGGTTATATTACGTTATTGATGTATGTAAAAGCCCCACGGAAACGAAGAGGCCAACTCGCCAGGAATATTGTCAAATATTAGTGCCGAGAGGTTGCGTTGTGTTAGGTTAGGTTATATTACGTTATTTGGTGTATATAAAACTCCCACGGAGACGTAGAGGCCAGCTCGCAAGGAATATTGTCAAATAATAGCGCCGAGAGGTTAGGTTGGATTATATAAGGTTATATTACGTTATTGATGGATATGAAGGCCTCACGGAGACGTAGAGGCCAACTCGCCAGGAATGTTGTCAAATATTACCGCCGAGATGATAGGTTGGGTTAGGCTAGGTTATATTACGTTATTGATGGATATGAAAGTCCCACGGAGACGTAGAAGCCAAAGAGCCAGGAATGTTGTTAAATATTAGTACCGTGATGTTAGGTTGGGTTAGGTTAGGTTATATTACGTTATTGATGTATATAAAGGTCTCAGGGAAACGTAGAGGCCAACAAGCCAGGAATGTGGTTAAACATTACCTCCGAGACGTTACTTTGGGTTAGGTTAGGTTATATTACGTTATTGATGTATATAAAAGCCCCACGGAAACGTAGAGGCCAACTCGCCAGGAATGTTGTGAAATATTACTGCCGAGATGTTGGGTTGTGCTAGGTTAGGTTATATTACGTTTTTGATGTATATAAAGGCCCCACGGAGACGTAGAGGCCAACTCGCCAGGAATGTTGTCAAATAATAGCGCCGAAAGGTTAGGTTGGGTTAAGTTAGGTTATATTAGGTTATTGATGTATATAAAAGTCCCACGGAGACGTAGAGGCCAACTCGCCATGAATGTTGTCAAATAATAGCGCCGAGAGGTTAGGTTGGGTTATATAAGGTTATATTACGTTATTGATGGATATGAAGGTCTCACGGGGACGTAGAGGCCAACTCGCCAGGAATTTGGCAAATAATAGCGCCGAAAGTTTAGGTGGGTTAGGTTAGGTTATATTACGTTATTGATGTATGTAAAAGCCCCACGGAAACGAAGAGGCCAACTCGCCAGGAATATTGTCAAATATTAGTGCCGAGAGGTTGCGTTGTGTTAGGTTAGGTTATATTACGTTATTGGTGTATATAAAACTCCCACGGAGACGTAGAGGCCAGCTCGCAAGGAATATTGTCAAATAATAGCGCCGAGAGGTTAGGTTGGATTATACAAGGTTATATTACGTTATTGATGGATATGAAGGCCTCACGGAGACGTAGAGGCCAACTCGCCAGGAATGTTGTCAAATATTACCGCCGAGATGATAGGTTGGGTTTAGGCTAGGTTATATTACGTTATTGATGGATATGAAAGTCCCACGGAGACGTAGAAGCCAAAGAGCCAGGAATGTTGTTAAATATTAGTACCGTGATGTTAGGTTGGGTTAGGTTAGGTTATATTACGTTATTGATGTATATGAAGGCCCCACGGAGACGTAGAGGCCAACTCGACAGGAATGTTGTCAAATAATAGCGCCGAGAGGTTAGGTTGGGTTATGTAAGGTTATATTACGTTATTGATGGATATGAAGGTCTCACGGATACGTAGAGGCCAACTCGCCAGGAATGTTGTCAAACAGTACCGCCGAGATGTTAGGTTGGGTTAGGTTAGGTTATATTACGTTATTGATGTATATAAAGGTCCCACGGAATCATAGAGGCCAACAAGCCAGGAATGTTGTCAAATATTACAGCCGAGATGTTACGTTGGGTTATTTTAGGTTAAATTACGTTATTGATGGATATGAAAGTCCCACGGAGATGTAGAAGCCAACAAGCCAGGAATGTTGTTAAATATTAGTACCGAGATGTTAGGTTGGGTTAGGTTAGGTTATATTACGTTATTGATGTATATAAAGGTCTCAGGGAAACGTAGAGGCCAACAAGCCAGGAATGTGGTTAAACATTACCTCCGAGACGTTACTTTGGGTTAGGTTAGGTTATATTACGTTATTGATGTATGTAAAAGCCCCACGGAAACGAAGAGGCCAACTCGCCAGGAATATTGTCAAATATTAGTGCCGAGAGGTTGCGTTGTGTTAGGTTAGGTTATATTACGTTATTGGTGTATATAAAACTCCCACGGAGACGTAGAGGCCAGCTCGCAAGGAATATTGTCAAATAATAGCGCCGAGAGGTTAGGTTGGATTATATAAGGTTATATTACGTTATTGATGGATATGAAGGCCTCACGGAGACGTAGAGGCCAACTCGCCAGGAATGTTGTCAAATATTACCGCCGAGATGATAGGTTGGGTTAGGCTAGGTTATATTACGTTATTGATGGATATGAAAGTCCCACGGAGACGTAGAAGCCAAAGAGCCAGGAATGTTGTTAAATATTAGTACCGTGATGTTAGGTTGGGTTAGGTTAGGTTATATTACGTTATTGATGTATATAAAGGTCTCAGGGAAACGTAGAGGCCAACAAGCCAGGAATGTGGTTAAACATTACCTCCGAGACGTTACTTTGGGTTAGGTTAGGTTATATTACGTTATTGATGTATATAAAAGCCCCACGGAAACGTAGAGGCCAACTCGCCAGGAATGTTGTGAAATATTAGTGCCGAGAGGTTGGGTTGTGCTAGGTTAGGTTATATTACGTTTTTGATGTATATAAAGGCCCCACGGAGACGTAGAGGCCAACTCGCCAGGAATGTTGTCAAATAATAGCGCCGAAAGGTTAGGTTGGGTTAAGTTAGGTTATATTAGGTTATTGATGTATATAAAAGTCCCACGGAGACGTAGAGGCCAACTCGCCATGAATGTTGTCAAATAATAGCGCCGAGAGGTTAGGTTGGGTTATATAAGGTTATATTACGTTATTGATGGATATGAAGGTCTCACGGAGACGTAGAGGCCAACTCGCCAGGAATTTGGCAAATAATAGCGCCGAAAGGTTAGGTTGGGTTAAGTTAGGTTATATTAGGTTATTGATGTATATAAAAGTCCCACGGAGACGTAGAGGCCAACTAGCCAGGAATGTTGTCAAATAATAGCGCCGAGAGGTTAGCTTGGGTTATATAAGGTTATATTACGTTATTGATGGATATGAAGGTCTCACGGAGACGTAGAGGCCAACTCGCCAGTAATGTTGTCAAACATTACCGCGGAGATGTTAGGTTGGGTTAGGTTAGGTTATATTACGTTATTGATGTATATAAACGTCCCACGGAATCATAGAGGCCAACAATCCAGGAATGTTGTCAAATATTACAGCCGATATGTTAAGTTGGGTTATTTTAGGTTAAATTACGTTATTGATGGATATGAAAGTCCCACGGAGACGTAGAAGCCAACAAGCCAGGAATGTTGTTAAATATTAGTACCGAGATGTTAGGTTGTGTTAGGTTAGGTTATATTACGTTATTGATGTATATAAAGGTCTCAGGGAAACGTAGAGGCCAACAAGCCAGGAATGTGGTTAAACATTACCTCCGCGACGTTACTTTGGGTTAGGTTAGGTTATATTACGTTATTGATGTATATAAAATCCCCACGGAAACGTAGAGGCCAACTCGCCAGGAATGTTGTGAAATATTAGTGCCGAGAGGTTGGGTTGTGCCAGGTTAGGTTATATTACGTTATTGATGTATATAAAGGCCCCACGGAGACGTAGAGGCCAACTCGCCAGGAATGTTGTCAAATAATAGCGCCGAAAGGTTAGGTTGGGTTAAGTTAGGTTATATTAGGTTATTGATGTATATAAAAGACCCACGGAGACGTAGAGGCCAACTCGCCAGGAATGTTGTCAAATAATAGCGCCGAGAGGTTAGGTTGGGTTATATAAGGTTATATTACGTTATTGACGGATATGAAGGCCTGACGGAGACGTAGAGGCCAACTTGCCAGGAATGTTGTCAAATATTACAGCCGAGATGTTACGTTGGGTTAGGTTAGGTTATATTACGTTTTTGATGTATATGAAGGCCTCACGGAGACGTTGAAGCCAACAAGCCAGAAATGTGGTTAAATATTATCTCCGAGACGTTACTTTGGGTTAGGTTAGGTTATATTACGTTATTGATGTATATAAAGGTCTCAGGGAAACGTAGAGGCCAACTCGCCAGGAATGTTGTCAAATATTAGTGCCGGGAGTTTGGGTTGTGTTAGGTTAGGTTATATTACGTTATTGATGTATATAAAGGCCCCACGGAGACGTAGAGGCCAACTCGCCAGGAATGTTGTCAAATATTACCGCCGAGATGTTAGGTTGGGTTAGGTTAGGTTATATTACGTTTTTGATGTATATGAAGGCCCCACGGAGACGTAGAGGCCAACTCGACAGGAATGTTGTCAAATAATAGCGCCGAGAGGTTAGGTTGGGTTATATAAGGTTATATTACGTTATTGATGGATATGAAGGTCTCACGGATACGTAGAGGCTCACTCGCCAGGAATGTTGTCAAACAGTACCGCCGAGATGTTAGGTTGGGTTAGGTTAGGTTATATTACGTTATTGATGTATATAAAGGTCCCACGGAATCATAGAGGCCAACAAGCCAGGAATGTCGTCAAATATTACAGCCGAGACGTTAAGTTGGGTTATTTTAGGTTAAATTACGTTATTGATGGATATGAAAGTCCCACGGAGATGTAGAAGCCAACAAGCCAGGAATGTTGTTAAATATTAGTACCGAGATGTTAGGTTGGGTTAGGTTAGGTTATATTACGTTATTGATGTATATAAAGGTCTCAGGGAAACGTAGAGGCCAACAAGCCAGGAATGTGGTTAAACATTACCTCCGAGACGTTACTTTGGGTTAGGTTAGGTTATATTACGTTATTGATGTATGTAAAAGCCCCACGGAAACGAAGAGGCCAACTCGCCAGGAATATTGTCAAATATTAGTGCCGAGAGGTTGCGTTGTGTTAGGTTAGGTTATATTACGTTATTGGTGTATATAAAACTCCCACGGAGACGTAGAGGCCAGCTCGCAAGGAATATTGTCAAATAATAGCGCCGAGAGGTTAGGTTGGATTATATAAGGTTATATTACGTTATTGATGGATATGAAGGCCTCACGGAGACGTAGAGGCCAACTCGCCAGGAATGTTGTCAAATATTACCGCCGAGATGATAGGTTGGGTTAGGCTAGGTTATATTACGTTATTGATGGATATGAAAGTCCCACGGAGACGTAGAAGCCAAAGAGCCAGGAATGTTGTTAAATATTAGTACCGTGATGTTAGGTTGGGTTAGGTTAGGTTATATTACGTTATTGATGTATATAAAGGTCTCAGGGAAACGTAGAGGCCAACAAGCCAGGAATGTGGTTAAACATTACCTCCGAGACGTTACTTTGGGTTAGGTTAGGTTATATTACGTTATTGATGTATATAAAAGCCCCACGGAAACGTAGAGGCCAACTCGCCAGGAATGTTGTGAAATATTAGTGCCGAGAGGTTGGGTTGTGCTAGGTTAGGTTATATTACGTTTTTGATGTATATAAAGGCCCCACGGAGACGTAGAGGCCAACTCGCCAGGAATGTTGTCAAATAATAGCGCCGAAAGGTTAGGTTGGGTTAAGTTAGGTTATATTAGGTTATTGATGTATATAAAAGTCCCACGGAGACGTAGAGGCCAACTCGCCATGAATGTTGTCAAATAATAGCGCCGAGAGGTTAGGTTGGGTTATATAAGGTTATATTACGTTATTGATGGATATGAAGGTCTCACGGAGACGTAGAGGCCAACTCGCCAGGAATTTGGCAAATAATAGCGCCGAAAGGTTAGGTTGGGTTAAGTTAGGTTATATTAGGTTATTGATGTATATAAAAGTCCCACGGAGACGTAGAGGCCAACTAGCCAGGAATGTTGTCAAATAATAGCGCCGAGAGGTTAGCTTGGGTTATATAAGGTTATATTACGTTATTGATGGATATGAAGGTCTCACGGAGACGTAGAGGCCAACTCGCCAGTAATGTTGTCAAACATTACCGCGGAGATGTTAGGTTGGGTTAGGTTAGGTTATATTACGTTATTGATGTATATAAACGTCCCACGGAATCATAGAGGCCAACAAGCCAGGAATGTTGTCAAATATTACAGCCGATATGTTAAGTTGGGTTATTTTAGGTTAAATTACGTTATTGATGGATATGAAAGTCCCACGGAGACGTAGAAGCCAACAAGCCAGGAATGTTGTTAAATATTAGTACCGAGATGTTAGGTTGTGTTAGGTTAGGTTATATTACGTTATTGATGTATATAAAGGTCTCAGGGAAACGTAGAGGCCAACAAGCCAGGAATGTGGTTAAACATTACCTCCGCGACGTTACTTTGGGTTAGGTTAGGTTATATTACGTTATTGATGTATATAAGATCCCCACGGAAACGTAGAGGCCAACTCGCCAGGAATGTTGTGAAATATTAGTGCCGAGAGGTTGGGTTGTGCCAGGTTAGGTTATATTACGTTATTGATGTATATAAAGGCCCCACGGAGACGTAGAGGCCAACTCGCCAGGAATGTTGTCAAATAATAGCGCCGAAAGGTTAGGTTGGGTTAAGTTAGGTTATATTAGGTTATTGATGTATATAAAAGACCCACGGAGACGTAGAGGCCAACTCGCCAGGAATGTTGTCAAATAATAGCGCCGAGAGGTTAGGTTGGGTTATATAAGGTTATATTACGTTATTGATGGATATGAAGGTCTCACGGAGACGTAGAGGCCAACTCGCCAGGAATTTGGCAAATAATAGCGCCGAAAGTTTAGGTTGGGTTAGGTTAGGTTATATTACGTTATTGATGTATGTAAAAGCCCCACGGAAACGAAGAGGCCAACTCGCCAGGAATTTTGTCAAATATTAGTGCCGAGAGGTTGCGTTGTGTTAGGTTAGGTTATATTACGTTATTGGTGTATATAAAACTCCCACGGAGACGTAGAGGCCAGCTCGCAAGGAATATTGTCAAATAATAGCGCCGAGAGGTTAGGTTGGGTTATATAAGGTTATATTACGTTATTGATGGATATGAAGGCCTCACGGAGACGTAGAGGCCAACTCGCCAGGAATGTTGTCAAATATTACCGCCGAGATGTTAGGTTGGGTTAGGCTAGGTTATATTACGTTATTGATGGATATGAAAGTCGCACGGAGACGTAGAAGCCAAAGAGCCAGGAATGTTGTTAAATATTAGTACCGTGATGTTAGGTTGGGTTAGGTTAGGTTATATTACGTTATTGATGTATATGAAGGCCCCACGGAGACGTAGAGGCCAACTCGACAGGAATGTTGTCAAATAATAGCGCCGAGAGGTTAGGTTGGGTTATATAAGGTTATATTACGTTATTGATGGATATGAAGGTCTCACGGATACGTAGAGGCTCACTCGCCAGGAATGTTGTCAAACAGTACCGCCGAGATGTTAGGTTGGGTTAGGTTGGGTTATATTACGTTATTGATGTATATAAAGGTCCCACGGAATCATAGAGGCCAACAAGCCAGGAATGTTGTCAAATATTACAGCCGAGATGTTAAGTTGGGTTATTTTAGGTTAAATTACGTTATTGATGGATATGAAAGTCCCACGGAGATGTAGAAGCCAACAAGCCAGGAATGTTGTTAAATATTAGTACCGAGATGTTAGGTTGGGTTAGGTTAGGTTATATTACGTTATTGATGTATATAAAGGTCTCAGGGAAACGTAGAGGCCAACAAGGCAGGAATGTGGTTAAACATTACCTCCGAGACGTTACTTTGGGTTAGGTTAGGTTATATTACGTTATTGATGTATATAAAAGCCCCACGGAAACGTAGAGGCCAACTCGCCAGGAATGTTGTGAAATATTAGTGCCGAGAGGTTGGGTTGTGCTAGGTTAGGTTATATTACGTTTTTGAAGTATATAAAGGCCCCACGGAGACGTAGAGGCCAACTCGCCAGGAATGTTGTCAAATAATAGCGCCGAATGGTTAGGTTGGGTTATGTTAGGTTATATTAGGTTATTGATGTATATAAAAGTCCCACGGAGACGTAGAGGCCAACTCGCCAGGAATGTTGTCAAATAATAGCGCCGAGAGGTTAGGTTGGGTTATATAAGGTTATATTACGTTATTGATGGATATGAAGGTCTCACGGATACGTAGAGGCCAACTCGCCAGGAATTTGGCAAATAATAGCGCCGAAAGTTTAGGTGGGTTAGGTTAGGTTATATTACGTTATTGATGTATGTAAAAGCCCCACGGAAACGAAGAGGCCAACTCGCCAGGAATATTGTCAAATATTAGTGCCGAGAGGTTGCGTTGTGTTAGGTTAGGTTATATTACGTTATTGGTGTATATAAAACTCCCACGGAGACGTAGAGGCCAGCTCGCAAGGAATATTGTCAAATAATAGCGCCGAGAGGTTAGGTTGGATTATATAAGGTTATATTACGTTATTGATGGATATGAAGGCCTCACGGAGACGTAGAGGCCAACTCGCCAGGAATGTTGTCAAATATTACCGCCGAGATGATAGGTTGGGTTAGGCTAGGTTATATTACGTTATTGATGGATATGAAAGTCCCACGGAGACGTAGAAGCCAAAGAGCCAGGAATGTTGTTAAATATTAGTACCGTGATGTTAGGTTGGGTTAGGTTAGGTTATATTACGTTATTGATGTATATAAAGGTCTCAGGGAAACGTAGAGGCCAACAAGCCAGGAATGTGGTTAAACATTACCTCCGAGACGTTACTTTGGGTTAGGTTAGGTTATATTACGTTATTGATGTATATAAAAGCCCCACGGAAACGTAGAGGCCAACTCGCCAGGAATGTTGTGAAATATTAGTGCCGAGATGTTGGGTTGTGCTAGGTTAGGTTATATTACGTTTTTGATGTATATAAAGGCCCCACGGAGACGTAGAGGCCAACTCGCCAGGAATGTTGTCAAATAATAGCACCGAAAGGTTAGGTTGGGTTAAGTTAGGTTATATTAGGTTATTGATGTATATAAAAGTCCCACGGAGACGTAGAGGCCAACTCGCCATGAATGTTGTCAAATAATAGCGCCGAGAGGTTAGGTTGGGTTATATAAGGTTATATTACGTTATTGATGGATATGAAGGTCTCACGGGGACGTAGAGGCCAACTCGCCAGGAATTTGGCAAATAATAGCGCCGAAAGTTTAGGTGGGTTAGGTTAGGTTATATTACGTTATTGATGTATGTAAAAGCCCCACGGAAACGAAGAGGCCAACTCGCCAGGAATATTGTCAAATATTAGTGCCGAGAGGTTGCGTTGTGTTAGGTTAGGTTATATTACGTTATTGGTGTATATAAAACTCCCACGGAGACGTAGAGGCCAGCTCGCAAGGAATATTGTCAAATAATAGCGCCGAGAGGTTAGGTTGGATTATATAATGTTATATTACGTTATTGATGGATATGAAGGCCTCACGGAGACGTAGAGGCCAACTCGCCAGGAATGTTGTCAAATATTACCGCCGAGATGATAGGTTGGGTTTAGGCTAGGTTATATTACGTTATTGATGGATATGAAAGTCCCACGGAGACGTAGAAGCCAAAGAGCCAGGAATGTTGTTAAATATTAGTACCGTGATGTTAGGTTGGGTTAGGTTAGGTTATATTACGTTATTGATGTATATGAGGGCCCCACGGAGACGTAGAGGCCAACTCGACAGGAATGTTGTCAAATAATAGCGCCGAGAGGTTAGGTTGGGTTATGTAAGGTTATATTACGTTATTGATGGATATGAAGGTCTCACGGATACGTAGAGGCCAACTCGCCAGGAATGTTGTCAAACAGTACCGCCGAGATGTTAGGTTGGGTTAGGTTAGGTTATATTACGTTATTGATGTATATAAAGGTCCCACGGAATCATAGAGGCCAACAAGCCAGGAATGTTGTCAAATATTACAGCCGAGATGTTACGTTGGGTTATTTTAGGTTAAATTACGTTATTGATGGATATGAAAGTCCCACGGAGACGTAGAAGCCAAAGAGCCAGGAATGTTATTAAATATTAGTACCGTGATGTTAGGTTGGGTTAGGTTAGGTTATATTACGTTATTGATGTATATAAAGGTCTCAGGGAAACGTAGACGCCAACAACCCAGGAATGTGGTTAAACATTACCTCCGAGACGTTACTTTGGGTTAGGTTAGGTTATATTACGTTATTGATGTATATAAAAGCCCCACGGAAACGTAGAGGCCAACTCGCCAGGAATGTTGTCAAATATTAGTGCCGAGAGGTTGGGTAGTGTTAGGTTAGGTTATATTACGAGATTGATGTATATAAAGGCCCCACGGAGACGTAGAGGCCAACTCGCCACGAATGTTGTCAAATATTACCGCCGAGATGTTAGGTTGGGTTAGGTTAGGTTATATTACGTTTTTGATGTATATGAAGGCCCCACGGAGACGTAGAGGCCAACCCGCCAGGAATGTTGTCACATATTACCGCCGAGATATTAGGTTTGGTTAGGTTGGGTTATATTACGTTATTGATGTATATAAAGGTCCCACGGAGACGCAGAGGCCAACTCGCCAGGAATGTTGTCAAATAATAGCGCCGAAAGGTTAGGTTGGGTTAAGTTAGGTTATATTAGGTTATTGATGTATATAAAAGTCCCACGGAGACGTAGAGGCCAACTAGCCAGGAATGTTGTCAAATAATAGCGCCGAGAGGTTAGCTTGGGTTATATAAGGTTATATTACGTTATTGATGGGTATGAAGGTCTCACGGAGACGTAGAGGCCAACTCGCCAGTAATGTTGTCAAACATTACCGCGGAGATGTTAGGTTGGGTTAGGTTAGGTTATATTACGTTATTGATGTATATAAACGTCCCACGGAATCATAGAGGCCAACAAGCCAGGAATGTTGTCAAATATTACAGCCGATATGTTAAATTGGGTTATTTTAGGTTAAATTACGTTATTGATGGATATGAAAGTCCCACGGAGACGTAGAAGCCAACAAGCCAGGAATGTTGTTAAATATTAGTACCGAGATGTTAGGTTGTGTTAGGTTAGGTTATATTACGTTATTGATGTATATAAAGGTCTCAGGGAAACGTAGAGGCCAACAAGCCAGGAATGTGGTTAAACATTACCTCCGCGACGTTACTTTGGGTTAGGTTAGGTTATATTACGTTATTGATGTATATAAAATCCCCACGGAAACGTAGAGGCCAACTCGCCAGGAATGTTGTGAAATATTAGTGCCGAGAGGTTGGGTTGTGCCAGGTTAGGTTATATTACGTTATTGATGTATATAAAGGCCCCACGGAGACGTAGAGGCCAACTCGCCAGGAATGTTGTCAAATAATAGCGCCGAATGGTTAGGTTGGGTTATGTTAGGTTATATTAGGTTATTGATGTATATAAAAGTCCCACGGAGACGTAGAGGCCAACTCGCCAGGAATGTTGTCAAATAATAGCGCCGAGAGGTTAGGTTGGGTTATATAAGGTTATATTACGTTATTGATGGATATGAAGGTCTCACGGATACGTAGAGGCCAACTCGCCAGGAATTTGGCAAATAATAGCGCCGAAAGTTTAGGTGGGTTAGGTTAGGTTATATTACGTTATTGATGTATGTAAAAGCCCCACGGAAACGAAGAGGCCAACTCGCCAGGAATATTGTCAAATATTAGTGCCGAGAGGTTGCGTTGTGTTAGGTTAGGTTATATTACGTTATTGGTGTATATAAAACTCCCACGGAGACGTAGAGGCCAGCTCGCAAGGAATATTGTCAAATAATAGCGCCGAGAGGTTAGGTTGGATTATATAAGGTTATATTACGTTATTGATGGATATGAAGGCCTCACGGAGACGTAGAGGCCAACTCGCCAGGAATGTTGTCAAATATTACCGCCGAGATGATAGGTTGGGTTAGGCTAGGTTATATTACGTTATTGATGGATATGAAAGTCCCACGGAGACGTAGAAGCCAAAGAGCCAGGAATGTTGTTAAATATTAGTACCGTGATGTTAGGTTGGGTTAGGTTAGGTTATATTACGTTATTGATGTATATAAAGGTCTCAGGGAAACGTAGAGGCCAACAAGCCAGGAATGTGGTTAAACATTACCTCCGAGACGTTACTTTGGGTTAGGTTAGGTTATATTACGTTATTGATGTATATAAAAGCCCCACGGAAACGTAGAGGCCAACTCGCCAGGAATGTTGTGAAATATTAGTGCCGAGATGTTGGGTTGTGCTAGGTTAGGTTATATTACGTTTTTGAAGTATATAAAGGCCCCACGGAGACGTAGAGGCCAACTCGCCAGGAATGTTGTCAAATAATAGCGCCGAATGGTTAGGTTGGGTTATGTTAGGTTATATTAGGTTATTGATGTATATAAAAGTCCCACGGAGACGTAGAGGCCAACTCGCCAGGAATGTTGTCAAATAATAGCGCCGAGAGGTTAGGTTGGATTATATAAGGTTATATTACGTTATTGATGGATATGAAGGCCTCACGGAGACGTAGAGGCCAACTCGCCAGGAATGTTGTCAAATATTACCGCCGAGATGATAGGTTGGGTTTAGGCTAGGTTATATTACGTTATTGATGGATATGAAAGTCCCACGGAGACGTAGAAGCCAAAGAGCCAGGAATGTTGTTAAATATTAGTACCGTGATGTTAGGTTGGCTTAGGTTAGGTTATATTACGTTATTGATGTATATGAAGGCCCCACGGAGACGTAGAGGCCAACTCGACAGGAATGTTGTCAAATAATAGCGCCGAGAGGTTAGGTTGGGTTATGTAAGGTTATATTACGTTATTGATGGATATGAAGGTCTCACGGATACGTAGAGGCCAACTCGCCAGGAATGTTGTCAAACAGTACCGCCGAGATGTTAGGTTGGGTTAGGTTAGGTTATATTACGTTATTGATGTATATAAAGGTCCCACGGAATCATAGAGGCCAACAAGCCAGGAATGTTGTCAAATATTACAGCCGAGATGTTACGTTGGGTTATTTTAGGTTAAATTACGTTATTGATGGATATGAAAGTCCCACGGAGACGTAGAAGCCAAAGAGCCAGGAATGTTATTAAATATTAGTACCGTGATGTTAGGTTGGGTTAGGTTAGGTTATATTACGTTATTGATGTATATAAAGGTCTCAGGGAAACGTAGACGCCAACAACCCAGGAATGTGGTTAAACATTACCTCCGAGACGTTACTTTGGGTTAGGTTAGGTTATATTACGTTATTGATGTATATAAAAGCCCCACGGAAACGTAGAGGCCAACTCGCCAGGAATGTTGTCAAATATTAGTGCCGAGAGGTTGGGTAGTGTTAGGTTAGGTTATATTACGAGATTGATGTATATAAAGGCCCCACGGAGACGTAGAGGCCAACTCGCCACGAATGTTGTCAAATATTACCGCCGAGATGTTAGGTTGGGTTAGGTTAGGTTATATTACGTTTTTGATGTATATGAAGGCCCCACGGAGACGTAGAGGCCAACCCGCCAGGAATGTTGTCACATATTACCGCCGAGATATTAGGTTTGGTTAGGTTGGGTTATATTACGTTATTGATGTATATAAAGGTCCCACGGAGACGCAGAGGCCAACTCGCCAGGAATGTTGTCAAATAATAGCGCCGAAAGGTTAGGTTGGGTTAAGTTAGGTTATATTAGGTTATTGATGTATATAAAAGTCCCACGGAGACGTAGAGGCCAACTAGCCAGGAATGTTGTCAAATAATAGCGCCGAGAGGTTAGCTTGGGTTATATAAGGTTATATTACGTTATTGATGGGTATGAAGGTCTCACGGAGACGTAGAGGCCAACTCGCCAGTAATGTTGTCAAACATTACCGCGGAGATGTTAGGTTGGGTTAGGTTAGGTTATATTACGTTATTGATGTATATAAACGTCCCACGGAATCATAGAGGCCAACAAGCCAGGAATGTTGTCAAATATTACAGCCGATATGTTAAATTGGGTTATTTTAGGTTAAATTACGTTATTGATGGATATGAAAGTCCCACGGAGACGTAGAAGCCAACAAGCCAGGAATGTTGTTAAATATTAGTACCGAGATGTTAGGTTGTGTTAGGTTAGGTTATATTACGTTATTGATGTATATAAAGGTCTCAGGGAAACGTAGAGGCCAACAAGCCAGGAATGTGGTTAAACATTACCTCCGCGACGTTACTTTGGGTTAGGTTAGGTTATATTACGTTATTGA
Organism: Xylocopa violacea; assembly: GCA_963969225.1. NCBI lineage: Eukaryota > Metazoa > Arthropoda > Insecta > Hymenoptera > Apidae > Xylocopa > Xylocopa violacea. Next base: position 7,082,800 of record CAXAJV010000001.1, read on the forward strand.
TGTATATAAAATCCCCACGGAAACGTAGAGGCCAACTCGCCAGGAATGTTGTGAAATATTAGTGCCGAGAGGTTGGGTTGTGCCAGGTTAGGTTATATTACGTTATTGATGTATATAAAGGCCCCACGGAGACGTAGAGGCCAACTCGCCAGGAATGTTGTCAAATAATAGCGCCGAATGGTTAGGTTGGGTTATGTTAGGTTATATTAGGTTATTGATGTATATAAAAGTCCCACGGAGACGTAGAGGCCAACTCGCCAGGAATGTTGTCAAATAATAGCGCCGAGAGGTTAGGTTGGGTTATATAAGGTTATATTACGTTATTGATGGATATGAAGGTCTCACGGATACGTAGAGGCCAACTCGCCAGGAATTTGGCAAATAATAGCGCCGAAAGTTTAGGTGGGTTAGGTTAGGTTATATTACGTTATTGATGTATGTAAAAGCCCCACGGAAACGAAGAGGCCAACTCGCCAGGAATATTGTCAAATATTAGTGCCGAGAGGTTGCGTTGTGTTAGGTTAGGTTATATTACGTTATTGGTGTATATAAAACTCCCACGGAGACGTAGAGGCCAGCTCGCAAGGAATATTGTCAAATAATAGCGCCGAGAGGTTAGGTTGGATTATATAAGGTTATATTACGTTATTGATGGATATGAAGGCCTCACGGAGACGTAGAGGCCAACTCGCCAGGAATGTTGTCAAATATTACCGCCGAGATGATAGGTTGGGTTAGGCTAGGTTATATTACGTTATTGATGGATATGAAAGTCCCACGGAGACGTAGAAGCCAAAGAGCCAGGAATGTTGTTAAATATTAGTACCGTGATGTTAGGTTGGGTTAGGTTAGGTTATATTACGTTATTGATGTATATAAAGGTCTCAGGGAAACGTAGAGGCCAACAAGCCAGGAATGTGGTTAAACATTACCTCCGAGACGTTACTTTGGGTTAGGTTAGGTTATATTACGTTATTGATGTATATAAAAGCCCCACGGAAACGTAGAGGCCAACTCGCCAGGAATGTTGTGAAATATTAGTGCCGAGATGTTGGGTTGTGCTAGGTTAGGTTATATTACGTTTTTGATGTATATAAAGGCCCCACGGAGACGTAGAGGCCAACTCGCCAGGAATGTTGTCAAATAATAGCACCGAAAGGTTAGGTTGGGTTAAGTTAGGTTATATTAGGTTATTGATGTATATAAAAGTCCCACGGAGACGTAGAGGCCAACTCGCCATGAATGTTGTCAAATAATAGCGCCGAGAGGTTAGGTTGGGTTATATAAGGTTATATTACGTTATTGATGGATATGAAGGTCTCACGGGGACGTAGAGGCCAACTCGCCAGGAATTTGGCAAATAATAGCGCCGAAAGTTTAGGTGGGTTAGGTTAGGTTATATTACGTTATTGATGTATGTAAAAGCCCCACGGAAACGAAGAGGCCAACTCGCCAGGAATATTGTCAAATATTAGTGCCGAGAGGTTGCGTTGTGTTAGGTTAGGTTATATTACGTTATTGGTGTATATAAAACTCCCACGGAGACGTAGAGGCCAGCTCGCAAGGAATATTGTCAAATAATAGCGCCGAGAGGTTAGGTTGGATTATATAAGGTTATATTACGTTATTGATGGATATGAAGGCCTCACGGAGACGTAGAGGCCAACTCGCCAGGAATGTTGTCAAATATTACCGCCGAGATGATAGGTTGGGTTTAGGCTAGGTTATATTACGTTATTGATGGATATGAAAGTCCCACGGAGACGTAGAAGCCAAAGAGCCAGGAATGTTGTTAAATATTAGTACCGTGATGTTAGGTTGGGTTAGGTTAGGTTATATTACGTTATTGATGTATATGAAGGCCCCACGGAGACGTAGAGGCCAACTCGACAGGAATGTTGTCAAATAATAGCGCCGAATGGTTAGGTTGGGTTATGTTAGGTTATATTAGGTTATTGATGTATATAAAAGTCCCACGGAGACGTAGAGGCCAACTCGCCAGGAATGTTGTCAAATAATAGCGCCGAGAGGTTAGGTTGGGTTATATAAGGTTATATTACGTTATTGATGGATATGAAGGTCTCACGGATACGTAGAGGCCAACTCGCCAGGAATTTGGCAAATAATAGCGCCGAAAGTTTAGGTGGGTTAGGTTAGGTTATATTACGTTATTGATGTATGTAAAAGCCCCACGGAAACGAAGAGGCCAACTCGCCAGGAATATTGTCAAATATTAGTGCCGAGAGGTTGCGTTGTGTTAGGTTAGGTTATATTACGTTATTGGTGTATATAAAACTCCCACGGAGACGTAGAGGCCAGCTCGCAAGGAATATTGTCAAATAATAGCGCCGAGAGGTTAGGTTGGATTATATAAGGTTATATTACGTTATTGATGGATATGAAGGCCTCACGGAGACGTAGAGGCCAACTCGCCAGGAATGTTGTCAAATATTACCGCCGAGATGATAGGTTGGGTTAGGCTAGGTTATATTACGTTATTGATGGATATGAAAGTCCCACGGAGACGTAGAAGCCAAAGAGCCAGGAATGTTGTTAAATATTAGTACCGTGATGTTAGGTTGGGTTAGGTTAGGTTATATTACGTTATTGATGTATATAAAGGTCTCAGGGAAACGTAGAGGCCAACAAGCCAGGAATGTGGTTAAACATTACCTCCGAGACGTTACTTTGGGTTAGGTTAGGTTATATTACGTTATTGATGTATATAAAAGCCCCACGGAAACGTAGAGGCCAACTCGCCAGGAATGTTGTGAAATATTAGTGCCGAGATGTTGGGTTGTGCTAGGTTAGGTTATATTACGTTTTTGAAGTATATAAAGGCCCCACGGAGACGTAGAGGCCAACTCGCCAGGAATGTTGTCAAATAATAGCGCCGAATGGTTAGGTTGGGTTATGTTAGGTTATATTAGGTTATTGATGTATATAAAAGTCCCACGGAGACGTAGAGGCCAACTCGCCAGGAATGTTGTCAAATAATAGCGCCGAGAGGTTAGGTTGGATTATATAAGGTTATATTACGTTATTGATGGATATGAAGGCCTCACGGAGACGTAGAGGCCAACTCGCCAGGAATGTTGTCAAATATTACCGCCGAGATGATAGGTTGGGTTTAGGCTAGGTTATATTACGTTATTGATGGATATGAAAGTCCCACGGAGACGTAGAAGCCAAAGAGCCAGGAATGTTGTTAAATATTAGTACCGTGATGTTAGGTTGGCTTAGGTTAGGTTATATTACGTTATTGATGTATATGAAGGCCCCACGGAGACGTAGAGGCCAACTCGACAGGAATGTTGTCAAATAATAGCGCCGAGAGGTTAGGTTGGGTTATGTAAGGTTATATTACGTTATTGATGGATATGAAGGTCTCACGGATACGTAGAGGCCAACTCGCCAGGAATGTTGTCAAACAGTACCGCCGAGATGTTAGGTTGGGTTAGGTTAGGTTATATTACGTTATTGATGTATATAAAGGTCCCACGGAATCATAGAGGCCAACAAGCCAGGAATGTTGTCAAATATTACAGCCGAGATGTTACGTTGGGTTATTTTAGGTTAAATTACGTTATTGATGGATATGAAAGTCCCACGGAGACGTAGAAGCCAAAGAGCCAGGAATGTTATTAAATATTAGTACCGTGATGTTAGGTTGGGTTAGGTTAGGTTATATTACGTTATTGATGTATATAAAGGTCTCAGGGAAACGTAGACGCCAACAACCCAGGAATGTGGTTAAACATTACCTCCGAGACGTTACTTTGGGTTAGGTTAGGTTATATTACGTTATTGATGTATATAAAAGCCCCACGGAAACGTAGAGGCCAACTCGCCAGGAATGTTGTCAAATATTAGTGCCGAGAGGTTGGGTAGTGTTAGGTTAGGTTATATTACGAGATTGATGTATATAAAGGCCCCACGGAGACGTAGAGGCCAACTCGCCACGAATGTTGTCAAATATTACCGCCGAGATGTTAGGTTGGGTTAGGTTAGGTTATATTACGTTTTTGATGTATATGAAGGCCCCACGGAGACGTAGAGGCCAACCCGCCAGGAATGTTGTCACATATTACCGCCGAGATATTAGGTTTGGTTAGGTTGGGTTATATTACGTTATTGATGTATATAAAGGTCCCACGGAGACGCAGAGGCCAACTCGCCAGGAATGTTGTCAAATAATAGCGCCGAAAGGTTAGGTTGGGTTAAGTTAGGTTATATTAGGTTATTGATGTATATAAAAGTCCCACGGAGACGTAGAGGCCAACTAGCCAGGAATGTTGTCAAATAATAGCGCCGAGAGGTTAGCTTGGGTTATATAAGGTTATATTACGTTATTGATGGGTATGAAGGTCTCACGGAGACGTAGAGGCCAACTCGCCAGTAATGTTGTCAAACATTACCGCGGAGATGTTAGGTTGGGTTAGGTTAGGTTATATTACGTTATTGATGTATATAAACGTCCCACGGAATCATAGAGGCCAACAAGCCAGGAATGTTGTCAAATATTACAGCCGATATGTTAAATTGGGTTATTTTAGGTTAAATTACGTTATTGATGGATATGAAAGTCCCACGGAGACGTAGAAGCCAACAAGCCAGGAATGTTGTTAAATATTAGTACCGAGATGTTAGGTTGTGTTAGGTTAGGTTATATTACGTTATTGATGTATATAAAGGTCTCAGGGAAACGTAGAGGCCAACAAGCCAGGAATGTGGTTAAACATTACCTCCGCGACGTTACTTTGGGTTAGGTTAGGCTATATTACGTTATTGATGTATATAAAATCCCCACGGAAACGTAGAGGCCAACTCGCCAGGAATGTTGTGAAATATTAGTGCCGAGAGGTTGGGTTGTGCCAGGTTAGGTTATATTACGTTATTGATGTATATAAAGGCCCCACGGAGACGTAGAGGCCAACTCGCCAGGAATGTTGTCAAATAATAGCGCCGAATGGTTAGGTTGGGTTATGTTAGGTTATATTAGGTTATTGATGTATATAAAAGTCCCACGGAGACGTAGAGGCCAACTCGCCAGGAATGTTGTCAAATAATAGCGCCGAGAGGTTAGGTTGGGTTATATAAGGTTATATTACGTTATTGATGGATATGAAGGTCTCACGGATACGTAGAGGCCAACTCGCCAGGAATTTGGCAAATAATAGCGCCGAAAGTTTAGGTGGGTTAGGTTAGGTTATATTACGTTATTGATGTATGTAAAAGCCCCACGGAAACGAAGAGGCCAACTCGCCAGGAATATTGTCAAATATTAGTGCCGAGAGGTTGCGTTGTGTTAGGTTAGGTTATATTACGTTATTGGTGTATATAAAACTCCCACGGAGACGTAGAGGCCAGCTCGCAAGGAATATTGTCAAATAATAGCGCCGAGAGGTTAGGTTGGATTATATAAGGTTATATTACGTTATTGATGGATATGAAGGCCTCACGGAGACGTAGAGGCCAACTCGCCAGGAATGTTGTCAAATATTACCGCCGAGATGATAGGTTGGGTTAGGCTAGGTTATATTACGTTATTGATGGATATGAAAGTCCCACGGAGACGTAGAAGCCAAAGAGCCAGGAATGTTGTTAAATATTAGTACCGTGATGTTAGGTTGGGTTAGGTTAGGTTATATTACGTTATTGATGTATATAAAGGTCTCAGGGAAACGTAGAGGCCAACAAGCCAGGAATGTGGTTAAACATTACCTCCGAGACGTTACTTTGGGTTAGGTTAGGTTATATTACGTTATTGATGTATATAAAAGCCCCACGGAAACGTAGAGGCCAACTCGCCAGGAATGTTGTGAAATATTAGTGCCGAGATGTTGGGTTGTGCTAGGTTAGGTTATATTACGTTTTTGATGTATATAAAGGCCCCACGGAGACGTAGAGGCCAACTCGCCAGGAATGTTGTCAAATAATAGCACCGAAAGGTTAGGTTGGGTTAAGTTAGGTTATATTAGGTTATTGATGTATATAAAAGTCCCACGGAGACGTAGAGGCCAACTCGCCATGAATGTTGTCAAATAATAGCGCCGAGAGGTTAGGTTGGGTTATATAAGGTTATATTACGTTATTGATGGATATGAAGGTCTCACGGGGACGTAGAGGCCAACTCGCCAGGAATTTGGCAAATAATAGCGCCGAAAGTTTAGGTGGGTTAGGTTAGGTTATATTACGTTATTGATGTATGTAAAAGCCCCACGGAAACGAAGAGGCCAACTCGCCAGGAATATTGTCAAATATTAGTGCCGAGAGGTTGCGTTGTGTTAGGTTAGGTTATATTACGTTATTGGTGTATATAAAACTCCCACGGAGACGTAGAGGCCAGCTCGCAAGGAATATTGTCAAATAATAGCGCCGAGAGGTTAGGTTGGATTATATAAGGTTATATTACGTTATTGATGGATATGAAGGCCTCACGGAGACGTAGAGGCCAACTCGCCAGGAATGTTGTCAAATATTACCGCCGAGATGATAGGTTGGGTTTAGGCTAGGTTATATTACGTTATTGATGGATATGAAAGTCCCACGGAGACGTAGAAGCCAAAGAGCCAGGAATGTTGTTAAATATTAGTACCGTGATGTTAGGTTGGGTTAGGTTAGGTTATATTACGTTATTGATGTATATGAAGGCCCCACGGAGACGTAGAGGCCAACTCGACAGGAATGTTGTCAAATAATAGCGCCGAGAGGTTAGGTTGGGTTATGTAAGGTTATATTACGTTATTGATGGATATGAAGGTCTCACGGATACGTAGAGGCCAACTCGCCAGGAATGTTGTCAAACAGTACCGCCGAGATGTTAGGTTGGGTTAGGTTAGGTTATATTACGTTATTGATGTATATAAAGGTCCCACGGAATCATAGAGGCCAACAAGCCAGGAATGTTGTCAAATATTACAGCCGAGATGTTACGTTGGGTTATTTTAGGTTAAATTACGTTATTGATGGGTATGAAGGTCTCACGGAGACGTAGAGGCCAACTCGCCAGTAATGTTGTCAAACATTACCGCGGAGATGTTAGGTTGGGTTAGGTTAGGTTATATTACGTTATTGATGTATATAAACGTCCCACGGAATCATAGAGGCCAACAAGCCAGGAATGTTGTCAAATATTACAGCCGATATGTTAAATTGGGTTATTTTAGGTTAAATTACGTTATTGATGGATATGAAAGTCCCACGGAGACGTAGAAGCCAACAAGCCAGGAATGTTGTTAAATATTAGTACCGAGATGTTAGGTTGTGTTAGGTTAGGTTATATTACGTTATTGATGTATATAAAGGTCTCAGGGAAACGTAGAGGCCAACAAGCCAGGAATGTGGTTAAACATTACCTCCGCGACGTTACTTTGGGTTAGGTTAGGTTATATTACGTTATTGATGTATATAAAATCCCCACGGAAACGTAGAGGCCAACTCGCCAGGAATGTTGTGAAATATTAGTGCCGAGAGGTTGGGTTGTGCCAGGTTAGGTTATATTACGTTATTGATGTATATAAAGGCCCCACGGAGACGTAGAGGCCAACTCGCCAGGAATGTTGTCAAATAATAGCGCCGAATGGTTAGGTTGGGTTATGTTAGGTTATATTAGGTTATTGATGTATATAAAAGTCCCACGGAGACGTAGAGGCCAACTCGCCAGGAATGTTGTCAAATAATAGCGCCGAGAGGTTAGGTTGGGTTATATAAGGTTATATTACGTTATTGATGGATATGAAGGTCTCACGGATACGTAGAGGCCAACTCGCCAGGAATTTGGCAAATAATAGCGCCGAAAGTTTAGGTGGGTTAGGTTAGGTTATATTACGTTATTGATGTATGTAAAAGCCCCACGGAAACGAAGAGGCCAACTCGCCAGGAATATTGTCAAATATTAGTGCCGAGAGGTTGCGTTGTGTTAGGTTAGGTTATATTACGTTATTGGTGTATATAAAACTCCCACGGAGACGTAGAGGCCAGCTCGCAAGGAATATTGTCAAATAATAGCGCCGAGAGGTTAGGTTGGATTATATAAGGTTATATTACGTTATTGATGGATATGAAGGCCTCACGGAGACGTAGAGGCCAACTCGCCAGGAATGTTGTCAAATATTACCGCCGAGATGATAGGTTGGGTTAGGCTAGGTTATATTACGTTATTGATGGATATGAAAGTCCCACGGAGACGTAGAAGCCAAAGAGCCAGGAATGTTGTTAAATATTAGTACCGTGATGTTAGGTTGGGTTAGGTTAGGTTATATTACGTTATTGATGTATATAAAGGTCTCAGGGAAACGTAGAGGCCAACAAGCCAGGAATGTGGTTAAACATTACCTCCGAGACGTTACTTTGGGTTAGGTTAGGTTATATTACGTTATTGATGTATATAAAAGCCCCACGGAAACGTAGAGGCCAACTCGCCAGGAATGTTGTGAAATATTAGTGCCGAGATGTTGGGTTGTGCTAGGTTAGGTTATATTACGTTTTTGATGTATATAAAGGCCCCACGGAGACGTAGAGGCCAACTCGCCAGGAATGTTGTCAAATATTACAGCCGAGATGTTACGTTGGGTTATTTTAGGTTAAATTACGTTATTGATGGATATGAAAGTCCCACGGAGACGTAGAAGCCAAAGAGCCAGGAATGTTATTAAATATTAGTACCGTGATGTTAGGTTGGGTTAGGTTAGGTTATATTACGTTATTGATGTATATAAAGGTCTCAGGGAAACGTAGACGCCAACAACCCAGGAATGTGGTTAAACATTACCTCCGAGACGTTACTTTGGGTTAGGTTAGGTTATATTACGTTATTGATGTATATAAAAGCCCCACGGAAACGTAGAGGCCAACTCGCCAGGAATGTTGTCAAATATTAGTGCCGAGAGGTTGGGTAGTGTTAGGTTAGGTTATATTACGAGATTGATGTATATAAAGGCCCCACGGAGACGTAGAGGCCAACTCGCCACGAATGTTGTCAAATATTACCGCCGAGATGTTAGGTTGGGTTAGGTTAGGTTATATTACGTTTTTGATGTATATGAAGGCCCCACGGAGACGTAGAGGCCAACCCGCCAGGAATGTTGTCACATATTACCGCCGAGATATTAGGTTTGGTTAGGTTGGGTTATATTACGTTATTGATGTATATAAAGGTCCCACGGAGACGCAGAGGCCAACTCGCCAGGAATGTTGTCAAATAATAGCGCCGAAAGGTTAGGTTGGGTTAAGTTAGGTTATATTAGGTTATTGATGTATATAAAAGTCCCACGGAGACGTAGAGGCCAACTAGCCAGGAATGTTGTCAAATAATAGCGCCGAGAGGTTAGCTTGGGTTATATAAGGTTATATTACGTTATTGATGGATATGAAGGTCTCACGGAGACGTAGAGGCCAACTCGCCAGTAATGTTGTCAAACATTACTGCGGAGATGTTAGGTTGGGTTAGGTTAGGTTATATTACGTTATTGATGTATATAAACGTCCCACGGAATCATAGAGGCCAACAAGCCAGGAATGTTGTCAAATATTACAGCCGATATGTTAAGTTGGGTTATTTTAGGTTAAATTACGTTATTGATGGATATGAAAGTCCCACGGAGACGTAGAAGCCAACAAGCCAGGAATGTTGTTAAATATTAGTACCGAGATGTTAGGTTGTGTTAGGTTAGGTTATATTACGTTATTGATGTATATAAAGGTCTCAGGGAAACGTAGAGGCCAACAAGCCAGGAATGTGGTTAAACATTACCTCCGCGACGTTACTTTGGGTTAGGTTAGGTTATATTACGTTATTGATGTATATAAAATCCCCACGGAAACGTAGAGGCCAACTCGCCAGGAATGTTGTGAAATATTAGTGCCGAGAGGTTGGGTTGTGCCAGGTTAGGTTATATTACGTTATTGATGTATATAAAGGCCCCACGGAGACGTAGAGGCCAACTCGCCAGGAATGTTGTCAAATAATAGCGCCGAAAGGTTAGGTTGGGTTAAGTTAGGTTATATTAGGTTATTGATGTATATAAAAGACCCACGGAGACGTAGAGGCCAACTCGCCAGGAATGTTGTCAAATAATAGCGCCGAGAGGTTAGGTTGGGTTATATAAGGTTATATTACGTTATTGATGGATATGAAGGTCTCACGGAGACGTAGAGGCCAACTCGCCAGGAATTTGGCAAATAATAGCGCCGAAAGTTTAGGTTGGGTTAGGTTAGGTTATGTTACGTTATTGATGTATGTAAAAGCCCCACGGAAACGAAGAGGCCAACTCGCCAGGAATTTTGTCAAATATTAGTGCCGAGAGGTTGCGTTGTGTTAGGTTAGGTTATATTACGTTATTGGTGTATATAAAACTCCCACGGAGACGTAGAGGCCAGCTCGCAAGGAATATTGTCAAATAATAGCGCCGAGAGGTTAGGTTGGGTTATATAAGGTTATATTACGTTATTGATGGATATGAAGGCCTCACGGAGACGTAGAGGCCAACTCGCCAGGAATGTTGTCAAATATTACCGCCGAGATGTTAGGTTGAGTTAGGCTAGGTTATATTACGTTATTGATGGATATGAAAGTCCCACGGAGACGTAGAAGCCAAAGAGCCAGGAATGTTGTTAAATATTAGTACCGTGATGTTAGGTTGGGTTAGGTTAGGTTATATTACGTTATTGATGTATATGAAGGCCCCACGGAGAAGTAGAGGCCAACTCGACAGGAATGTTGTCAAATAATAGCGCCGAGAGGTTAGGTTGGGTTATATAAGGTTATATTACGTTATTGATGGATATGAAGGTCTCACGGATACGTAGAGGCCAACTCGCCGGGAATGTTGTCAAACATTACCGCGGAGATGTTAGGTTGGGTTAGGTTAGGTTATATTACGTTATTGATGTATATAAACGTCCCACGGAATCAAAGAGGCCAACAAGCCAGGAATGTTGTCAAATATTACAGCCGAGATGTTAAGTTGGGTTATTTTAGGTTAAATTACGTTATTGATGGATATGAAAGTCCCACGGAGACGTAGAAGCCAACAAGCCAGGAATGTTGTTAAATATTAGTACCGAGATGTTAGGTTGTGTTAGGTTAGGTTATATTACGTTATTGATGTATATAAAGGTCTCAGGGAAACGTAGAGGCCAACAAGCCAGGAATGTGGTTAAACATTACCTCCGCGACGTTACTTTGGGTTAGGTTAGGTTATATTACGTTATTGATGTATATAAAATCCCCACGGAAACGTAGAGGCCAACTCGCCAGGAATGTTGTGAAATATTAGTGCCGAGAGGTTGGGTTGTGCCAGGTTATGTTATATTACGTTATTGATGTATATAAAGGCCCCACGGAGACGTAGAGGCCAACTCGCCAGGAATGTTGTCAAATAATAGCGCCGAAAGGTTAGGTTGGGTTAAGTTAGGTTATATTAGGTTATTGATGTATATAAAAGTCCCACGGAGACGTAGAGGCCAACTCGCCAGGAATGTTGTCAAATAATAGCGCCGAGAGGTTAGGTTGGGTTATATAAGGTTATATTACGTTATTGATGGATATGAAGGTCTCACGGAGACGTAGAGGCCAACTCGCCAGGAATTTGGCAAATAATAGCGCCGAAAGTTTAGGTTGGGTTAGGTTAGGTTATATTACGTTATTGATGTATGTAAAAGCCCCACGGAAACGAAGAGGCCAACTCGCCAGGAATATTGTCAAATATTAGTGCCGAGAGGTTGCGTTGTGTTAGGTTAGGTTATATTACGTTATTGGTGTATATAAAACTCCCACGTAGACGTAGAGGCCAGCTCGCAAGGAATATTGTCAAATAATAGCGCCGAGAGGTTAGGTTGGGTTATATAAGGTTATATTACGTTATTGATGGATATGAAGGCCTCACGGAGACGTAGAGGCCAACTCGCCAGGAATGTTGTCAAATATTACCGCCGAGATGTTAGGTTGGGTTAGGCTAGGTTATATTACGTTATTGATGGATATGAAAGTCCCACGGAGACGTAGAAGCCAAAGAGCCAGGAATGTTGTTAAATATTAGTACCGTGATGTTAGGTTGGGTTATGTTAGGTTATATTACGTTATTGATGTATATGAAGGCCCCACGGAGACGTAGAGGCCAACTCGACAGGAATGTTGTCAAATAATAGCGCCGAGAGGTTAGGTTGGGTTATATAAGGTTATATTACGTTATTGATGGATATGAAGGTCTCACGGATACGTAGAGGCCAACTCGCCAGGAATGTTGTCAAACAGTACCGCCGAGATGTTAGGTTGGGTTAGGTTAGGTTATATTACGTTATTGATGTATATAAAGGTCCCACGGAGACGTAGAGGCCAACTCGCCACGAATGTTGTCAAATAATAGCGCCGAAAGGTTAGGTTGGGTTAAGTTAGGTTATATTAGGTTATTGATGTATATAAAAGTCCCACGGAGACGTAGAGGCCAACTCGCCATGAATGTTGTCAAATAATAGCGCCGAGAGGTTAGGTTGGGTTATATAAGGTTATATTACGTTATTGATGGATATGAAGGTCTCACGGAGACGTAGAGGCCAACTCGCCAGGAATTTGGCAAATAATAGCGCCGAAAGGTTAGGTTGGGTTAAGTTAGGTTATATTAGGTTATTGATGTATATAAAAGTCCCACGGAGACGTAGAGGCCAACTAGCCAGGAATGTTGTCAAATAATAGCGCCGAGAGGTTAGCTTGGGTTATATAAGGTTATATTACGTTATTGATGGATATGAAGGTCTCACGGAGACGTAGAGGCCAACTCGCCAGTAATGTTGTCAAACATTACCGCGGAGATGTTAGGTTGGGTTAGGTTAGGTTATATTACGTTATTGATGTATATAAACGTCCCACGGAATCATAGAGGCCAACAAGCCAGGAATGTTGTCAAATATTACAGCCGATATGTTAAGTTGGGTTATTTTAGGTTAAATTACGTTATTGATGGATATGAAAGTCCCACGGAGACGTAGAAGCCAACAAGCCAGGAATGTTGTTAAATATTAGTACCGAGATGTTAGGTTGTGTTAGGTTAGGTTATATTACGTTATTGATGTATATAAAGGTCTCAGGGAAACGTAGAGGCCAACAAGCCAGGAATGTGGTTAAACATTACCTCCGCGACGTTACTTTGGGTTAGGTTAGGTTATATTACGTTATTGATGTATATAAAATCCCCACGGAAACGTAGAGGCCAACTCGCCAGGAATGTTGTGAAATATTAGTGCCGAGAGGTTGGGTTGTGCCAGGTTAGGTTATATTACGTTATTGATGTATATAAAGGCCCCACGGAGACGTAGAGGCCAACTCGCCAGGAATGTTGTCAAATAATAGCGCCGAAAGGTTAGGTTGGGTTAAGTTAGGTTATATTAGGTTATTGATGTATATAAAAGACCCACGGAGACGTAGAGGCCAACTCGCCAGGAATGTTGTCAAATAATAGCGCCGAGAGGTTAGGTTGGGTTATATAAGGTTATATTACGTTATTGATGGATATGAAGGTCTCACGGAGACGTAGAGGCCAACTCGCCAGGAATTTGGCAAATAATAGCGCCGAAAGTTTAGGTTGGGTTAGGTTAGGTTATATTACGTTATTGATGTATGTAAAAGCCCCACGGAAACGAAGAGGCCAACTCGCCAGGAATTTTGTCAAATATTAGTGCCGAGAGGTTGCGTTGTGTTAGGTTAGGTTATATTACGTTATTGGTGTATATAAAACTCCCACGGAGACGTAGAGGCCAGCTCGCAAGGAATATTGTCAAATAATAGCGCCGAGAGGTTAGGTTGGGTTATATAAGGTTATATTACGTTATTGATGGATATGAAGGCCTCACGGAGACGTAGAGGCCAACTCGCCAGGAATGTTGTCAAATATTACCGCCGAGATGTTAGGTTGGGTTAGGCTAGGTTATATTACGTTATTGATGGATATGAAAGTCGCACGGAGACGTAGAAGCCAAAGAGCCAGGAATGTTGTTAAATATTAGTACCGTGATGTTAGGTTGGGTTAGGTTAGGTTATATTACGTTATTGATGTATATGAAGGCCCCACGGAGACGTAGAGGCCAACTCGACAGGAATGTTGTCAAATAATAGCGCCGAGAGGTTAGGTTGGGTTATATAAGGTTATATTACGTTATTGATGGATATGAAGGTCTCACGGATACGTAGAGGCTCACTCGCCAGGAATGTTGTCAAACAGTACCGCCGAGATGTTAGGTTGGGTTAGGTTAGGTTATATTACGTTATTGATGTATATAAAGGTCCCACGGAATCATAGAGGCCAACAAGCCAGGAATGTTGTCAAATATTACAGCCGAGATGTTAAGTTGGGTTATTTTAGGTTAAACTACGTTATTGATGGATATGAAAGTCCCACGGAGATGTAGAAGCCAACAAGCCAGGAATGTTGTTAAATATTAGTACCGAGATGTTAGGTTGGGTTAGGTTAGGTTATATTACGTTATTGATGTATATAAAGGTCTCAGGGAAACGTAGAGGCCAACAAGCCAGGAATGTGGTTAAACATTACCTCCGAGACGTTACTTTGTGTTAGGTTAGGTTATATTACGTTATTGATGTATATAAAAGCCCCACGGAAACGTAGAGGCCAACTCGCCAGGAATGTTGTGAAATATTAGTGCCGAGAGGTTGGGTTGTGCTAGGTTAGGTTATATTACGTTTTTGAAGTATATAAAGGCCCGACAGAGACGTAGAGGCCAACTCGCCAGGAATGTTGTCAAATAATAGCGCCGAATGGTTAGGTTGGGTTATGTTAGGTTATATTAGGTTATTGATGTATATAAAAGTCCCACGGAGACGTAGAGGCCAACTCGCCAGGAATGTTGTCAAATAATAGCGCCGAGAGGTTAGGTTGGGTTATATAAGGTTATATTACGTTATTGATGGATATGAAGGTCTCACGGATACGTAGAGGCCAACTCGCCAGGAATTTGACAAATAATAGCGCCGAAAGTTTAGGTGGGTTAGGTTAGGTTATATTACGTTATTGATGTATGTAAAAGCCCCACGGAAACGAAGAGGCCAACTCGCCAGGAATATTGTCAAATATTAGTGCCGAGAGGTTGCGTTGTGTTAGGTTAGGTTATATTACGTTATTGGTGTATATAAAACTCCCACGGAGACGTAGAGGCTAGCTCGCAAGGAATATTGTCAAATAATAGCGCCGAGAGGTTAGGTTGGATTATATAAGGTTATATTACGTTATTGATGGATATGAAGGCCTCACGGAGACGTAGAGGCCAACTCGCCAGGAATGTTGTCAAATATTACCGCCGAGATGATAGGTTGGGTTAGGCTAGGTTATATTACGTTATTGATGGATATGAAAGTCCCACGGAGACGTAGAAGCCAAAGAGCCAGGAATGTTGTTAAATATTAGTACCGTGATGTTAGGTTGGGTTAGGTTAGGTTATATTACGTTATTGATGTATATAAAGGTCTCAGGGAAACGTAGAGGCCAACAAGCCAGGAATGTGGTTAAACATTACCTCCGAGACGTTACTTTGGGTTAGGTTAGGTTATATTACGTTATTGATGTATATAAAAGCCCCACGGAAACGTAGAGGCCAACTCGCCAGGAATGTTGTGAAATATTAGTGCCGAGATGTTGGGTTGTGCTAGGTTAGGTTATATTACGTTTTTGATGTATATAAAGGCCCCACGGAGACGTAGAGGCCAACTCGCCAGGAATGTTGTCAAATAATAGCGCCGAAAGGTTAGGTTGGGTTAAGTTAGGTTATATTAGGTTATTGATGTATATAAAAGTCCCACGGAGACGTAGAGGCCAACTCGCCAGGAATGTTGTCAAATAATAGCGCCGAGAGGTTAGGTTGGGTTATATAAGGTTATATTACGTTATTGATGGATATGAAGGTCTCACGGATACGTAGAGGCCAACTCGCCAGGAATTTGGCAAATAATAGCGCCGAAAGTTTAGGTGGGTTAGGTTAGGTTATATTACGTTATTGATGTATGTAAAAGCCCCACGGAAACGAAGAGGCCAACTCGCCAGGAATATTGTCAAATATTAGTGCCGAGAGGTTGCGTTGTGTTAGGTTAGGTTATATTACGTTATTGGTGTATATAAAACTCCCACGGAGACGTAGAGGCCAGCTCGCAAGGAATATTGTCAAATAATAGCGCCGAGAGGTTAGGTTGGATTATATAAGGTTATATTACGTTATTGATGGATATGAAGGCCTCACGGAGACGTAGAGGCCAACTCGCCAGGAATGTTGTCAAATATTACCGCCGAGATGATAGGTTGGGTTAGGCTAGGTTATATTACGTTATTGATGGATATGAAAGTCCCACGGAGACGTAGAAGCCAAAGAGCCAGGAATGTTGTTAAATATTAGTACCGTGATGTTAGGTTGGGTTAGGTTAGGTTATATTACGTTATTGATGTATATAAAGGTCTCAGGGAAACGTAGAGGCCAACAAGCCAGGAATGTGGTTAAACATTACCTCCGAGACGTTACTTTGGGTTAGGTTAGGTTATATTACGTTATTGATGTATATAAAAGCCCCACGGAAACGTAGAGGCCAACTCGCCAGGAATGTTGTGAAATATTAGTGACGAGATGTTGGGTTGTGCTAGGTTAGGTTATATTACGTTTTTGATGTATATAAAGGCCCCACGGAGACGTAGAGGCCAACTCGCCAGGAATGTTGTCAAATAATAGCGCCGAAAGGTTAGGTTGGGTTAAGTTAGGTTATATTAGGTTATTGATGTATATAAAAGTCCCACGGAGACGTAGAGGCCAACTCGCCATGAATGTTGTCAAATAATAGCGCCGAGAGGTTAGGTTGGGTTATATAAGGTTATATTACGTTATTGATGGATATGAAGGTCTCACGGAGACGTAGAGGCCAACTCGCCAGTAATGTTGTCAAACATTACCGCGGAGATGTTAGGTTGGGTTAGGTTAGGTTATATTACGTTATTGATGTATATAAACGTCCCACGGAATCATAGAGGCCAACAAGCCAGGAATGTTGTCAAATATTACAGCCGATATGTTAAGTTGGGTTATTTTAGGTTAAATTACGTTATTGATGGATATGAAAGTCCCACGGAGACGTAGAAGCCAACAAGCCAGGAATGTTGTTAAATATTAGTACCGAGATGTTAGGTTGTGTTAGGTTAGGTTATATTACGTTATTGATGTATATAAAGGTCTCAGGGAAACGTAGAGGCCAACAAGCCAGGAATGTGGTTAAACATTACCTCCGCGACGTTACTTTGGGTTAGGTTAGGTTATATTACGTTATTGATGTATATAAAATCCCCACGGAAACGTAGAGGCCAACTCGCCAGGAATGTTGTGAAATATTAGTGCCGAGAGGTTGGGTTGTGCCAGGTTAGGTTATATTACGTTATTGATGTATATAAAGGCCCCACGGAGACGTAGAGGCCAACTCGCCAGGAATGTTGTCAAATAATAGCGCCGAAAGGTTAGGTTGGGTTAAGTTAGGTTATATTAGGTTATTGATGTATATAAAAGACCCACGGAGACGTAGAGGCCAACTCGCCAGGAATGTTGTCAAATAATAGCGCCGAGAGGTTAGGTTGGGTTATATAAGGTTATATTACGTTATTGATGGATATGAAGGTCTCACGGAGACGTAGAGGCCAACTCGCCAGGAATTTGGCAAATAATAGCGCCGAAAGTTTAGGTTGGGTTAGGTTAGGTTATATTACGTTATTGATGTATGTAAAAGCCCCACGGAAACGAAGAGGCCAACTCGCCAGGAATTTTGTCAAATATTAGTGCCGAGAGGTTGCGTTGTGTTAGGTTAGGTTATATTACGTTATTGGTGTATATAAAACTCCCACGGAGACGTAGAGGCCAGCTCGCAAGGAATATTGTCAAATAATAGCGCCGAGAGGTTAGGTTGGGTTATATAAGGTTATATTACGTTATTGATGGATATGAAGGCCTCACGGAGACGTAGAGGCCAACTCGCCAGGAATGTTGTCAAATATTACCGCCGAGATGTTAGGTTGGGTTAGGCTAGGTTATATTACGTTATTGATGGATATGAAAGTCCCACGGAGACGTAGAAGCCAAAGAGCCAGGAATGTTGTTAAATATTAGTACCGTGATGTTAGGTTGGGTTAGGTTAGGTTATATTACGTTATTGATGTATATGAAGGCCCCACGGAGACGTAGAGGCCAACTCGACAGGAATGTTGTCAAATAATAGCGCCGAGAGGTTATGTTGGGTTATATAAGGTTATATTACGTTATTGATGGATATGAAGGTCTCACGGATACGTAGAGGCCAACTCGCCGGGAATGTTGTCAAACATTACCGCGGAGATGTTAGGTTGGGTTAGGTTAGGTTATATTACGTTATTGATGTATATAAACGTCCCACGGAATCAAAGAGGCCAACAAGCCAGGAATGTTGTCAAATATTACAGCCGAGATGTTAAGTTGGGTTATTTTAGGTTAAATTACGTTATTGATGGATATGAAAGTCCCACGGAGACGTAGAAGCCAACAAGCCAGGAATGTTGTTAAATATTAGTACCGAGATGTTAGGTTGTGTTAGGTTAGGTTATATTACGTTATGGATGTATATAAAGGTCTCAGGGAAACGTAGAGGCCAACAAGCCAGGAATGTGGTTAAACATTACCTCCGCGACGTTACTTTGGGTTAGGTTAGGTTATATTACGTTATTGATGTATATAAAATCCCCACGGAAACATAGAGGCCAACTCGCCAGGAATGTTGTGAAATATTAGTGCCGAGAGGTTGGGTTGTGCCAGGTTATGTTATATTACGTTATTGATGTATATAAAGGCCCCACGGAGACGTAGAGGCCAACTCGCCAGGAATGTTGTCAAATAATAGCGCCGAAAGGTTAGGTTGGGTTAAGTTAGGTTATATTAGGTTATTGATGTATATAAAAGTCCCACGGAGACGTAGAGGCCAACTCGCCAGGAATGTTGTCAAATAATAGCGCCGAGAGGTTAGGTTGGGTTATATAAGGTTATATTACGTTATTGATGGATATGAAGGTCTCACGGAGACGTAGAGGCCAACTCGCCAGGAATTTGGCAAATAATAGCGCCGAAAGTTTAGGTTGGGTTAGGTTAGGTTATATTACGTTATTGATGTATGTAAAAGCCCCACGGAAACGAAGAGGCCAACTCGCCAGGAATATTGTCAAATATTAGTGCCGAGAGGTTGCGTTGTGTTAGGTTAGGTTATATTACGTTATTGGTGTATATAAAACTCCCACGTAGACGTAGAGGCCAGCTCGCAAGGAATATTGTCAAATAATAGCGCCGAGAGGTTAGGTTGGGTTATATAAAGTTATATTACGTTATTGATGGATATGAAGGCCTCACGGAGACGTAGAGGCCAACTCGCCAGGAATGTTGTCAAATATTACCGCCGAGATGTTAGGTTGGGTTAGGCTAGGTTATATTACGTTATTGATGGATATGAAAGTCCCACGGAGACGTAGAAGCCAAAGAGCCAGGAATGTTGTTAAATATTAGTACCGTGATGTTAGGTTGGGTTATGTTAGGTTATATTACGTTATTGATGTATATGAAGGCCCCACGGAGACGTAGAGGCCAACTCGACAGGAATGTTGTCAAATAATAGCGCCGAGAGGTTAGGTTGGGTTATATAAGGTTATATTACGTTATTGATGGATATGAAGGTCTCACGGATACGTAGAGGCCAACTCGCCAGGAATGTTGTCAAACAGTACCGCCGAGATGTTAGGTTGGGTTAGGTTAGGTTATATTACGTTATTGATGTATATAAAGGTCCCACGGAGACGTAGAGGCCAACTCGCCACGAATGTTGTCAAATATTACCGCCGAGATGTTAGGTTGGGTTAGGTTAGGTTATATTACGTTTTTGATGTATATGAAGGCCCCACGGAGACGTAGAGGCCAACCCGCCAGGAATGTTGTCACATATTACCGCCGAGATATTAGGTTTGGTTAGGTTGGGTTATATTACGTTATTGATGTATATAAAGGTCCCACGGAGACGCAGAGGCCAACTCGCCAGGAATGTTGTCAAATAATAGCGCCGAGAGGTTAGGTTGGGTTATATAAGGTTATATTACGTTATTGATGGATATGAAGGTCTCACGGAGACGTAGAGGCCAACTCGCCAGGAATTTGGCAAATAATAGCGCCGAAAGTTTAGGTTGGGTTAGGTTAGGTTATATTACGTTATTGATGTATGTAAAAGCCCCACGGAAACGAAGAGGCCAACTCGCCAGGAATATTGTCAAATATTAGTGCCGAGAGGTTGCGTTGTGTTAGGTTAGGTTACATTACGTTATTGGTGTATATAAAACTCCCACGGAGACGTAGAGGCCAGCTCGCAAGGAATATTGTCAAATAATAGCGCCGAGAGGTTAGATTGGGTTATATAAGGTTATATTACGTTATTGATGGATATGCAGGCCTCACGGAGACGTAGAGGCCAACTCGCCAGGAATGTTGTCAAATATTACAGCCGAGATGTTACGTTGGGTTAGGTTAGGTTATATTACGTTTTTTATGTATATGAAGGCCTCACGGAGACGTTGAAGCCAACAAGCCAGAAATGTGGTTAAACATTATCTCCGAGACGTTACTTTGGATTAGGTTAGGTTATATTACGTTATTGATGTATATAAAGGTCTCAGGGAAACGTAGAGGCCAACTCGCCAGGAATGTTGTCAAATATTAGTGCCGGGAGTTTGGGTTGTGTTAGGTTAGGTTATATTACGTTATTGATGTATATAAAGGCCCCACGGAGACGTAGAGGCCAACTCGCCAGGAATGTTGTCAAATATTACCGCCGAGATGTTAGGTTGGGTTAGGTTAGGTTATATTACGTTTTTGATGTATATGAAGGCGCCACGGAGACGTAGAGGCCAACTCGACAGGAATGTTGTCAAATAATAGCGCCGAGAGGTTAGGTTGGGTTATATAAGGTTATATTACGTTATTGATGGATATGAAGGCCTCACGGAGACGTAGAGGCCAACTCGCCAGGAATTTGGCAAATAATAGCGCCGAAAGTTTAGGTTGGGTTAGGTTAGGTTATATTACGTTATTGATGTATGTAAAAGCCCCACGGAAACGAAGAGGCCAACTCGCCAGGAATATTGTCAAATATTAGTGCCGAGAGGTTGCGTTGTGTTTGGTTAGGTTACATTACGTTATTGGTGTATATAAAACTCCCACGGCGACGTAGAGGCCAGCTCGCAAGGAATATTGTCAAATAATAGCGCCGAGAGTTTAGGTTGGGTTATATAAGGTTATATTACGTTATTGATGGATATGAAGGCCTCACGGAGACGTAGAGACCAACTCGCCAGGAATTTGGCAAATAATAGCGCCGAAAGTTTAGGTTGGGTTAGGTTAGGTTATATTACGTTATTGATGTATGTAAAAGCCCCACGGAAACGAAGAGGCCAACTCGCCAGGAATATTGTCAAATATTAGTGCCGAGAGGTTGCGTTGTGTTAGGTTAGGTTATATTACGTTATTGGTGTATATAAAACTCCCACGGAGACGTAGAGGCCAGCTCGCAAGGAATATTGTCAAATAATAGCGCCGAGAGGTTAGGTTGGGTTATATAAGGTTATATTACGTTATTGATGGATATGAAGGCCTCACGGAGACGTAGAGGCCAACTCGCCAGGAATGTTGTCAAATATTACCGCCGAGATGTTAGGTTGGGTTAGGCTAGGTTATATTACGTTATTGATGGATATGAAAGTCCCACGGAGACGTAGAAGCCAAAGAGCCAGGAATGTTGTTAAATATTAGTACCGTGATGTTAGGTTGGGTTAGGTTAGGTTATATTACGTTATTGATGTATATGAAGGCCCCACGGAGACGTAGAGGCCAACTCGACAGGAATGTTGTCAAATAATAGCGCCGAGAGGTTATGTTGGGTTATATAAGGTTATATTACGTTATTGATGGATATGAAGGTCTCACGGATACGTAGAGGCCAACTCGCCGGGAATGTTGTCAAACATTACCGCGGAGATGTTAGGTTGGGTTAGGTTAGGTTATATTACGTTATTGATGTATATAAACGTCCCACGGAATCAAAGAGGCCAACAAGCCAGGAATGTTGTCAAATATTACAGCCGAGATGTTAAGTTGGGTTATTTTAGGTTAAATTACGTTATTGATGGATATGAAAGTCCCACGGAGACGTAGAAGCCAACAAGCCAGGAATGTTGTTAAATATTAGTACCGAGATGTTAGGTTGTGTTAGGTTAGGTTATATTACGTTATGGATGTATATAAAGGTCTCAGGGAAACGTAGAGGCCAACAAGCCAGGAATGTGGTTAAACATTACCTCCGCGACGTTACTTTGGGTTAGGTTAGGTTATATTACGTTATTGATGTATATAAAATCCCCACGGAAACATAGAGGCCAACTCGCCAGGAATGTTGTGAAATATTAGTGCCGAGAGGTTGGGTTGTGCCAGGTTATGTTATATTACGTTATTGATGTATATAAAGGCCCCACGGAGACGTAGAGGCCAACTCGCCAGGAATATTGTCAAATATTAGTGCCGAGAGGTTGCGTTGTGTTAGGTTAGGTTATATTACGTTATTGGTGTATATAAAACTCCCACGTAGACGTAGAGGCCAGCTCGCAAGGAATATTGTCAAATAATAGCGCCGAGAGGTTAGGTTGGGTTATATAAAGTTATATTACGTTATTGATGGATATGAAGGCCTCACGGAGACGTAGAGGCCAACTCGCCAGGAATGTTGTCAAATATTACCGCCGAGATGTTAGGTTGGGTTAGGCTAGGTTATATTACGTTATTGATGGATATGAAAGTCCCACGGAGACGTAGAAGCCAAAGAGCCAGGAATGTTGTTAAATATTAGTACCGTGATGTTAGGTTGGGTTATGTTAGGTTATATTACGTTATTGATGTATATGAAGGCCCCACGGAGACGTAGAGGCCAACTCGACAGGAATGTTGTCAAATAATAGCGCCGAGAGGTTAGGTTGGGTTATATAAGGTTATATTACGTTATTGATGGATATGAAGGTCTCACGGATACGTAGAGGCCAACTCGCCAGGAATGTTGTCAAACAGTACCGCCGAGATGTTAGGTTGGGTTAGGTTAGGTTATATTACGTTATTGATGTATATAAAGGTCCCACGGAGACGTAGAGGCCAACTCGCCACGAATGTTGTCAAATATTACCGCCGAGATGTTAGGTTGGGTTAGGTTAGGTTATATTACGTTTTTGATGTATATGAAGGCCCCACGGAGACGTAGAGGCCAACCCGCCAGGAATGTTGTCACATATTACCGCCGAGATATTAGGTTTGGTTAGGTTGGGTTATATTACGTTATTGATGTATATAAAGGTCCCACGGAGACGCAGAGGCCAACTCGCCAGGAATGTTGTCAAATAATAGCGCCGAGAGGTTAGGTTGGGTTATATAAGGTTATATTACGTTATTGATGGATATGAAGGTCTCACGGAGACGTAGAGGCCAACTCGCCAGGAATTTGGCAAATAATAGCGCCGAAAGTTTAGGTTGGGTTAGGTTAGGTTATATTACGTTATTGATGTATGTAAAAGCCCCACGGAAACGAAGAGGCCAACTCGCCAGGAATATTGTCAAATATTAGTGCCGAGAGGTTGCGTTGTGTTAGGTTAGGTTACATTACGTTATTGGTGTATATAAAACTCCCACGGAGACGTAGAGGCCAGCTCGCAAGGAATATTGTCAAATAATAGCGCCGAGAGGTTAGATTGGGTTATATAAGGTTATATTACGTTATTGATGGATATGCAGGCCTCACGGAGACGTAGAGGCCAACTCGCCAGGAATGTTGTCAAATATTACAGCCGAGATGTTACGTTGGGTTAGGTTAGGTTATATTACGTTTTTTATGTATATGAAGGCCTCACGGAGACGTTGAAGCCAACAAGCCAGAAATGTGGTTAAACATTATCTCCGAGACGTTACTTTGGGTTAGGTTAGGTTATATTACGTTATTGATGTATATAAAGGTCTCAGGGAAACGTAGAGGCCAACTCGCCAGGAATGTTGTCAAATATTAGTGCCGGGAGTTTGGGTTGTGTTAGGTTAGGTTATATTACGTTATTGATGTATATAAAGGCCCCACGGAGACGTAGAGGCCAACTCGCCAGGAATGTTGTCAAATATTACCGCCGAGATGTTAGGTTGGGTTAGGTTAGGTTATATTACGTTTTTGATGTATATGAAGGCGCCACGGAGACGTAGAGGCCAACTCGACAGGAATGTTGTCAAATAATAGCGCCGAGAGGTTAGATTGGGTTATATAAGGTTATATTACGTTATTGATGGATATGCAGGCCTCACGGAGACGTAGAGGCCAACTCGCCAGGAATGTTGTCAAATATTACAGCCGAGATGTTACGTTGGGTTAGGTTAGGTTATATTACGTTTTTTATGTATATGAAGGCCTCACGGAGACGTTGAAGCCAACAAGCCAGAAATGTGGTTAAACATTATCTCCGAGACGCTACTTTGGGTTAGGTTAGGTTATATTGCGTTATTGATGGATATGAAGGTCTCACGGATACGTAGCGGCCAACTCGCCAGGAATGTTGTCAAACAGTACCGCCGAGATGTTAGGTTGGGTTAGGTTAGGTTATATTACGTTATTGATGTATATAAAGGTCCCACGGAATCATAGAGGCCAACAAGCCAGGAATGTTGTCAAATATTACAGCCGAGATGTTACGTTGGGTTACTTTAGGTTAAATGACGTTATTGATGGATATGAAAGTCCCACGGAGACGTAGAAGCCAAAGAGCCAGGAATGTTGTTAAATATTGGTACCGTGATGTTAGGTTGGGTTAGGTTAGGTTATATTACGTTATTGATGTATATAAAGTTCTCAGGGAAACGTAAAGGCCAACAAGCCAGGAATGTGGTTAAACATTACCTCCGAGACGTTACTTTGGGTTAGGTTAGGTTATATTACGTTATTGATGTATATAAAAGCCCCACGGAAACGTAGAGGCCAACTCGCGAGGAATGTTGTGAAATATTAGTGCCGAGAGGTTGGGTTGTGTTAGGTTAGGTTATATTACGTTATTGATGTATATAAAAGCCCCACGGAAACGTAGAGGCCAACTCGCCAGGAATGTTGTCAAATATTAGTG
This sequence comes from Xylocopa violacea, assembly GCA_963969225.1. Lineage (NCBI taxonomy): Eukaryota > Metazoa > Arthropoda > Insecta > Hymenoptera > Apidae > Xylocopa > Xylocopa violacea. Next base: position 7,108,020 of record CAXAJV010000001.1, read on the forward strand.
CCGTGAGGTTGGGTTGTGTTACGTTAGGTTATATTACGTTATTGGTGTATATAGAGGCCCCACGGAGACGTAGAGGCCAACTCGCCAGGAATGTTCTCAAATAATAGCGCCGAAAGGTTAGGTTGGGTTAGGTTATGCTATATTACGTTATTGATGTATATAAAAGTCCCGCGGGGACGTAGAGGCCAACTCGCCAGGAATGTTGTCAAATAATAGCGCCGAGAGGTTTGGTTGGGTTATATAAGGTTATATTACGTTATTGATGGATATGAAGGCCTCACGGGGACGTAGAGGCCAACTCGCCAGGAATGTTGTCAAATATTACCGCCGAGATGTTAGGTTGGGTTAGGTTAGGTTATAATACGTTATTGATGTATATAAAGGTCTCAGGAAACGTAGAGGCCAACAAGCCAGGAATGTGGTTAAACATTACCTCCGAGATGTTAGGTTGGGTTAGGTTATGTTATATTACGTTATTGATGCATATAAAAGCCCCACGGAAACGTAGAGGCCAACTCGCCAGGAATGTTGTCAAATATTAGTACCGAGATGTTAGGTTGTGTTAGGTTAAGTTATATTACGCTATTGATGTATATAAAAGCCCCACGGAAACGTAGAGGCCAACTCGCCAGGAATGTTGTCAAATATCAGTGCCGACAGGTTGGGTAGTGTTAGGTTAGGTTATATTACGAAATTGATGTATATAAAGGCCCCACGGAGACGTAGAGGCCAACTCGCCAGGAATGTTGTCATATAATAGCGCCGAAAGTTTAGGTTGGGTTAAGTTAGGTTATATTAGGTTATTGATGTATATAAAAGTCCCACGGTGACGTAGAGGATAACTCGCCAGGAATGTTGTCAAATAATAGCGCCGAGAGGTTAGGTTGGGTTAGGTTAGGTTATATTACGTTATTGATGTATATAAAGGTCCCACGGAATCATAGAGCCCAACAAGCCAGGAATGTTGTCAAATATTACAGCCGAGATGTGAAGTTGGGTTATTTTAGGTTAAATTACGTTATTGATGGATATGAAAGTCCCACGGAGACGTAGAAGCCAACAAGCCAGGAATGTTGTCAAATAATAGCGCCGAAAGGTTAGGTTGGGCTAAGTTAGGTTATATTAGGTTATTGATGTATATAAAAGTCCCACGGAGACGTAGAAGCCAACTCGCCAGGAATGTTGTCAAATAATAGCGCCGAGAGGTTAGGTTGGGTTATATAAGGTTATATTACGTTATTGATGGATATGAAGGTCTCACGGAGACGTAGAGGCCGACTCGCCAGGAATTTGGCAAATAATAGCGCCGAAAGTTTAGGTTGGGTTAGGTTAGGTTATATTACGTTATTGATGTATGTAAAAGCCCCACGGAAACGAAGAGGCCAACTCGCCAGGAATATTGTCAAATATTAGTGCCGAGAGGTTGCGTTGTGTTAGGTTAGATTATATTACGTTATTGGTGTATATAAAACTCCCACGGAGACGTAGAGGCCAGCTCGCAAGGAATATTGTCAAATAATAGCGCCGAGAGGTTAGGTTGGGTTAGGTTAGGTTATATTACGTTATTGATGTATATGAAGGCCCCACGGAGACGTAGAGGCCAACTCGACAGGAATGTTGTCAAATAATAGCGCCGAGAGGTTAGGTTGGGTTATATAAGGTAATATTACGTTATTGATGGATATGAAGGTCTAACGGATACGTAGAGGCCAACTCGCCAGGAATGTTGTCAAACAGTACCGCCGAGATGTTAGGTTGCGTTAGGTTATGTTATATTACGTTATTGATGTATATAAAGGTCCCACGGAATCATAGAGGCCAACAAGCCAGGAATGTTGTCAAATATTACAGCCGAGATGTTACGTTGGGTTATTTTAGGTTAAATTACGTTATTGATGGATATGAAAGTCCCACGGAGACGTAGAAGCCAAAGAGCCAGGAATGTTGTTAAATATTAGTACCGTGATGTTAGGTTGGGTTAGGTTAGGTTATATTACGTTATTGATGTATATAAAGGTCTCAGGGAAACGTAGACGCCAACAACCCAGGAATATGGTTAAACATTACCTCCGAGACGTTACTTTGGGTTAGGTTAGGTTATATTAGGTTATTGATGTATATAAAAGCCCCACGGAAACGTAGAGGCCAACTCGCCAGGAATGTTGTGAAATATTAGTGCCGAGAGGTTGGGTTGTGCTAGGTTAGGTTATATTACGTTATTGATGTATATAAAGGCCCCACGGAGACGTAGAGGCCAACTCGCCAGGAATGTTGTCAAATAATAGCGCCGAGAGGTTAGGTTGGGTTATATAAGGTTATATTACGTTATTGATGGATATGAAGGTCTCACGGAGACGTAGAGGCCAACTCGCCAGGAATTTGGCAAATAATAGCGCCGAAAGGTTAGGTTGGGTTAAGTTAGGTTATATTAGGTTATTGATGTATATAAAAGTCCCACGGTGACGTAGAGGATAACTCGCCAGGAATGTTGTCAAATAATAGCGCCGAGAGGATAGGTTGGGTTAGGTTAGGTTATATTACGTTATTGATGTATATAAAGGTCCCACGGAATCATAGAGCCCAACAAGCCAGGAATGTTGTCAAATATTACAGCCGAGATGTGAAGTTGGGTTATTTTAGGTTAAATTACGTTATTGATGGATATGAAAGTCCCACGGAGACGTAGAAGCCAACAAGCCAGGAATGTTGTCAAATAATAGCGCCGAAAGGTTAGGTTGGGCTAAGTTAGGTTATATTAGGTTATTGATGTATATAAAAGTCCCACGGAGACGTAGAAGCCAACTCGCCAGGAATGTTGTCAAATAATAGCGCCGAGAGGTTAGGTTGGGTTATATAAGGTTATATTACGTTATTGATGGATATGAAGGTCTCACGGAGACGTAGAGGCCGACTCGCCAGGAATTTGGCAAATAATAGCGCCGAAAGTTTAGGTTGGGTTAGGTTAGGTTATATTACGTTATTGATGTATGTAAAAGCCCCACGGAAACGAAGAGGCCAACTCGCCAGGAATGTTGTCAAATAATAGCGCCGAGAGGTTTGGTTGGGTTATATAAGGTTATATTACGTTATTGATGGATATGAAGGCCTCACGGGGACGTAGAGGCCAACTCGCCAGGAATGTTGTCAAATATTACCGCCGAGATGTTAGGTTGGGTTAGGCTAGGTTATATTACGTTATTGATGGATATGAAAGTCCCACGGAGACGTAGAAGCCAAAGAGCCAGGAATGTTGTTAAATATTAGTACCGTGATGTTAGGTTGGGTTATGTTAGGTTATATTACGTTATTGATGTATATGAAGGCCCCACGGAGACGTAGAGGCCAACTCGACAGGAATGTTGTCAAATAATAGCGCCGAGAGGTTAGGTTGGGTTATATAAGGTTATATTACGTTATTGATGGATATGAAGGTCTCACGGATACGTAGAGGCCAACTCGCCAGGAATGTTGTCAAACAGTACCGCCGAGATGTTAGGTTGGGTTAGGTTAGGTTATATTACGTTATTGATGTATATAAAGGTCCCACGGAGACGTAGAGGCCAACTCGCCACGAATGTTGTCAAATATTACCGCCGAGATGTTAGGTTGGGTTAGGTTAGGTTATATTACGTTTTTGATGTATATGAAGGCCCCACGGAGACGTAGAGGCCAACCCGCCAGGAATGTTGTCACATATTACCGCCGAGATATTAGGTTTGGTTAGGTTGGGTTATATTACGTTATTGATGTATATAAAGGTCCCACGGAGACGCAGAGGCCAACTCGCCAGGAATGTTGTCAAATAATAGCGCCGAGAGGTTAGGTTGGGTTATATAAGGTTATATTACGTTATTGATGGATATGAAGGTCTCACGGAGACGTAGAGGCCAACTCGCCAGGAATTTGGCAAATAATAGCGCCGAAAGTTTAGGTTGGGTTAGGTTAGGTTATATTACGTTATTGATGTATGTAAAAGCCCCACGGAAACGAAGAGGCCAACTCGCCAGGAATATTGTCAAATATTAGTGCCGAGAGGTTGCGTTGTGTTAGGTTAGGTTACATTACGTTATTGGTGTATATAAAACTCCCACGGAGACGTAGAGGCCAGCTCGCAAGGAATATTGTCAAATAATAGCGCCGAGAGGTTAGATTGGGTTATATAAGGTTATATTACGTTATTGATGGATATGCAGGCCTCACGGAGACGTAGAGGCCAACTCGCCAGGAATGTTGTCAAATATTACAGCCGAGATGTTACGTTGGGTTAGGTTAGGTTATATTACGTTTTTTATGTATATGAAGGCCTCACGGAGACGTTGAAGCCAACAAGCCAGAAATGTGGTTAAACATTATCTCCGAGACGTTACTTTGGATTAGGTTAGGTTATATTACGTTATTGATGTATATAAAGGTCTCAGGGAAACGTAGAGGCCAACTCGCCAGGAATGTTGTCAAATATTAGTGCCGGGAGTTTGGGTTGTGTTAGGTTAGGTTATATTACGTTATTGATGTATATAAAGGCCCCACGGAGACGTAGAGGCCAACTCGCCAGGAATGTTGTCAAATATTACCGCCGAGATGTTAGGTTGGGTTAGGTTAGGTTATATTACGTTTTTGATGTATATGAAGGCGCCACGGAGACGTAGAGGCCAACTCGACAGGAATGTTGTCAAATAATAGCGCCGAGAGGTTAGGTTGGGTTATATAAGGTTATATTACGTTATTGATGGATATGAAGGCCTCACGGAGACGTAGAGGCCAACTCGCCAGGAATTTGGCAAATAATAGCGCCGAAAGTTTAGGTTGGGTTAGGTTAGGTTATATTACGTTATTGATGTATGTAAAAGCCCCACGGAAACGAAGAGGCCAACTCGCCAGGAATATTGTCAAATATTAGTGCCGAGAGGTTGCGTTGTGTTTGGTTAGGTTACATTACGTTATTGGTGTATATAAAACTCCCACGGCGACGTAGAGGCCAGCTCGCAAGGAATATTGTCAAATAATAGCGCCGAGAGTTTAGGTTGGGTTATATAAGGTTATATTACGTTATTGATGGATATGAAGGCCTCACGGAGACGTAGAGACCAACTCGCCAGGAATTTGGCAAATAATAGCGCCGAAAGTTTAGGTTGGGTTAGGTTAGGTTATATTACGTTATTGATGTATGTAAAAGCCCCACGGAAACGAAGAGGCCAACTCGCCAGGAATATTGTCAAATATTAGTGCCGAGAGGTTGCGTTGTGTTAGGTTAGGTTATATTACGTTATTGGTGTATATAAAACTCCCACGGAGACGTAGAGGCCAGCTCGCAAGGAATATTGTCAAATAATAGCGCCGAGAGGTTAGGTTGGGTTATATAAGGTTATATTACGTTATTGATGGATATGAAGGCCTCACGGAGACGTAGAGGCCAACTCGCCAGGAATGTTGTCAAATATTACCGCCGAGATGTTAGGTTGGGTTAGGCTAGGTTATATTACGTTATTGATGGATATGAAAGTCCCACGGAGACGTAGAAGCCAAAGAGCCAGGAATGTTGTTAAATATTAGTACCGTGATGTTAGGTTGGGTTAGGTTAGGTTATATTACGTTATTGATGTATATGAAGGCCCCACGGAGACGTAGAGGCCAACTCGACAGGAATGTTGTCAAATAATAGCGCCGAGAGGTTATGTTGGGTTATATAAGGTTATATTACGTTATTGATGGATATGAAGGTCTCACGGATACGTAGAGGCCAACTCGCCGGGAATGTTGTCAAACATTACCGCGGAGATGTTAGGTTGGGTTAGGTTAGGTTATATTACGTTATTGATGTATATAAACGTCCCACGGAATCAAAGAGGCCAACAAGCCAGGAATGTTGTCAAATATTACAGCCGAGATGTTAAGTTGGGTTATTTTAGGTTAAATTACGTTATTGATGGATATGAAAGTCCCACGGAGACGTAGAAGCCAACAAGCCAGGAATGTTGTTAAATATTAGTACCGAGATGTTAGGTTGTGTTAGGTTAGGTTATATTACGTTATGGATGTATATAAAGGTCTCAGGGAAACGTAGAGGCCAACAAGCCAGGAATGTGGTTAAACATTACCTCCGCGACGTTACTTTGGGTTAGGTTAGGTTATATTACGTTATTGATGTATATAAAATCCCCACGGAAACATAGAGGCCAACTCGCCAGGAATGTTGTGAAATATTAGTGCCGAGAGGTTGGGTTGTGCCAGGTTATGTTATATTACGTTATTGATGTATATAAAGGCCCCACGGAGACGTAGAGGCCAACTCGCCAGGAATATTGTCAAATATTAGTGCCGAGAGGTTGCGTTGTGTTAGGTTAGGTTATATTACGTTATTGGTGTATATAAAACTCCCACGTAGACGTAGAGGCCAGCTCGCAAGGAATATTGTCAAATAATAGCGCCGAGAGGTTAGGTTGGGTTATATAAAGTTATATTACGTTATTGATGGATATGAAGGCCTCACGGAGACGTAGAGGCCAACTCGCCAGGAATGTTGTCAAATATTACCGCCGAGATGTTAGGTTGGGTTAGGCTAGGTTATATTACGTTATTGATGGATATGAAAGTCCCACGGAGACGTAGAAGCCAAAGAGCCAGGAATGTTGTTAAATATTAGTACCGTGATGTTAGGTTGGGTTATGTTAGGTTATATTACGTTATTGATGTATATGAAGGCCCCACGGAGACGTAGAGGCCAACTCGACAGGAATGTTGTCAAATAATAGCGCCGAGAGGTTAGGTTGGGTTATATAAGGTTATATTACGTTATTGATGGATATGAAGGTCTCACGGATACGTAGAGGCCAACTCGCCAGGAATGTTGTCAAACAGTACCGCCGAGATGTTAGGTTGGGTTAGGTTAGGTTATATTACGTTATTGATGTATATAAAGGTCCCACGGAGACGTAGAGGCCAACTCGCCACGAATGTTGTCAAATATTACCGCCGAGATGTTAGGTTGGGTTAGGTTAGGTTATATTACGTTTTTGATGTATATGAAGGCCCCACGGAGACGTAGAGGCCAACCCGCCAGGAATGTTGTCACATATTACCGCCGAGATATTAGGTTTGGTTAGGTTGGGTTATATTACGTTATTGATGTATATAAAGGTCCCACGGAGACGCAGAGGCCAACTCGCCAGGAATGTTGTCAAATAATAGCGCCGAGAGGTTAGGTTGGGTTATATAAGGTTATATTACGTTATTGATGGATATGAAGGTCTCACGGAGACGTAGAGGCCAACTCGCCAGGAATTTGGCAAATAATAGCGCCGAAAGTTTAGGTTGGGTTAGGTTAGGTTATATTACGTTATTGATGTATGTAAAAGCCCCACGGAAACGAAGAGGCCAACTCGCCAGGAATATTGTCAAATATTAGTGCCGAGAGGTTGCGTTGTGTTAGGTTAGGTTACATTACGTTATTGGTGTATATAAAACTCCCACGGAGACGTAGAGGCCAGCTCGCAAGGAATATTGTCAAATAATAGCGCCGAGAGGTTAGATTGGGTTATATAAGGTTATATTACGTTATTGATGGATATGCAGGCCTCACGGAGACGTAGAGGCCAACTCGCCAGGAATGTTGTCAAATATTACAGCCGAGATGTTACGTTGGGTTAGGTTAGGTTATATTACGTTTTTTATGTATATGAAGGCCTCACGGAGACGTTGAAGCCAACAAGCCAGAAATGTGGTTAAACATTATCTCCGAGACGTTACTTTGGGTTAGGTTAGGTTATATTACGTTATTGATGTATATAAAGGTCTCAGGGAAACGTAGAGGCCAACTCGCCAGGAATGTTGTCAAATATTAGTGCCGGGAGTTTGGGTTGTGTTAGGTTAGGTTATATTACGTTATTGATGTATATAAAGGCCCCACGGAGACGTAGAGGCCAACTCGCCAGGAATGTTGTCAAATATTACCGCCGAGATGTTAGGTTGGGTTAGGTTAGGTTATATTACGTTTTTGATGTATATGAAGGCGCCACGGAGACGTAGAGGCCAACTCGACAGGAATGTTGTCAAATAATAGCGCCGAGAGGTTAGATTGGGTTATATAAGGTTATATTACGTTATTGATGGATATGCAGGCCTCACGGAGACGTAGAGGCCAACTCGCCAGGAATGTTGTCAAATATTACAGCCGAGATGTTACGTTGGGTTAGGTTAGGTTATATTACGTTTTTTATGTATATGAAGGCCTCACGGAGACGTTGAAGCCAACAAGCCAGAAATGTGGTTAAACATTATCTCCGAGACGCTACTTTGGGTTAGGTTAGGTTATATTGCGTTATTGATGGATATGAAGGTCTCACGGATACGTAGCGGCCAACTCGCCAGGAATGTTGTCAAACAGTACCGCCGAGATGTTAGGTTGGGTTAGGTTAGGTTATATTACGTTATTGATGTATATAAAGGTCCCACGGAATCATAGAGGCCAACAAGCCAGGAATGTTGTCAAATATTACAGCCGAGATGTTACGTTGGGTTACTTTAGGTTAAATGACGTTATTGATGGATATGAAAGTCCCACGGAGACGTAGAAGCCAAAGAGCCAGGAATGTTGTTAAATATTGGTACCGTGATGTTAGGTTGGGTTAGGTTAGGTTATATTACGTTATTGATGTATATAAAGTTCTCAGGGAAACGTAAAGGCCAACAAGCCAGGAATGTGGTTAAACATTACCTCCGAGACGTTACTTTGGGTTAGGTTAGGTTATATTACGTTATTGATGTATATAAAAGCCCCACGGAAACGTAGAGGCCAACTCGCGAGGAATGTTGTGAAATATTAGTGCCGAGAGGTTGGGTTGTGTTAGGTTAGGTTATATTACGTTATTGATGTATATAAAAGCCCCACGGAAACGTAGAGGCCAACTCGCCAGGAATGTTGTCAAATATTAGTGCCGTGAGGTTGGGTTGTGTTACGTTAGGTTATATTACGTTATTGGTGTATATAGAGGCCCCACGGAGACGTAGAGGCCAACTCGCCAGGAATGTTCTCAAATAATAGCGCCGAAAGGTTAGGTTGGGTTAGGTTATGCTATATTACGTTATTGATGTATATAAAAGTCCCGCGGGGACGTAGAGGCCAACTCGCCAGGAATGTTGTCAAATAATAGCGCCGAGAGGTTTGGTTGGGTTATATAAGGTTATATTACGTTATTGATGGATATGAAGGCCTCACGGGGACGTAGAGGCCAACTCGCCAGGAATGTTGTCAAATATTACCGCCGAGATGTTAGGTTGGGTTAGGTTAGGTTATAATACGTTATTGATGTATATAAAGGTCTCAGGAAACGTAGAGGCCAACAAGCCAGGAATGTGGTTAAACATTACCTCCGAGATGTTAGGTTGGGTTAGGTTATGTTATATTACGTTATTGATGCATATAAAAGCCCCACGGAAACGTAGAGGCCAACTCGCCAGGAATGTTGTCAAATATTAGTACCGAGATGTTAGGTTGTGTTAGGTTAAGTTATATTACGCTATTGATGTATATAAAAGCCCCACGGAAACGTAGAGGCCAACTCGCCAGGAATGTTGTCAAATATCAGTGCCGACAGGTTGGGTAGTGTTAGGTTAGGTTATATTACGAAATTGATGTATATAAAGGCCCCACGGAGACGTAGAGGCCAACTCGCCAGGAATGTTGTCATATAATAGCGCCGAAAGTTTAGGTTGGGTTAAGTTAGGTTATATTAGGTTATTGATGTATATAAAAGTCCCACGGTGACGTAGAGGATAACTCGCCAGGAATGTTGTCAAATAATAGCGCCGAGAGGTTAGGTTGGGTTAGGTTAGGTTATATTACGTTATTGATGTATATAAAGGTCCCACGGAATCATAGAGCCCAACAAGCCAGGAATGTTGTCAAATATTACAGCCGAGATGTGAAGTTGGGTTATTTTAGGTTAAATTACGTTATTGATGGATATGAAAGTCCCACGGAGACGTAGAAGCCAACAAGCCAGGAATGTTGTCAAATAATAGCGCCGAAAGGTTAGGTTGGGCTAAGTTAGGTTATATTAGGTTATTGATGTATATAAAAGTCCCACGGAGACGTAGAAGCCAACTCGCCAGGAATGTTGTCAAATAATAGCGCCGAGAGGTTAGGTTGGGTTATATAAGGTTATATTACGTTATTGATGGATATGAAGGTCTCACGGAGACGTAGAGGCCGACTCGCCAGGAATTTGGCAAATAATAGCGCCGAAAGTTTAGGTTGGGTTAGGTTAGGTTATATTACGTTATTGATGTATGTAAAAGCCCCACGGAAACGAAGAGGCCAACTCGCCAGGAATATTGTCAAATATTAGTGCCGAGAGGTTGCGTTGTGTTAGGTTAGATTATATTACGTTATTGGTGTATATAAAACTCCCACGGAGACGTAGAGGCCAGCTCGCAAGGAATATTGTCAAATAATAGCGCCGAGAGGTTAGGTTGGGTTAGGTTAGGTTATATTACGTTATTGATGTATATGAAGGCCCCACGGAGACGTAGAGGCCAACTCGACAGGAATGTTGTCAAATAATAGCGCCGAGAGGTTAGGTTGGGTTATATAAGGTAATATTACGTTATTGATGGATATGAAGGTCTAACGGATACGTAGAGGCCAACTCGCCAGGAATGTTGTCAAACAGTACCGCCGAGATGTTAGGTTGCGTTAGGTTATGTTATATTACGTTATTGATGTATATAAAGGTCCCACGGAATCATAGAGGCCAACAAGCCAGGAATGTTGTCAAATATTACAGCCGAGATGTTACGTTGGGTTATTTTAGGTTAAATTACGTTATTGATGGATATGAAAGTCCCACGGAGACGTAGAAGCCAAAGAGCCAGGAATGTTGTTAAATATTAGTACCGTGATGTTAGGTTGGGTTAGGTTAGGTTATATTACGTTATTGATGTATATAAAGGTCTCAGGGAAACGTAGACGCCAACAACCCAGGAATATGGTTAAACATTACCTCCGAGACGTTACTTTGGGTTAGGTTAGGTTATATTAGGTTATTGATGTATATAAAAGCCCCACGGAAACGTAGAGGCCAACTCGCCAGGAATGTTGTGAAATATTAGTGCCGAGAGGTTGGGTTGTGCTAGGTTAGGTTATATTACGTTATTGATGTATATAAAGGCCCCACGGAGACGTAGAGGCCAACTCGCCAGGAATGTTGTCAAATAATAGCGCCGAGAGGTTAGGTTGGGTTATATAAGGTTATATTACGTTATTGATGGATATGAAGGTCTCACGGAGACGTAGAGGCCAACTCGCCAGGAATTTGGCAAATAATAGCGCCGAAAGGTTAGGTTGGGTTAAGTTAGGTTATATTAGGTTATTGATGTATATAAAAGTCCCACGGTGACGTAGAGGATAACTCGCCAGGAATGTTGTCAAATAATAGCGCCGAGAGGATAGGTTGGGTTAGGTTAGGTTATATTACGTTATTGATGTATATAAAGGTCCCACGGAATCATAGAGCCCAACAAGCCAGGAATGTTGTCAAATATTACAGCCGAGATGTGAAGTTGGGTTATTTTAGGTTAAATTACGTTATTGATGGATATGAAAGTCCCACGGAGACGTAGAAGCCAACAAGCCAGGAATGTTGTCAAATAATAGCGCCGAAAGGTTAGGTTGGGCTAAGTTAGGTTATATTAGGTTATTGATGTATATAAAAGTCCCACGGAGACGTAGAAGCCAACTCGCCAGGAATGTTGTCAAATAATAGCGCCGAGAGGTTAGGTTGGGTTATATAAGGTTATATTACGTTATTGATGGATATGAAGGTCTCACGGAGACGTAGAGGCCGACTCGCCAGGAATTTGGCAAATAATAGCGCCGAAAGTTTAGGTTGGGTTAGGTTAGGTTATATTACGTTATTGATGTATGTAAAAGCCCCACGGAAACGAAGAGGCCAACTCGCCAGGAATGTTGTCAAATAATAGCGCCGAGAGGTTTGGTTGGGTTATATAAGGTTATATTACGTTATTGATGGATATGAAGGCCTCACGGGGACGTAGAGGCCAACTCGCCAGGAATGTTGTCAAATATTACCGCCGAGATGTTAGGTTGGGTTAGGTTAGGTTATAATACGTTATTGATGTATATAAAGGTCTCAGGAAACGTAGAGGCCAACAAGCCAGGAATGTGGTTAAACATTACCTCCGAGATGTTAGGTTGGGTTAGGTTATGTTATATTACGTTATTGATGCATATAAAAGCCCCACGGAAACGTAGAGGCCAACTCGCCAGGAATGTTGTCAAATATTAGTACCGAGATGTTAGGTTGTGTTAGGTTAAGTTATATTACGCTATTGATGTATATAAAAGCCCCACGGAAACGTAGAGGCCAACTCGCCAGGAATGTTGTCAAATATCAGTGCCGACAGGTTGGGTAGTGTTAGGTTAGGTTATATTACGAAATTGATGTATATAAAGGCCCCACGGAGACGTAGAGGCCAACTCGCCAGGAATGTTGTCATATAATAGCGCCGAAAGTTTAGGTTGGGTTAAGTTAGGTTATATTAGGTTATTGATGTATATAAAAGTCCCACGGTGACGTAGAGGATAACTCGCCAGGAATGTTGTCAAATAATAGCGCCGAGAGGTTAGGTTGGGTTAGGTTAGGTTATATTACGTTATTGATGTATATAAAGGTCCCACGGAATCATAGAGCCCAACAAGCCAGGAATGTTGTCAAATATTACAGCCGAGATGTGAAGTTGGGTTATTTTAGGTTAAATTACGTTATTGATGGATATGAAAGTCCCACGGAGACGTAGAAGCCAACAAGCCAGGAATGTTGTCAAATAATAGCGCCGAAAGGTTAGGTTGGGCTAAGTTAGGTTATATTAGGTTATTGATGTATATAAAAGTCCCACGGAGACGTAGAAGCCAACTCGCCAGGAATGTTGTCAAATAATAGCGCCGAGAGGTTAGGTTGGGTTATATAAGGTTATATTACGTTATTGATGGATATGAAGGTCTCACGGAGACGTAGAGGCCGACTCGCCAGGAATTTGGCAAATAATAGCGCCGAAAGTTTAGGTTGGGTTAGGTTAGGTTATATTACGTTATTGATGTATGTAAAAGCCCCACGGAAACGAAGAGGCCAACTCGCCAGGAATATTGTCAAATATTAGTGCCGAGAGGTTGCGTTGTGTTAGGTTAGATTATATTACGTTATTGGTGTATATAAAACTCCCACGGAGACGTAGAGGCCAGCTCGCAAGGAATATTGTCAAATAATAGCGCCGAGAGGTTAGGTTGGGTTATATAAGGTTATATTACGTTATTGATGGGTATGAAGGCCTCACGGAGACGTAGAGGCCAACTCGCCAGGAATGTTGTCAAATATTACCGCCGAGATGATAGGTTGGGTTAGGCTAGGTTATATTACGTTATTGATGGATATGGAAGTCCCACGGAGACGTAGAAGCCAAAGAGCCAGGAATGTTGTTAAATATTAGTACCGTGATGTTAGGTTGGGTTAGGTTAGGTTATATTACGTTATTGATGTATATGAAGGCCCCACGGAGACGTAGAGGCCAACTCGACAGGAATGTTGTCAAATAATAGCGCCGAGAGGTTAGGTTGGGTTATATAAGGTAATATTACGTTATTGATGGATATGAAGGTCTAACGGATACGTAGAGGCCAACTCGCCAGGAATGTTGTCAAACAGTACCGCCGAGATGTTAGGTTGGGTAATTTTAGGTTAAATTACGTTATTGATGGATATGAAAGTCCCACGGAGACGTAGAAGCCAAAGAGCCAGGAATGTTGTTAAATATTAGTACCGTGATGTTAGGTTGGGTTAGGTTAGGTCATATTACGTTATTGATGTATATAAAGGTCTCAGGGAAACGTAGACGCCAACAACCCAGGAATATGGTTAAACATTACCTCCGAGACGTTACTTTGGGTTAGGTTAGGTTATATTAGGTTATTGATGTATATAAAAGCCCCACGGAAACGTAGAGGCCAACTCGCCAGGAATGTTGTGAAATATTAGTGCCGAGAGGTTGGGTTGTGCTAGGTTAGGTTATATTACGTTATTGATGTATATAAAGGCCCCACGGAGACGTAGAGGCCAACTCGCCAGGAATGTTGTCAAATAATAGCGCCGAGAGGTTAGGTTGGGTTATATAAGGTTATATTACGTTATTGATGGATATGAAGGTCTCACGGAGACGTAGAGGCCAACTCGCCAGGAATTTGGCAAATAATAGCGCCGAAAGGTTAGGTTGGGTTAAGTTAGGTTATATTAGGTTATTGATGTATATAAAAGTCCCACGGTGACGTAGAGGATAACTCGCCAGGAATGTTGTCAAATAATAGCGCCGAGAGGTTAGGTTGGGTTAGGTTAGGTTATATTACGTTATTGATGTATATAAAGGTCCCACGGAATCATAGAGCCCAACAAGCCAGGAATGTTGTCAAATATTACAGACGAGATGTGAAGTTGGGTTATTTTAGGTTAAATTACGTTATTGATGGATATGAAAGTCCCACGGAGACGTAGAAGCCAACAAGCCAGGAATGTTGTCAAATAATAGCGCCGAAAGGTTAGGTTGGGCTAAGTTAGGTTATATTAGGTTATTGATGTATATAAAAGTCCCACGGAGACGTAGAAGCCAACTCGCCAGGAATGTTGTCAAATAATAGCGCCGAGAGGTTAGGTTGGGTTATATAAGGTTATATTACGTTATTGATGGATATGAAGGTCTCACGGAGACGTAGAGGCCGACTCGCCAGGAATGTTGTCAAACAGTACCGCCGAGATGTTAGGTTGCGTTAGGTTATGTTATATTACGTTATTGATGTATATAAAGGTCCCACGGAATCATAGAGGCCAACAAGCCAGGAATGTTGTCAAATATTACAGCCGAGATGTTACGTTGGGTTATTTTAGGTTAAATTACGTTATTGATGGATATGAAAGTCCCACGGAGACGTAGAAGCCAAAGAGCCAGGAATGTTGTTAAATATTAGTACCGTGATGTTAGGTTGGGTTAGGTTAGGTTATATTACGTTATTGATGTATATAAAGGTCTCAGGGAAACGTAGACGCCAACAACCCAGGAATATGGTTAAACATTACCTCCGAGACGTTACTTTGGGTTAGGTTAGGTTATATTAGGTTATTGATGTATATAAAAGCCCCACGGAAACGTAGAGGCCAACTCGCCAGGAATGTTGTGAAATATTAGTGCCGAGAGGTTGGGTTGTGCTAGGTTAGGTTATATTACGTTATTGATGTATATAAAGGCCCCACGGAGACGTAGAGGCCAACTCGCCAGGAATGTTGTCAAATAATAGCGCCGAGAGGTTAGGTTGGGTTATATAAGGTTATATTACGTTATTGATGGATATGAAGGTCTCACGGAGACGTAGAGGCCAACTCGCCAGGAATTTGGCAAATAATAGCGCCGAAAGGTTAGGTTGGGTTAAGTTAGGTTATATTAGGTTATTGATGTATATAAAAGTCCCACGGTGACGTAGAGGATAACTCGCCAGGAATGTTGTCAAATAATAGCGCCGAGAGGTTAGGTTGGGTTAGGTTAGGTTATATTACGTTATTGATGTATATAAAGGTCCCACGGAATCGTAGAGCCCAACAAGCCAGGAATGTTGTCAAATATTACAGCCGAGATGTGAAGTTGGGTTATTTTAGGTTAAATTACGTTATTGATGGATATGAAAGTCCCACGGAGACGTAGAAGCCAACAAGCCAGGAATGTTGTCAAATAATAGCGCCGAAAGGTTAGGTTGGGCTAAGTTAGGTTATATTAGGTTATTGATGTATATAAAAGTCCCACGGAGACGTAGAAGCCAACTCGCCAGGAATGTTGTCAAATAATAGCGCCGAGAGGTTAGGTTGGGTTATATAAGGTTATATTACGTTATTGATGGATATGAAGGTCTCACGGAGACGTAGAGGCCGACTCGCCAGGAATTTGGCAAATAATAGCGCCGAAAGTTTAGGTTGGGTTAGGTTAGGTTATATTACGTTATTGATGTATGTAAAAGCCCCACGGAAACGAAGAGGCCAACTCGCCAGGAATATTGTCAAATATTAGTGCCGAGAGGTTGCGTTGTGTTAGGTTAGATTATATTACGTTATTGGTGTATATAAAACTCCCACGGAGACGT
The DNA here is from genome assembly GCA_963969225.1 of Xylocopa violacea. NCBI lineage: Eukaryota > Metazoa > Arthropoda > Insecta > Hymenoptera > Apidae > Xylocopa > Xylocopa violacea. Next base: position 7,124,206 of record CAXAJV010000001.1, read on the forward strand.
AGAGGCCAGCTCGCAAGGAATATTGTCAAATAATAGCGCCGAGAGGTTAGGTTGGGTTATATAAGGTTATATTACGTTATTGATGGGTATGAAGGCCTCACGGAGACGTAGAGGCCAACTCGCCAGGAATGTTGTCAAATATTACCGCCGAGATGTTAGGTTGGGTTAGGCTAGGTTATATTACGTTATTGATGGATATGAAAGTCCCACGGAGACGTAGAAGCCAAAGAGCCAGGAATGTTGTTAAATATTAGTACCGTGATGTTAGGTTGGGTTAGGTTAGGTTATATTACGTTATTGATGTATATGAAGGCCCCACGGAGACGTAGAGGCCAACTCGACAGGAATGTTGTCAAATAATAGCGCCGAGAGGTTAGGTTGGGTTATATAAGGTAATATTACGTTATTGATGGATATGAAGGTCTAACGGATACGTAGAGGCCAACTCGCCAGGAATGTTGTCAAACAGTACCGCCGAGATGTTAGGTTGCGTTAGGTTATGTTATATTACGTTATTGATGTATATAAAGGTCCCACGGAATCATAGAGGCCAACAAGCCAGGAATGTTGTCAAATATTACAGCCGAGATGTTACGTTGGGTTATTTTAGGTTAAATTACGTTATTGATGGATATGAAAGTCCCACGGAGACGTAGAAGCCAAAGAGCCAGGAATGTTGTTAAATATTAGTACCGTGATGTTAGGTTGGGTTAGGTTAGGTTATATTACGTTATTGATGTATATAAAGGTCTCAGGGAAACGTAGACGCCAACAACCCAGGAATATGGTTAAACATTACCTCCGAGACGTTACTTTGGGTTAGGTTAGGTTATATTAGGTTATTGATGTATATAAAAGCCCCACGGAAACGTAGAGGCCAACTCGCCAGGAATGTTGTGAAATATTAGTGCCGAGAGGTTGGGTTGTGCTAGGTTAGGTTATATTACGTTATTGATGTATATAAAGGCCCCACGGAGACGTAGAGGCCAACTCGCCAGGAATGTTGTCAAATAATAGCGCCGAGAGGTTAGGTTGGGTTATATAAGGTTATATTACGTTATTGATGGATAAGAAGGTCTCACGGAGACGTAGAGGCCAACTCGCCAGGAATTTGGCAAATAATAGCGCCGAAAGGTTAGGTTGGGTTAAGTTAGGTTATATTAGGTTATTGATGTATATAAAAGTCCCACGGTGACGTAGAGGATAACTCGCCAGGAATGTTGTCAAATAATAGCGCCGAGAGGTTAGGTTGGGTTAGGTTAGGTTATATTACGTTATTGATGTATATAAAGGTCCCACGGAATCATAGAGCCCAACAAGCCAGGAATGTTGTCAAATATTACAGCCGAGATGTGAAGTTGGGTTATTTTAGGTTAAATTACGTTATTGATGGATATGAAAGTCCCACGGAGACGTAGAAGCCAACAAGCCAGGAATGTTGTCAAATAATAGCGCCGAAAGGTTAGGTTGGGCTAAGTTAGGTTATATTAGGTTATTGATGTATATAAAAGTCCCACGGAGACGTAGAAGCCAACTCGCCAGGAATGTTGTCAAATAATAGCGCCGAGAGGTTAGGTTGGGTTATATAAGGTTATATTACGTTATTGATGGATATGAAGGTCTCACGGAGACGTAGAGGCCGACTCGCCAGGAATTTGGCAAATAATAGCGCCGAAAGTTTAGGTTGGGTTAGGTTAGGTTATATTACGTTATTGATGTATGTAAAAGCCCCACGGAAACGAAGAGGCCAACTCGCCAGGAATATTGTCAAATATTAGTGCCGAGAGGTTGCGTTGTGTTAGGTTAGATTATATTACGTTATTGGTGTATATAAAACTCCCACGGAGACGTAGAGGCCAGCTCGCAAGGAATATTGTCAAATAATAGCGCCGAGAGGTTAGGTTGGGTTATATAAGGTTATATTACGTTATTGATGGGTATGAAGGCCTCACGGAGACGTAGAGGCCAACTCGCCAGGAATGTTGTCAAATATTACCGCCGAGATGTTAGGTTGGGTTAGGCTAGGTTATATTACGTTATTGATGGATATGAAAGTCCCACGGAGACGTAGAAGCCAAAGAGCCAGGAATGTTGTTAAATATTAGTACCGTGATGTTAGGTTGGGTTAGGTTAGGTTATATTACGTTATTGATGTATATGAAGGCCCCACGGAGACGTAGAGGCCAACTCGACAGGAATGTTGTCAAATAATAGCGCCGAGAGGTTAGGTTGGGTTATATAAGGTAATATTACGTTATTGATGGATATGAAGGTCTCACGGATACGTAGAGGCCAACTCGCCAGGAATGTTGTCAAACAGTACCGCCGAGATGTTAGGTTGGGTTAGGTTAGGTTATATTACGTTATTGATGTATATAAAGGTCCCACGGAAACGTAGAGGCCAACTCGCCAGGAATGTTGTCAAATATTAGTGCCGAGAGGTTGGGTAGTGTTAGGTTAGGTTATATTACGAGATTGATGTATATAAAGGCCCCACGGATACGTAGAGGCCAACTCGCCACGAATGTTGTCAAATATTACCGCCGAGATGTTAGGTTGGGTTAGGTTAGGTTATATTACGTTTTTGATGTATATGAAGGCCCCACGGAGACGTAGAGGCCAACTCGACAGGAATGTTGCCAAATAATAGCGCCGAGAGGTTAGGTTGGGTTAGGTTAGGTTATATTACGTTATTGATGTATATAAAGGCCCCACAGAGACGTAGAGGCCAACTCGCCAGGAATGTTGTCAATTAATAGCGCCGAAAGGTTAGGTTGGGTTAAGTTAGGTTATATTAGGTTATTGATGTATATAAAAGTCCCACGGAGACGTAGAGACCAACTCGCCAGGAATGTTGTCAAATAATAGCGCCGAAAGTTTAGGTTGGGTTAGGTTAGGTTATATTACGTTATTGATGTATGTAAAAGCCCCACGGAAACGAAGAGGCCAACTCGCCAGGAATATTGTCAAATATTAGTGCCGAGAGGTTGCGTTGTGTTAGGTTAGGTTATATTACGTTATTGGTGTATATAAAACTCCCACGGAGACGTAGAGGCCAGCTCGCAAGGAATATTGTCAAATAATAGCGCCGAGAGGTTAGGTTGGGTTATATAAGGTTATATTACGTTATTAATGGATATGAAGGCCTCACGGAGACGTAGAGGCCAACTCGCCAGGAATGTTGTCAAATATTACCACCGAGATGTTAGGTTGGGTTAGGCTAGGTTATATTACGTTATTGATGTATATAAAGGTCCCACGGAAACATAGAGGCCAACAAGCCAGGAATGTTGCCAAATATTACAGCCGAGATGTTACGTTGGGTTATTTTAGGTTAAATTACGTTATTGATGGATATGAATGTCCCACGGAGACGTAGAGGCCAACAAGCCAGGAATGTTGTCAAATATTACAGCCGAGATGTTACGTTGGGTTAGGTTAGGTTATATTACGTTTTTGATGTATATGAAGGCCACACGGAGACGTAGAAGCCAACAAGCCAGGAATGTGGTTAAACATTACCTCCGAGACGTTACTTTGGGTTAGGTTAGGTTATATTACGTTATTGATGTATATAAAGGTCTCAGGGAAACGTAGAGGCCAACTCGCCAGGAATGTTGTCAAACATTACCGCCGAGAAGTTAGGTTGGGTTAGGTTATGTTATATTACGTTATTGATGTATATAAAAGCCCCACGGAAACGTAGAGGCCAACTCGCCAGGAATGTTGTCAAATATTAGTGCCGTGAGGTTGGGTTGTGTTAGGTTAGGTTATATTACGTTATTGGTGTATATAAAGGCCCCACGGAGACGTAGAGGCCAACTCGCCAGGAATGTTCTCAAATAATAGCGCCGAAAGGTTAAGTTGGGTTAGGTTAGGTTATATTACGTTATTGATGTATATAAAGGTCTCAGGAAACGTAGAGGCCAACAAGCCAGGAATGTGGTTAAACATTACCTCCGAGATGTTAGGTTGGGTTAGGTTATGTTATATTACGTTATTGATGTATATAAAAGCCCCACGGAAACGTAGAGGCCAACTCGCCAGGAATGTTGTCAAATATTAGTACCGAGATGTTAGGTTGTGTTAGGTTAAGTTATATTACGCTATTGATGTATATAAAAGCCCCACGGAAACGTAGAGGCCAACTCGCCAGGAATGTTGTCAAATATCAGTGCCGACAGGTTGGGTAGTGTTAGGTTAGGTTATATTACGAAATTGATGTATATAAAGGCCCCACGGAGACGTAGAGGCCAACTCGCCAGGAATGTTGTCAAACATTACCGCGGAGATGTTAGGTTGGGTTAAGTTAGGTTATATTAGGTTATTGATGTATATAAAAGTCCCACGGTGACGTAGAGGATAACTCGCCAGGAATGTTGTCAAATAATAGCGCCGAGAGGTTAGGTCGGGTTAGGTTAGGTTATATTACGTTATTGATGTGTATAAAGGTCCCACGGAATCATAGAGCCCAACAAGCCAGGAATGTTGTCAAATATTACAGCCGAGATGTGAAGTTGGGTTATTTTAGGTTAAATTACGTTATTGATGGATATGAAAGTCCCACGGAGACGTAGAAGCCAAAGAGCCAGGAATGTTGTTAAATATTAGTACCGTGATGTTAGGTTGGGTTAGGTTAGGTTATATTACGTTATTGATGTATATGAAGGCCCCACGGAGACGTAGAGGCCAACTCGACAGGAATGTTGTCAAATAATAGCGCCGAGAGGTTAGGTTGGGTTATATAAGGTAATATTACGTTATTGATGTATATAAAGGTCTCAGGAAACGTAGAGGCCAACAAGCCAGGAATGTGGTTAAACATTACCTCCGAGATGTTAGGTTGGGTTAGGTTATGTTATATTACGTTATTGATGTATATAAAAGCCCCACGGAAACGTAGAGGCCAACTCGCCAGGAATGTTGTCAAATATTAGTACCGAGATGTTAGGTTGTGTTAGGTTAAGTTATATTACGCTATTGATGTATATAAAAGCCCCACGGAAACGTAGAGGCCAACTCGCCAGGAATGTTGTCAAATATCAGTGCCGACAGGTTAGGTTGGGTTATATAAGGTAATATTACGTTATTGATGGATATGAAGGTCTCACGGATACGTAGAGGCCAACTCGCCAGGAATGTTGTCAAACAGTACCGCCGTGATGTTAGGTTGCGTTAGGTTAGGTTATATTACGTTATTGATGTATATAAAGGTCCCACGGAATCATAGAGGCCAACAAGCCAGGAATGTTGTCAAATATTACAGGCGAGATGTTACGTTGGGTTATTTTAGGTTAAATTACGTTATTGATGGATATGAAAGTCCCACGGAGACGTAGAAGCCAAAGAGCCAGGAATGTTGTTAAATATTAGTACCGTGATGTTAGGTTGGGTTAGGTTAGGTTATATTACGTTATTGATGTATATAAAGGTCTCAGGGAAACGTAGACGCCAACAACCCAGGAATATGGTTAAACATTACCTCCGAGACGTTACTTTGGGTTAGGTTAGGTTATATTACGTTATTGATGTATATAAAAGCCCCACGGAAACGTTGAGGCCAACTCGCCAGGAATGTTGTGAAATATTAGTGCCGAGAGGTTGGGTTGTGCTAGGTTAGGTTATATTACGTTATTGATGTATATAAAGGCCCCACGGAGACGTAGAGGCCAACTCGCCAGGAATGTTGTCAAATAATAGCGCCGAGAGGTTAGGTTGGGTTAGGTTAGGTTATATTACGTTTTTGATGTATATGAAGGCCCCACGGAGACGTAGAGGCCAACTCGACAGGAATGTTGTCAAATAATAGCGCCGAGAGGTTAGGTTGGGTTAGGTTAGGTTATATTACGTTATTGATGTATATAAAGGCCCCACGGAGACGTAGAGGCCAACTCGCCAGGAATGTTGTCAATTAATAGCGCCGAAAGGTTAGGTTGGGTTAAGTTAGGTTATATTACGTTATTGATGTATATAAAAGCCCCACGGAAACGTAGAGGCCAACTCGCCAGGAATGTTGTCAAATATTAGTGCCGTGAGGTTGGGTTGTGTTACGTTAGGTTATATTACGTTATTGGTGTATATAAAGGCCCCACGGAGACGTAGAGGCCAACTCGCCAGGAATGTTGTCAAATAATAGCGCCGAAAGGTTAGGTTGGGTTAAGTTAGGTTATATTAAGTTATTGATGTATATAAAAGTCCCACGGTGACGTAGAGGATAACTCGCCAGGAATGTTGTCAAATAATAGCGCCGAGAGGTTAGGTTGGGTTAGGTTAGGTTATATTACGTTATTGATGTATATAAAGGTCCCACGGAATCATAGAGCCCAACAAGCCAGGAATGTTGTCAAATATTACAGCCGAGATGTGAAGTTGGGTTATTTTAGGTTAAATTACGTTATTGATGGATATGAAAGTCCCACGGAGACGTAGAAGCCAACAAGGCAGGAATGTTGTCAAATAATAGCGCCGAAAGGTTAGGTTGGGCTAAGTTAGGTTATATTAGGTTATTGATGTATATAAAAGTCCCACGGAGACGTAGAAGCCAACTCGCCAGGAATGTTGTCAAATAATAGCGCCGAGAGGTTAGGTTGGGTTATATAAGGTTATATTACGTTATTGATGGATATGATGGTCTCACGGAGACGTAGAGGCCGACTCGCCAGGAATTTGGCAAATAATAGCGCCGAAAGTTTAGGTTGGGTTAGGTTAGGTTATATTACGTTATTGATGTATGTAAAAGCCCCACGGAAACGAAGAGGCCAACTCGCCAGGAATATTGTCAAATATTAGTGCCGAGAGGTTGCGTTGTGTTAGGTTAGATTATATTACGTTATTGGTGTATATAAAACTCCCACGGAGACGTAGAGGCCAGCTCGCAAGGAATATTGTCAAATAATAGCGCCGAGAGGTTAGGTTGGGTTATATAAGGTTATATTACGTTATTGATGGGTATGAAGGCCTCACGGAGACGTAGAGGCCAACTCGCCAGGAATGTTGTCAAATATTACCGCCGAGATGTTAGGTTGGGTTAGGCTAGGTTATATTACGTTATGGATGGATATGAAAGTCCCACGGAGACGTAGAAGCCAAAGAGCCAGGAATGTTGTTAAATATTAGTACCGTGATGTTAGGTTGGGTTAGGTTAGGTTATATTACGTTATTGATGTATATAAAGGTCTCAGGGAAACGTAGACGCCAACAACCCAGGAATATGGTTAAACATTACCTCCGAGACGTTACTTTGGGTTAGGTTAGGTTATATTACGTTATTGATGTATATAAAAGCCCCACGGAAACGTAGAGGCCAACTCGCCAGGAATGTTGTCAAATATTAGTGCCGAGAGGTTGGGTAGTGTTAGGTTAGGTTATATTACGAGATTGATGTATATAAAGGCCCCACGGAGACGTAGAGGCCAACTCGCCACGAATGTTGTCAAATATTACCGCCGAGATGTTAGGTTGGGTTAGGTTAGGTTATATTACGTTTTTGATGTATATGAAGGCCCCACGGAGACGTAGAGGCCAACTCGCCACGAATGTTGTCAAATATTACAGCCGAGATGTTACGTTGGGTTAGGTTAGGTTATATTACGTTTTTGATGTATATGAAGGCCACACGGAGACGTAGAAGCCAACAAGCCAGGAATGTGGTTAAACATTACCTCCGAGACGTTACTTTGGGTTAGGTTAGGTTGTATTACGTTATTGATGTATATAAAGGTCTCAGGGAAACGTAGAGGCCAACTCGCCAGGAATGTTGTCAAACATTACCGCCGAGAAGTTAGGTTGGGTTAGGTTATGTTATATTACGTTATTGATGTATATAAAGGTCAGGAAACGTAGAGGCCAACAAGCCAGGAATGTGGTTAAACATTACCTCCGAGACGTTACTTTGGGTTAGGTTAGGTTATATTACGTTATTGATGTATGTAAAAGCCCCGCGGAAACGTAGAGGCCAACTCGCCAGGAATGTTGTCAAATATTAGTACCGAGATGTTAGGTTGTGTTAAGTTAAGTTATATTACGCTATTGATGGATATAAAAGCCCCACGGAAACGTAGAGGCCAACTCGCCAGGAATGTTGTCAAATATCAGTGCCGAGAGGTTGGGTAGTGTTAGGTTAGGTTATATTACGAAATTGATGTATATAAAGGCCCCACGGAGACGTAGAGGCCAACTCGCCAGGAATGTTGTCAAATAATAGCGCCGAGAAGTTAGGTTGGGTTATATAAGGTTATATTACGTTATTGACGGATATGAAGGCCTGACGGAGACGTAGAGGCCAACTCGCCAGGAATGTTGTAAAATATTACAGCCGAGATGTTACGTTGGGTTAGGTTAGGTTATATTACGTTTTTGATGTATATGAAGGCCTCACGGAGACGTAGAAGCCAACAAGCCAGGAATGTGGTTAAACATTACCTCCGAGACGTTACTTTGGGTTAGGTTAGGTTATATTACGTTATTGATGTATATAAAGGTCTCAGGGAAACGTAGAGGCCAACTCGCCAGGAATGTTGTCAAATATTAGTGCCGGGAGTTTGGGTTGTGTTAGGTTAGGTTATATTACGTTATTGATGTATATAAAGGCCCCACGGAGACGTAGAGGCCAACTCGCCAGGAATGTTGTCAAATATTACCGCCGAAATGTTAGGTTGGGTTAGGTTAGGTTATATTACGTTTTTGATGTATATGAAGGCCCCACGGAGACGTAGAGGCCAGCTCGCAAGGAATATTGTCAAATAATAGCGCCGAGAGGTTAGGTTGGGTTATATAAGGTTATATTACGTTATTGATGGATATGAAGGTCTCACGGATACGTAGATGCCAACTCGCCAGGAATGTTGTCAAACATTACCGCCGAGATGTTAGGTTGGGTTAGGTTAGTTTATATTACGTTATTGATGTATATAAAGGTCCCACGGAATCATAGAGGCCAACAAGCCAGGAATGTTGTCAAATATTACAGCCGAGATGTTACGTTGGGTTATTTTAGGTTAAATAACGTTATTGATGGATATGAAAGTCCCACAGAGACGTAGAAGCCAACAAGCCAGGAATGTTGTTAAATATTAGTACCGAGATGTTAGGTTGGGTTAGGTTAGGTTATATTACGTTATTGATGTATATAAAGGCCCCACTGAGACATAGAGTCCAACTCGCCAGGAATGTTGTCAAATATTACCGCCGAGATGTTAGGTTGGGATAGGTGAGGTTATATTACGTTATTGATGTATATAAAAGTCTCAGGCAAACGTAGAGGCCAACAAGCCAGGAATGTGGTTAAACATTACCTCCGAGACGTTTCTTTGGGTTAGGTTTGGTTATATTACGTTACTGATGTATATGAAAGCCCCATGGAAACGTAGAGGCCAACTCGCCAGGAATGTTGTCAAATATTAGTGCCGAGAGGTTGGGTTGTGTTAGGTTAGGTTATATTACGTTATTGGTGTATATAAAGGCCCCACGGAGACGTAAAGGCCAACTCGCCAGGAATGTTGTCAAACAATAGCGCCGAAAGGTTAGGTTGGGTTAGGTTAGGTTATATTACGTTTTTGATGTATATGAAGGCCCCACGGAGACGTAGAGGCCAACTCGACAGGAATGTTGTTAAATATTAGTACCGAGATGTTAGGTTGGGTTAGGTTAGGTTATATTACGTTATTGATGGATATGAAGGTCTCACGGAGACGTAGAGCCCAACTCGCCAGGAATGTTGTCAAATAATAGCGCCGAGAGGTTAGGTTGGGTTATATAAGGTTATATTACGTTATTGATGGATATGAAGTCCTCACGGAGACGTAGAGGCCAACTCGCCAGGACTGTTGTCAAATATTACCGCCGAGATGTTAGGTTGGGTTAGGTTAGGTTATATTACGTTATTGATGTATATAAAGGTCCCACGGAAACATAGAGGCCAACAAGCCAGGAATGTTTTCAAATATTACAGCCGAGATGTTACGTTGGGTTATTTTAGGTTAAATTACGTTATTGATGGATATGAATATCGCACAGAGACGTAGAGGTCAACAAGCCAGGAATGTTGTCAAATATTACAGCCGAGATGTTACGTTGGGTTAGGTTAGGTTATATTACGTTTTTGATGTATATGAAGGCCTCACGGAGACGTAGAAGCCAACAAGCCAGGAATGTGGTTAAACATTACCTCCGAGACGTTACTTTGGGTTAGGTTATGTTATATTACGTTATTGATGTATATAAAGGTCTCAGGGAAACGTAGAGGCCAACTCGCCAGGAATGTTGTCAAATATTAGTGCCGGGAGTTTGGGTTGTGTTAGGTTAGGTTATATTACGTTATTGATGTATATAAAGGCCCCACGGAGACGTAGAGGCCAACTCGCCAGGAATGTTGTCAAATATTACCGCCGAGATGTTAGGTTGGGTTAGGTTAGGTTATATTACGTTTTTGATGTATATGAAGGCCCCACGGAGACGTAGAGGCCAGCTCGCAAGGAATATTGTCAAATAATAGCGCCGAGAGGTTAGGTTGGGTTATATAAGGTTATATTACGTTATTGATGGATATGAAGGTCTCACGGATACGTAGATGCCAACTCGCCAGGAATGTTGTCAAACATTACCGCCGAGATGTTAGGTTGGGATAGGTTAGGTTATATTACGTTATTGATGTATAGAAAAGTCTCAGGCAAACGTAGAGGCCAACAAGCCAGGAATGTGGTTGAACATTACCTCCGAGACGTTACTTTGGGTTAGGTTAGGTTACATTACGTTATTGATGTATATGAAAGCCCCACGGAAACGTAGGGGCCAACTCGCCACGAATGTTGTCAAATAATAGCGCCGAAAGGTTAGGTTGGGTTAGGTTAGGTTATATAACGTTATTGATGTATATAAAAGTCCCACGGAGACGTAGAGGCCAACTCGACAGGAATGTTGTCAAATAATAGCGCCGAGAGGTTAGGTTGGGTTATATAAGGTTATATTACGTTATTGATGGATATGAAGGTCTCACGGAGAGGTAGCGGCCAACTCGCCAGGAATGTTGTCAAACATTACCGCCGAGATGTTAGGTTAGGTTAGGTTAGGTTATATTACGTTATTGATGTATATAAAGGTCCCACGGAAACATAGAGGCCAACAAGCCAGGAATGTTGTCGAATATTACAGCCGAGATGTTACGTTGGGTTATTTTAGGTTATATTACGTTATTGATGGATATGAATGTCCCACGGAGACGTAGAGGCCAACAAGCCAGGAATGTTGTCAAATATTACCGCCGAGATGTTAGGTTGGGTTAGGTTAGGTTATATTATGTTTTTGATGTATATGAAGGCCCCACGGAGACGTAGAGGCCAACACGCCAGGAATTTTGTCAAATAATAGCGCCGAAAGGTTAGGTTGGGTTAGGTTAGGTTATATTACGTTATTGATGTGCATAAAAGTCCCACGGAGACGTAGAGGCCAACTCGCCAGGAATGTTGTCATATAATAGCGCCGAGAGGTTAGGTTGGGTTATATAAGGTTATATTACGTTATTGACGGATATGAAGGCCTGACGGAGACGTAGAGGCCAACTCGCCAGGAATGTTGTCAAATATTACAGCCGAGATGTTACGTTGGGTTAGGTTAGGTTATATTACGTTTTTGATGTATATAAAGGCCTCACGGAGACGTAGAAGCCAACAAGCCAGGAATGTGGTTAAACATTACCTCCGAGTCGTTACTTTGGGTTAGGTTAGGTTATATTACGTTATTGATGTATATGAAAGCCCCACGGAAACGTAGAGGCCAACTCGCCAGGAATGTTGTCAAATATTAGTGCCGAGAGGTTGGGTTGTGTTAGGTTAGGTTATATTACGTTATTGGTGTATATAAAGGCCCCACGGAGACTTAGAGGCCAACTCGCCAGGAATGTTGTCAAATAATAGCGCCGAAAGGTTAGGTTGGGTTAGGTTAGGTTATATTACGTTATTGATGTATATAAAAGTCCGACGGAGACGTAGAGGCCAACTCGACAGGAATGTTGTCAAATATTACCGCCGAGATGTTAGGTTGGGTTAGGTTAGGTTATAATACGTTATTGATGTATATAAAGGTCTCAGGAAACGTAGAGGCCAACAAGCCAGGAATGTGGTTAAACATTACCTCCGAGATGTTAGGTTGGGTTAGGTTATGTTATATTACGTTATTGATGTATATAAAAGCCCCACGGAAACGTAGAGGCCAACTCGCCAGGAATGTTGTCAAATATTAGTACCGAGATGTTAGGTTGTGTTAGGTTAAGTTATATTACGCTATTGATGTATATAAAAGCCCCACGGAAACGTAGAGGCCAACTCGCCAGGAATGTTGTCAAATATCAGTGCCGACAGGTTGGGTAGTGTTAGGTTAGGTTATATTACGAAATTGATGTATATAAAGGCCCCACGGAGACGTAGAGGCCAACTCGCCAGGAATGTTGTCAAATAATAGCGCCGAAAGGTTAGGTTGGGTTAAGTTAGGTTATATTAAGTTATTGATGTATATAAAAGTCCCACGGTGACGTAGAGGATAACTCGCCAGGAATGTTGTCAAATAATAGCGCCGAGAGGTTAGGTTGGGTTAGGTTAGGTTATATTACGTTATTGATGTATATAAAGGTCCCACGGAATCATAGAGCCCAACAAGCCAGGAATGTTGTCAAATATTACAGCCGAGATGTGAAGTTGGGTTATTTTAGGTTAAATTACGTTATTGATGGATATGAAAGTCCCACGGAGACGTAGAAGCCAACAAGCCAGGAATGTTGTCAAATAATAGCGCCGAAAGGTTAGGTTGGGCTAAGTTAGGTTATATTAGGTTATTGATGTATATAAAAGTCCCACGGAGACGTAGAAGCCAACTCGCCAGGAATGTTGTCAAATAATAGCGCCGAGAGGTTAGGTTGGGTTATATAAGGTTATATTACGTTATTGATGGATATGAAGGTCTCACGGAGACGTAGAGGCCGACTCGCCAGGAATTTGGCAAATAATAGCGCCGAAAGTTTAGGTTGGGTTAGGTTAGGTTATATTACGTTATTGATGTATGTAAAAGCCCCACGGAAACGAAGAGGCCAACTCGCCAGGAATATTGTCAAATATTAGTGCCGAGAGGTTGCGTTGTGTTAGGTTAGATTATATTACGTTATTGGTGTATATAAAACTCCCACGGAGACGTAGAGGCCAGCTCGCAAGGAATATTGTCAAATAATAGCGCCGAGAGGTTAGGTTGGGTTATATAAGGTTATATTACGTTATTGATGGGTATGAAGGCATCACGGAGACGTAGAGGCCAACTCGCCAGGAATGTTGTCAAATATTACCGCCGAGATGTTAGGTTGGGTTAGGCTAGGTAATATTACGTTATTGATGGATATGAAAGTCCCACGGAGACGTAGAAGCCAAAGAGCCAGGAATGTTGTTAAATATTAGTACCGTGATGTTAGGTTGGGTTAGGTTAGGTTATATTACGTTATTGATGTATATAAAGGTCTCAGGGAAACGTAGACGCCAACAACCCAGGAATATGGTTAAACATTACCTCCGAGACGTTACTTTGGGTTAGGTTAGGTTATATTACGTTATTGATGTATATAAAAGCCCCACGGAAACGTAGAGGCCAACTCGCCAGGAATGTTGTCAAATATTAGTGCCGAGAGGTTGGGTAGTGTTAGGTTAGGTTATATTACGAGATTGATGTATATAAAGGTCCCACGGAGACGTAGAGGCCAACTCGCCACGAATGTTGTCAAATATTACCGCCGAGATGTTAGGTTGGGTTAGGTTAGGTTATATTACGTTTTTGATGTATATGAAGGCCCCACGGAGACGTAGAGGCCAACTCGACAGGAATGTTGTCAAATAATAGCGCCGAGAGGTTAGGTTGGGTTAGGTTAGGTTATATTACGTTATTGATGTATATAAAGGCCCCACGGAGACGTAGAGGCCAACTCGCCAGGAATGTTGTCAATTAATAGCGCCGAAAGGTTAGGTTGGGTTAAGTTAGGTTATATTAGGTTATTGATGTATATAAAAGTCCCACGGAGACGTAGAGACCAACTCGCCAGGAATGTTGTCAAATAATAGCGCCGAGAGGTTAGGTTGGGTTATATAAGGTTATATTACGTTATTGATGGATATGAAGGTCTCACGGAGACGTAGAGGCCAACTCGCCAGGAATTTGGCAAATAATAGCGCCGAAAGTTTAGGTTGGGTTAGGTTAGGTTATATTACGTTATTGATGTATGTAAAAGCCCCACGGAAACGAAGAGGCCAACTCGCCAGGAATATTGTCAAATATTAGTGCCGAGAGGTTGCGTTGTGTTAGGTTAGGTTATATTACGTTATTGGTGTATATAAAACTCCCACGGAGACGTAGAGGCCAGCTCGCAAGGAATATTGTCAAATAATAGCGCCGAGAGGTTAGGTTGGGTTATATAAGGTTATATTACGTTATTAATGGATATGAAGGCCTCACGGAGACGTAGAGGCCAACTCGCCAGGAATGTTGTCAAATATTACCGCCGAGATGTTAGGTTGGGTTAGGCTAGGTTATATTACGTTATTGATGTATATAAAGGTCCCACGGAAACATAGAGGCCAACAAGCCAGGAATGTTGCCAAATATTACAGCCGAGATGTTACGTTGGGTTATTTTAGGTTAAATTACGTTATTGATGGATATGAATGTCCCACGGAGACGTAGAGGCCAACAAGCCAGGAATGTTGTCAAATATTACAGCCGAGATGTTACGTTGGGTTAGGTTAGGTTATATTACGTTTTTGATGTATATGAAGGCCACACGGAGACGTAGAAGCCAACAAGCCAGGAATGTGGTTAAACATTACCTCCGAGACGTTACTTTGGGTTAGGTTAGGTTGTATTACGTTATTGATGTATATAAAGGTCTCAGGGAAACGTAGAGGCCAACTCGCCAGGAATGTTGTCAAACATTACCGCCGAGAAGTTAGGTTGGGTTAGGTTATGTTATATTACGTTATTGATGTATATAAAAGCCCCACGGAAACGTAGAGGCCAACTCGCCAGGAATGTTGTCAAATATTAGTGCCGTGAGGTTGGGTTGTGTTAGGTTAGGTTATATTACGTTATTGGTGTATATAAAGGCCCCACGGAGACGTAGAGGCCAACTCGCCAGGAATGTTCTCAAATAATAGCGCCGAAAGGTTAAGTTGGGTTAGGTTAGGTTATATTACGTTATTGATGTATATAAAAGTCCCACGGAGACGTAGAGGCCAACTCGCCAGGAATGTTGTCAAATAATAGCGCCGAGAGGTTTGGTTGGGTTATATAAGGTTATATTACGTTATTGATGGATATGAAGGCCTCACGGAGACGTAGAGGCCAACTCGCCAGGAATGTTGTCAAATATTACCGCCGAGATGTTAGGTTGGGTTAGGTTAGGTTATAATACGTTATTGATGTATATAAAGGTCAGGAAACGTAGAGGCCAACAAGCCAGGAATGTGGTTAAACATTACCTCCGAGACGTTACTTTGGGTTAGGTTAGGTTATATTACGTTATTGATGTATGTAAAAGCCCCACGGAAACGTAGAGGCCAACTCGCCAGGAATGTTGTCAAATATTAGTACCGAGATGTTAGGTTGTGTTAAGTTAAGTTATATTACGCTATTGATGGATATAAAAGCCCCACGGAAACGTAGAGGCCAACTCGCCAGGAATGTTGTCAAATATCAGTGCCGAGAGGTTGGGTAGTGTTAGGTTAGGTTATATTACGAAATTGATGTATATAAAGGCCCCACGGAGACGTAGAGGCCAACTCGCCAGGAATGTTGTCAAATAATAGCGCCGAGAGGTTAGGTTGGGTTATATAAGGTTATATTACGTTATTGACGGATATGAAGGCCTGACGGAGACGTAGAGGCCAACTCGCCAGGAATGTTGTAAAATATTACAGCCGAGATGTTACGTTGGGTTAGGTTAGGTTATATTACGTTTTTGATGTATATGAAGGCCTCACGGAGACGTAGAAGCCAACAAGCCAGGAATGTGGTTAAACATTACCTCCGAGACGTTACTTTGGGTTAGGTTAGGTTATATTACGTTATTGATGTATATAAAGGTCTCAGGGAAACGTAGAGGCCAACCCGCCAGGAATGTTGTCAAATATTAGTGCCGGGAGTTTGGGTTGTGTTAGGTTAGGTTATATTACGTTATTGATGTATATAAAGGCCCCACGGAGACGTAGAGGCCAACTCGCCAGGAATGTTGTCAAATATTACCGCCGAGATGTTAGGTTGGGTTCGGTTAGGTTATATTACGTTTTTGATGTATATGAAGGCCCCACGGAGACGTAGAGGCCAGCTCGCAAGGAATATTGTCAAATAATAGCGCCGAGAGGTTAGGTTGGGTTATATAAGGTTATATTACGTTATTGATGGATATGAAGGTCTCACGGATACGTAGATGCCAACTCGCCAGGAATGTTGTCAAACATTACCGCCGAGATGTTAGGTTGGGTTAGGTTAGTTTATATTACGTTATTGATGTATATAAAGGTCCCACGGAATCATAGAGGCCAACAAGCCAGGAATGTTGTCAAATATTACAGCCGAGATGTTACGTTGGGTTATTTTAGGTTAAATAACGTTATTGATGGATATGAAAGTCCCACAGAGACGTAGAAGCCAACAAGCCAGGAATGTTGTTAAATATTAGTACCGAGATGTTAGGTTGGGTTAGGTTAGGTTATATTACGTTATTGATGTATATAAAGGCCCCACTGAGACATAGAGTCCAACTCGCCAGGAATGTTGTCAAATATTACCGCCGAGATGTTAGGTTGGGATAGGTGAGGTTATATTACGTTATTGATGTATATAAAAGTCTCAGGCAAACGTAGAGGCCAACAAGCCAGGAATGTGGTTAAACATTACCTCCGAGACGTTTCTTTGGGTTAGGTTTGGTTATATTACGTTACTGATGTATATGAAAGCCCCATGGAAACGTAGAGGCCAACTCGCCAGGAATGTTGTCAAATATTAGTGCCGAGAGGTTGGGTTGTGTTAGGTTAGGTTATATTACGTTATTGGTGTATATAAAGGCCCCACGGAGACGTAAAGGCCAACTCGCCAGGAATGTTGTCAAACAATAGCGCCGAAAGGTTAGGTTGGGTTAGGTTAGGTTATATTACGTTTTTGATGTATATGAAGGCCCCACGGAGACGTAGAGGCCAACTCGACAGGAATGTTGTTAAATATTAGTACCGAGATGTTAGGTTGGGTTAGGTTAGGTTATATTACGTTATTGATGGATATGAAGGTCTCACGCAGACGTAGAGCCCAACTCGCCAGGAATGTTGTCAAATAATAGCGCCGAGAGGTTAGGTTGGGTTATATAAGGTTATATTACGTTATTGATGGATATGAAGTCCTCACGGAGACGTAGAGGCCAACTCGCCAGGACTGTTGTCAAATATTACCGCCGAGATGTTAGGTTGGGTTAGGTTAGGTTATATTACGTTATTGATGTATATAAAGGTCCCACGGAAACATAGAGGCCAACAAGCCAGGAATGTTGTCAAATATTACAGCCGAGATGTTACGTTGGGTTATTTTAGGTTAAATTACGTTATTGATGGATATGAATATCGCACAGAGACGTAGAGGTCAACAAGCCAGGAATGTTGTCAAATATTACAGCCGAGATGTTACGTTGGGTTAGGTTAGGTTATATTACGTTTTTGATGTATATGAAGGCCTCACGGAGACGTAGAAGCCAACAAGCCAGGAATGTGGTTAAACATTACCTCCGAGACGTTACTTTGGGTTAGGTTATGTTATATTACGTTATTGATGTATATAAAGGTCTCAGGGAAACGTAGAGGCCAACTCGCCAGGAATGTTGTCAAATATTAGTGCCGGGAGTTTGGGTTGTGTTAGGTTAGGTTATATTACGTTATTGATGTATATAAAGGCCCCACGGAGACGTAGAGGCCAACTCGCCAGGAATGTTGTCAAATATTACCGCCGAGATGTTAGGTTGGGTTAGGTTAGGTTATATTACGTTTTTGATGTATATGAAGGCCCCACGGAGACGTAGAGGCCAGCTCGCAAGGAATATTGTCAAATAATAGCGCCGAGAGGTTAGGTTGGGTTATATAAGGTTATATTACGTTATTGATGGATATGAAGGTCTCACGGATACGTAGATGCCAACTCGCCAGGAATGTTGTCAAACATTACCGCCGAGATGTTAGGTTGGGATAGGTTAGGTTATATTACGTTATTGATGTATAGAAAAGTCTCAGGCAAACGTAGAGGCCAACAAGCCAGGAATGTGGTTGAACATTACCTCCGAGACGTTACTTTGGGTTAGGTTAGGTTACATTACGTTATTGATGTATATAAAGGTCAGGAAACGTAGAGGCCAACAAGCCAGGAATGTGGTTAAACATTACCTCCGAGACGTTACTTTGGGTTAGGTTAGGTTATATTACGTTATTGATGTATGTAAAAGCCCCACGGAAACGTAGAGGCCAACTCGCCAGGAATGTTGTCAAATATTAGTGCCGAGAGGTTGGGTTGTGTTAGGTTAGGTTATATTACTTTATTGGTGTATATAAAGGCCCCACGGAGACTTAGAGGCCAACTCGCCAGGAATGTTGTCAAATAATAGCGCCGAAAGGTTAGGTTGGGTTAGGTTAGGTTATATTACGTTATTGATGTATATAAAAGTCCGACGGAGACGTAGAGGCCAACTCGACAGGAATGTTGTCAAATATTACCGCCGAGATGTTAGGTTGGGTTAGGTTAGGTTATATTACGTTATTGATGTATATAAAAGTCCCACGGAGACGTAGAGGCCAACTCGCCAGGAATGTTGTCAAATATTACAGCCGAGATGTTTGGTTGGGTTATATAAGGTTATATTACGTTATTGACGGATATGAAGGCCTGACGGAGGCGTAGAGGCCAACTCGCCAGGAATGTTGTCAAATATTACAGCCGAGATGTTACGTTGGGTTAGGTTAGGTTATATTACGTTTTTGATGTATATGAAGGCCTCACGGAGACGTAGAAGCCAACAAGCCAGGAATGTGGTTAAACATTACCTCCGTGACGTTACTTTGGGTTAGGTTAGGTTATATTACGTTATTGATGTATGTAAAAGCCCCACGGAAACGTAAAGGCCAACTCGCCAGGAATGTTGTCAAATATTAGTACCGAGATGTTAGGTTGTGATAGGTTAAGTTATATTACGCTATTGATGTATATAAAAGCCCCACGGAAACGTAGAGGCCAACTCGCCAGGAATGTCGTCAAATATTAGTGCCGAGTGGTTGGGTTGTGTTAGGTTAGGTTATATTACGTTATTGATGTATATAAAGGCCCCACGGAGACGTAGAGGCCAACTCGCCAGGAATGTTGTCAAATAATAGCGCCGAAAGGTTAGGTTGTGTTAGGTTAGGTTATATTACGTTATTGATGTATATAAAAGTCCCACGGAGACGTAAAGGCCAACTCGCCAGGAATGTTGTCAAATATTAGTGCCGAGAGGTTGGGTTGTGTTAGGTTAGGTTATATTACGTTATTGGTGTATATAAAGGCCCCACGGAGACGTAGAGGCGAACTCGCCAGGAATGTTGTCAAATAATAGCGCCGAAAGGTTAGGTTGGGTTAGGTTAGGTTATATTAGGTTATTGATGTATATAAAAGTCCCACGGAGACGTAGAGGCCAACTCGCTAGGAATGTTGTCAAATATTACCGCCGAGATGTTAGGTTGGGTTAGGCTAGGTTATATTACGTTGTTGCTGTATATAAAGGTCCCACGGAAACATAGAGGCCAACAAGCCAGGAATGTTGCCAAATATTACAGCCGAGAGGTTTGGTTGGGTTATATAAGGTTATATTACGTTATTGATGGATATGAAGGCCCCACGGAGACGTAGAGGCCAACTCGACAGGAATGTTGTTAAATATTAGTACCGAGATGTTAGGTTGGGTTAGGTTAGGTTATATTACGTTATTGATGGATATGAAGGTCTCACGGAGACGTAGAGCCCAACTCGCCAGGAATGTTGTCAAATAATAGCGCCGAGAGGTTAGGTTGGGTTATATAAGGTTATATTACGTTATTGATGGATATGAAGTCCTCACGGAGACGTAGAGGCCAACTCGCCAGGAATGTTGTCAAATATTACCGCCGAGATGTTAGGTTGGGTTAGGTTAGGTTATATTACGTTATTGATGTATATAAAGGTCCCACGGAAACATAGAGGCCAACAAGCCAGGAATGTTGTCAAATATTACAGCCGAGATGTTACGTTGGGTTATTCTAGGTTAAATTACGTTATTGATGGATATGAATATCGCACGGAGACGTAGAGGCCAACAAGCCAGGAATGTTGTCAAATATTACAGCCGAGATGTTACGTTGGGTTAGGTTAGGTTATATTACGTTTTTGATGTATATGAAGGCCTCACGGAGACGTAGAAGCCAACAAGCCAGGAATGTGGTTAAACATTACCTCCGAGACGTTACTTTGGGTTAGGTTATGTTATATTACGTTATTGATGTATATAAAGGTCTCAGGGAAACGTAGAGGCCAACTCGCCAGGAATGTTGTCAAATATTAGTGCCGGGAGTTTGGGTTGTGTTAGGTTAGGTTATATTACGTTATTGATGTATATAAAGGCCCCACGGAGACGTAGAGGCCAACTCGCCAGGAATGTTGTCAAATATTACCGCCGAGATGTTAGGTTGGGTTAGGTTAGGTTATATTACGTTTTTGATGTATATGAAGGCCCCACGGAGACGTAGAGGCCAGCTCGCAAGGAATATTGTCAAATAATAGCGCCGAGAGGTTAGGTTGGGTTATATAAGGTTATATTACGTTATTGATGGATATGAAGGTCTCACGGATACGTAGATGCCAACTCGCCAGGAATGTTGTCAAACATTACCGCCGAGATGTTAGGTTGGGATAGGTTAGGTTATATTACGTTATTGATGTATAGAAAAGTCTCAGGCAAACGTAGAGGCCAACAAGCCAGGAATGTGGTTGAACATTACCTCCGAGACGTTACTTTGGGTTAGGTTAGGTTACATTACGTTATTGATGTATATAAAGGTCAGGAAACGTAGAGGCCAACAAGCCAGGAATGTGGTTAAACATTACCTCCGAGACGTTACTTTGGGTTAGGTTAGGTTATATTACGTTATTGATGTATGTAAAAGCCCCACGGAAACGTAGAGGCCAACTCGCCAGGAATGTTGTCAAATATTAGTGCCGAGAGGTTGGGTTGTGTTAGGTTAGGTTATATTACTTTATTGGTGTATATAAAGGCCCCACGGAGACTTAGAGGCCAACTCGCCAGGAATGTTGTCAAATAATAGCGCCGAAAGGTTAGGTTGGGTTAGGTTAGGTTATATTACGTTATTGATGTATATAAAAGTCCGACGGAGACGTAGAGGCCAACTCGACAGGAATGTTGTCAAATATTACCGCCGAGATGTTAGGTTGGGTTAGGTTAGGTTATATTACGTTATTGATGTATATAAAAGTCCCACGGAGACGTAGAGGCCAACTCGCCAGGAATGTTGTCAAATATTACAGCCGAGATGTTTGGTTGGGTTATATAAGGTTATATTACGTTATTGACGGATATGAAGGCCTGACGGAGGCGTAGAGGCCAACTCGCCAGGAATGTTGTCAAATATTACAGCCGAGATGTTACGTTGGGTTAGGTTAGGTTATATTACGTTTTTGATGTATATGAAGGCCTCACGGAGACGTAGAAGCCAACAAGCCAGGAATGTGGTTAAACATTACCTCCGTGACGTTACTTTGGGTTAGGTTAGGTTATATTACGTTATTGATGTATGTAAAAGCCCCACGGAAACGTAAAGGCCAACTCGCCAGGAATGTTGTCAAATATTAGTACCGAGATGTTAGGTTGTGATAGGTTAAGTTATATTACGCTATTGATGTATATAAAAGCCCCACGGAAACGTAGAGGCCAACTCGCCAGGAATGTCGTCAAATATTAGTGCCGAGTGGTTGGGTTGTGTTAGGTTAGGTTATATTACGTTATTGATGTATATAAAGGCCCCACGGAGACGTAGAGGCCAACTCGCCAGGAATGTTGTCAAATAATAGCGCCGAAAGGTTAGGTTGTGTTAGGTTAGGTTATATTACGTTATTGATGTATATAAAAGTCCCACGGAGACGTAAAGGCCAACTCGCCAGGAATGTTGTCAAATATTAGTGCCGAGAGGTTGGGTTGTGTTAGGTTAGGTTATATTACGTTATTGGTGTATATAAAGGCCCCACGGAGACGTAGAGGCGAACTCGCCAGGAATGTTGTCAAATAATAGCGCCGAAAGGTTAGGTTGGGTTAGGTTAGGTTATATTAGGTTATTGATGTATATAAAAGTCCCACGGAGACGTAGAGGCCAACTCGCTAGGAATGTTGTCAAATATTACCGCCGAGATGTTAGGTTGGGTTAGGCTAGGTTATATTACGTTGTTGCTGTATATAAAGGTCCCACGGAAACATAGAGGCCAACAAGCCAGGAATGTTGCCAAATATTACAGCCGAGAGGTTTGGTTGGGTTATATAAGGTTATATTACGTTATTGATGGATATGAAGGCCCCACGGAGACGTAGAGGCCAACTCGACAGGAATGTTGTTAAATATTAGTACCGAGATGTTAGGTTGGGTTAGGTTAGGTTATATTACGTTATTGATGGATATGAAGGTCTCACGGAGACGTAGAGCCCAACTCGCCAGGAATGTTGTCAAATAATAGCGCCGAGAGGTTAGGTTGGGTTATATAAGGTTATATTACGTTATTGATGGATATGAAGTCCTCACGGAGACGTAGAGGCCAACTCGCCAGGAATGTTGTCAAATATTACCGCCGAGATGTTAGGTTGGGTTAGGTTAGGTTATATTACGTTATTGATGTATATAAAGGTCCCACGGAAACATAGAGGCCAACAAGCCAGGAATGTTGTCAAATATTACAGCCGAGATGTTACGTTGGGTTATTCTAGGTTAAATTACGTTATTGATGGATATGAATATCGCACGGAGACGTAGAGGCCAACAAGCCAGGAATGTTGTCAAATATTACAGCCGAGATGTTACGTTGGGTTAGGTTAGGTTATATTACGTTTTTGATGTATATGAAGGCCTCACGGAGACGTAGAAGCCAACAAGCCAGGAATGTGGTTAAACATTACCTCCGAGACGTTACTTTGTGTTAGGTTATGTTATATTACGTTATTGATGTATATAAAGGTCTCAGGGAAACGTAGAGGCCAACTCGCCAGGAATATTGTCAAATAATAGCGCCGAGAGGTTAGGTTGGGTTATATAAGGTTATATTACGTTATTGATGGATATGAAGGTCTCACGGATACGTAGATGCCAACTCGCCAGGAATGTTGTCAAACATTACCGCCGAGATGTTAGGTTGGGATAGGTTAGGTTATATTACGTTATTGATGTATAGAAAAGTCTCAGGCAAACGTAGAGGCCAACAAGCCAGGAATGTGGTTGAACATTACCTCCGAGACGTTACTTTGGGTTAGGTTAGGTTATATTACGTTATTGATGTATATGAAAGCCCCACGGAAACGTAGAGGCCAACTCGCCAGGAATGTTGTCAAATATTAGTGCCGAGAGGTTGGGTTGTGTTAGGTTAGGTTATATTACGTTATTGGTGTATATAAAGGCCCCACGGAGACTTAGAGGCCAACTCGCCAGGAATGTTGTCAAATAATAGCGCCGAAAGGTTAGGTTGGGTTAGGTTAGGTTATATTACGTTATTGATGTATATAAAAGTCCGACGGAGACGTAGAGGCCAACTCGACAGGAATGTTGTCAAATATTACCGCCGAGATGTTAGGTTGGGTTAGGTTAGGTTATATTACGTTATTGATGTATATAAAAGTCCCACGGAGACGTAGAGGCCAACTCGCCAGGAATGTTGTCAAATATTACAGCCGAGATGTTTGGTTGGGTTATATAAGGTTATATTACGTTATTGACGGATATGAAGGCCTGACGGAGGCGTAGAGGCCAACTCGCCAGGAATGTTGTCAAATATTACAGCCGAGATGTTACGTTGGGTTAGGTTAGGTTATATTACTTTTTTGATGTATATGAAGGCCTCACGGAGACGTAGAAGCCAACAAGCAAGGAATGTGGTTAAACATTACCTCCGTGACGTTACTTTGGGTTAGGTTAGGTTATATTACGTTATTGATGTATGTAAAAGCCCCACGGAAACGTAAAGGCCAACTCGCCAGGAATGTTGTCAAATATTAGTACCGAGATGTTAGGTTGTGATAGGTTAAGTTATATTACGCTATTGATGTATATAAAAGCCCCACGGAAACGTAGAGGCCAACTCGCAAGGAATGTCGTCAAATATTAGTGCCGAGTGGTTGGGTTGTGTTAGGTTAGGTTATATTACGTTATTGATGTATATAAAGGCCCCACGGAGACGTAGAGGCCAACTCGCCAGGAATGTTGTCAAATAATAGCGCCGAAAGGTTAGGTTGTGTTAGGTTAGGTTATATTACGTTATTGATGTATATAAAAGTCCCACGGAGACGTAAAGGCCAACTCGCCAGGAATGTTGTCAAATATTAGTGCCGAGAGGTTGGGTTGTGTTAGGTTAGGTTATATTACGTTATTGGTGTATATAAAGGCCCCACGGAGACGTAGAGGCGAACTCGCCAGGAATGTTGTCAAATAATAGCGCCGAAAGGTTAGGTTGGGTTAGGTTAGGTTATATTAGGTTATTGATGTATATAAAAGTCCCACGGAGACGTAGAGGCCAACTCGCTAGGAATGTTGTCAAATATTACCGCCGAGATGTTAGGTTGGGTTAGGCTAGGTTATATTACGTTATTGATGTATATAAAGGTCCCACGGAAACATAGAGGCCAACAAGCCAGGAATGTTGCCAAATATTACAGCCGAGAGGTTTGGTTGGGTTATATAAGGTTATATTACGTTATTGATGGATATGAAGGCCTCACGGAGACGTAGAGGCCAACTCGCCAGGAATTTGGCAAATAATAGCGCCGAAAGGTTAGGTTGGGTTAAGTTAGGTTATATTAGGTTATTGATGTATATAAAAGTCCCACGGTGACGTAGAGGATAACTCGCCAGGAATGTTGTCAAATAATAGCGCCGAGAGGTTAGGTTGGGTTAGGTTAGGTTATATTACGTTATTGATGTATATAAAGGTCCCACGGAATCATAGAGCCCAACAAGCCAGGAATGTTGTCAAATATTACAGCCGAGATGTGAAGTTGGGTTATTTTAGGTTAAATTACGTTATTGATGGATATGAAAGTCCCACGGAGACGTAGAAGCCAACAAGCCAGGAATGTGGTCAAATAATAGCGCCGAAAGGTTAGGTTGGGCTAAGTTAGGTTATATTAGGTTATTGATGTATATAAAAGTCCCACGGAGACGTAGAAGCCAACTCGCCAGGAATGTTGTCAAATAATAGCGCCGAGAGGTTAGGTTGGGTTATATAAGGTTATATTACGTTATTGATGGATATGAAGGTCTCACGGAGACGTAGAGGCCGACTCGCCAGGAATTTGGCAAATAATAGCGCCGAAAGTTTAGGTTGGGTTAGGTTAGGTTATATTACGTTATTGATGTATGTAAAAGCCCCACGGAAACGAAGAGGCCAACTCGCCAGGAATATTGTCAAATATTAGTGCCGAGAGGTTGCGTTGTGTTAGGTTAGATTATATTACGTTATTGGTGTATATAAAACTCCCACGGAGACGTAGAGGCCAGCTCGCAAGGAATATTGTCAAATAATAGCGCCGAGAGGTTAGGTTGGGTTATATAAGGTTATATTACGTTATTGATGGGTATGAAGGCCTCACGGAGACGTAGAGGCCAACTCGCCAGGAATGTTGTCAAATATTACCGCCGAGATGTTAGGTTGGGTTAGGCTAGGTTATATTACGTTATTGATGGATATGAAAGTCCCACGGAGACGTAGAAGCCAAAGAGCCAGGAATGTTGTTAAATATTAGTACCGTGATGTTAGGTTGGGTTAGGTTAGGTTATATTACGTTATTGATGTATATGAAGGCCCCACGGAGACGTAGAGGCCAACTCGACAGGAATGTTGTCAAATAATAGCGCCGAGAGGTTAGGTTGGGTTATATAAGGTAATATTACGTTATTGATGGATATGAAGGTCTAACGGATACGTAGAGGCCAACTCGCCAGGAATGTTGTCAAACAGTACCGCCGAGATGTTAGGTTGCGTTAGGTTATGTTATATTACGTTATTGATGTATATAAAGGTCCCACGGAATCATAGAGGCCAACAAGCCAGGAATGTTGTCAAATATTACAGCCGAGATGTTACGTTGGGTTATTTTAGGTTAAATTACGTTATTGATGGATATGAAAGTCCCACGGAGACGTAGAAGCCAAAGAGCCAGGAATGTTGTTAAATATTAGTACCGTGATGTTAGGTTGGGTTAGGTTAGGTTATATTACGTTATTGATGTATATAAAGGTCTCAGGGAAACGTAGACGCCAACAACCCAGGAATATGGTTAAACATTACCTCCGAGACGTTACTTTGGGTTAGGTTAGGTTATATTAGGTTATTGATGTATATAAAAGCCCCACGGAAACGTAGAGGCCAACTCGCCAGGAATGTTGTGAAATATTAGTGCCGAGAGGTTGGGTTGTGCTAGGTTAGGTTATATTACGTTATTGATGTATATAAAGGCCCCACGGAGACGTAGAGGCCAACTCGCCAGGAATGTTGTCAAATAATAGCGCCGAGAGGTTAGGTTGGGTTATATAAGGTTATATTACGTTATTGATGGATATGAAGGTCTCACGGAGACGTAGAGGCCAACTCGCCAGGAATTTGGCAAATAATAGCGCCGAAAGGTTAGGTTGGGTTAAGTTAGGTTATATTAGGTTATTGATGTATATAAAAGTCCCACGGTGACGTAGAGGATAACTCGCCAGGAATGTTGTCAAATAATAGCGCCGAGAGGTTAGGTTGGGTTAGGTTAGGTTATATTACGTTATTGATGTATATAAAGGTCCCACGGAATCATAGAGCCCAACAAGCCAGGAATGTTGTCAAATATTACAGCCGAGATGTGAAGTTGGGTTATTTTAGGTTAAATTACGTTATTGATGGATATGAAAGTCCCACGGAGACGTAGAAGCCAACAAGCCAGGAATGTTGTCAAATAATAGCGCCGAAAGGTTAGGTTGGGCTAAGTTAGGTTATATTAGGTTATTGATGTATATAAAAGTCCCACGGAGACGTAGAAGCCAACTCGCCAGGAATGTTGTCAAATAATAGCGCCGAGAGGTTAGGTTGGGTTATATAAGGTTATATTACGTTATTGATGGATATGAAGGTCTCACGGAGACGTAGAGGCCGACTCGCCAGGAATTTGGCAAATAATAGCGCCGAAAGTTTAGGTTGGGTTAGGTTAGGTTATATTACGTTATTGATGTATGTAAAAGCCCCACGGAAACGAAGAGGCCAACTCGCCAGGAATATTGTCAAATATTAGTGCCGAGAGGTTGCGTTGTGTTAGGTTAGATTATATTACGTTATTGGTGTATATAAAACTCCCACGGAGACGTAGAGGCCAGCTCGCAAGGAATATTGTCAAATAATAGCGCCGAGAGGTTAGGTTGGGTTATGTAAGGTTATATTACGTTATTAATGGATATGAAGGCCTCACGGAGACGTAGAGGCCAACTCGCCAGGAATGTTGTCAAATATTACCGCCGAGATGTTAGGTTGGGTTAGGCTAGGTTATATTACGTTATTGATGGATATGAAAGTCCCACGGAGACGTAGAAGCCAAAGAGCCAGGAATGTTGTTAAATATTAGTACCGTGATGTTAGGTTGGGTTAGGTTAGGTTATATTACGTTATTGATGTATATGAAGGCCCCACGGAGACGTAGAGGCCAACTCGACAGGAATGTTGTCAAATAATAGCGCCGAGAGGTTAGGTTGGGTTATATAAGGTAATATTACGTTATTGATGGATATGAAGGTCTCACGGATACGTAGAGGCCAACTCGCCAGGAATGTTGTCAAACAGTACCGCCGAGATGTTAGGTTGGGTTAGGTTAGGTTATATTACGTTATTGATGTATATAAAGGTCCCACGGAATCATAGAGGCCAACAAGCCAGGAATGTTGTCAAATATTACAGCCGAGATGTTACGTTGGGTTATTTTAGGTTAAATTACGTTATTGATGGATATGAAAGTCCCACGGAGACGTAGAAGCCAAAGAGCCAGGAATGTTGTTAAATATTAGTACCGTAATGTTAGGTTGGGTTAGGTTAGGTTATATTACGTTATTGATGTATATAAAGGTCTCAGGGAAACGTAGACGCCAACAACCCAGGAATATGGTTAAACATTACCTCCGAGACGTTACTTTGGGTTAGGTTAGGTTATATTACGTTATTGATGTATATAAAAGCCCCACGGAAACGTAGAGGCCAACTCGCCAGGAATGTTGTCAAATATTAGTGCCGAGAGGTTGGGTAGTGTTAGGTTAGGTTATATTACGAGATTGATGTATATAAAGGCCCCAAGGAGACGTAGAGGCCAACTCGCCACGAATGTTGTCAAATATTACCGCCGAGATGTTAGGTTGGGTTAGGTTAGGTTATATTACGTTTTTGATGTATATGAAGGCCCCACGGAGACGTAGAGGCCAACTCGACAGGAATGTTGTCAAATAATAGCGCCGAGAGGTTAGGTTGGGTTAGGTTAGGTTATATTACGTTATTGATGTATATAAAGGCCCCACGGAGACGTAGAGGCCAACTCGCCAGGAATGTTGTCAATTAATAGCGCCGAAAGGTTAGGTTGGGTTAAGTTAGGTTATATTACGTTATTGATGTATATAAAAGCCCCACGGAAACGTAGAGGCCAACTCGCCAGGAATGTTGTCAAATATTAGTGCCGTGAGGTTGGGTTGTGTTACGTTAGGTTATATTACGTTATTGGTGTATATAAAGGCCCCACGGAGACGTAGAGGCCAACTCGCCAGGAATGTTGTCAAATAATAGCGCCGAAAGGTTAGGTTGGGTTAAGTTAGGTTATATTAAGTTATTGATGTATATAAAAGTCCCACGGTGACGTAGAGGATAACTCGCCAGGAATGTTGTCAAATAATAGCGCCGAGAGGTTAGGTTGGGTTAGGTTAGGTTATATTACGTTATTGATGTATATAAAGGTCCCACGGAATCATAGAGCCCAACAAGCCAGGAATGTTGTCAAATATTACAGCCGAGATGTGAAGTTGGGTTATTTTAGGTTAAATTACGTTATTGATGGATATGAAAGTCCCACGGAGACGTAGAAGCCAACAAGCCAGGAATGTTGTCAAATAATAGCGCCGAAAGGTTAGGTTGGGCTAAGTTAGGTTATATTAGGTTATTGATGTATATAAAAGTCCCACGGAGACGTAGAAGCCAACTCGCCAGGAATGTTGTCAAATAATAGCGCCGAGAGGTTAGGTTGGGTTATATAAGGTTATATTACGTTATTGATGGATATGATGGTCTCACGGAGACGTAGAGGCCGACTCGCCAGGAATTTGGCAAATAATAGCGCCGAAAGTTTAGGTTGGGTTAGGTTAGGTTATATTACGTTATTGATGTATGTAAAAGCCCCACGGAAACGAAGAGGCCAACTCGCCAGGAATATTGTCAAATATTAGTGCCGAGAGGTTGCGTTGTGTTAGGTTAGATTATATTACGTTATTGGTGTATATAAAACTCCCACGGAGACGTAGAGGCCAGCTCGCAAGGAATATTGTCAAATAATAGCGCCGAGAGGTTAGGTTGGGTTATATAAGGTTATATTACGTTATTGATGGGTATGAAGGCCTCACGGAGACGTAGAGGCCAACTCGCCAGGAATGTTGTCAAATATTACCGCCGAGATGTTAGGTTGGGTTAGGCTAGGTTATATTACGTTATGGATGGATATGAAAGTCCCACGGAGACGTAGAAGCCAAAGAGCCAGGAATGTTGTTAAATATTAGTACCGTGATGTTAGGTTGGGTTAGGTTAGGTTATATTACGTTATTGATGTATATAAAGGTCTCAGGGAAACGTAGACGCCAACAACCCAGGAATATGGTTAAACATTACCTCCGAGACGTTACTTTGGGTTAGGTTAGGTTATATTACGTTATTGATGTATATAAAAGCCCCACGGAAACGTAGAGGCCAACTCGCCAGGAATGTTGTCAAATATTAGTGCCGAGAGGTTGGGTAGTGTTAGGTTAGGTTATATTACGAGATTGATGTATATAAAGGCCCCACGGAGACGTAGAGGCCAACTCGCCACGAATGTTGTCAAATATTACCGCCGAGATGTTAGGTTGGGTTAGGTTAGGTTATATTACGTTTTTGATGTATATGAAGGCCCCACGGAGACGTAGAGGCCAACTCGCCACGAATGTTGTCAAATATTACAGCCGAGATGTTACGTTGGGTTAGGTTAGGTTATATTACGTTTTTGATGTATATGAAGGCCACACGGAGACGTAGAAGCCAACAAGCCAGGAATGTGGTTAAACATTACCTCCGAGACGTTACTTTGGGTTAGGTTAGGTTGTATTACGTTATTGATGTATATAAAGGTCTCAGGGAAACGTAGAGGCCAACTCGCCAGGAATGTTGTCAAACATTACCGCCGAGAAGTTAGGTTGGGTTAGGTTATGTTATATTACGTTATTGATGTATATAAAGGTCAGGAAACGTAGAGGCCAACAAGCCAGGAATGTGGTTAAACATTACCTCCGAGACGTTACTTTGGGTTAGGTTAGGTTATATTACGTTATTGATGTATGTAAAAGCCCCACGGAAACGTAGAGGCCAACTCGCCAGGAATGTTGTCAAATATTAGTACCGAGATGTTAGGTTGTGTTAAGTTAAGTTATATTACGCTATTGATGGATATAAAAGCCCCACGGAAACGTAGAGGCCAACTCGCCAGGAATGTTGTCAAATATCAGTGCCGAGAGGTTGGGTAGTGTTAGGTTAGGTTATATTACGAAATTGATGTATATAAAGGCCCCACGGAGACGTAGAGGCCAACTCGCCAGGAATGTTGTCAAATAATAGCGCCGAGAGGTTAGGTTGGGTTATATAAGGTTATATTACGTTATTGACGGATATGAAGGCCTGACGGAGACGTAGAGGCCAACTCGCCAGGAATGTTGTAAAATATTACAGCCGAGATGTTACGTTGGGTTAGGTTAGGTTATATTACGTTTTTGATGTATATGAAGGCCTCACGGAGACGTAGAAGCCAACAAGCCAGGAATGTGGTTAAACATTACCTCCGAGACGTTACTTTGGGTTAGGTTAGGTTATATTACGTTATTGATGTATATAAAGGTCTCAGGGAAACGTAGAGGCCAACCCGCCAGGAATGTTGTCAAATATTAGTGCCGGGAGTTTGGGTTGTGTTAGGTTAGGTTATATTACGTTATTGATGTATATAAAGGCCCCACGGAGACGTAGAGGCCAACTCGCCAGGAATGTTGTCAAATATTACCGCCGAGATGTTAGGTTGGGTTAGGTTAGGTTATATTACGTTTTTGATGTATATGAAGGCCCCACGGAGACGTAGAGGCCAGCTCGCAAGGAATATTGTCAAATAATAGCGCCGAGAGGTTAGGTTGGGTTATATAAGGTTATATTACGTTATTGATGGATATGAAGGTCTCACGGATACGTAGATGCCAACTCGCCAGGAATGTTGTCAAACATTACCGCCGAGATGTTAGGTTGGGTTAGGTTAGTTTATATTACGTTATTGATGTATATAAAGGTCCCACGGAATCATAGAGGCCAACAAGCCAGGAATGTTGTCAAATATTACAGCCGAGATGTTACGTTGGGTTATTTTAGGTTAAATAACGTTATTGATGGATATGAAAGTCCCACAGAGACGTAGAAGCCAACAAGCCAGGAATGTTGTTAAATATTAGTACCGAGATGTTAGGTTGGGTTAGGTTAGGTTATATTACGTTATTGATGTATATAAAGGCCCCACTGAGACATAGAGTCCAACTCGCCAGGAATGTTGTCAAATATTACCGCCGAGATGTTAGGTTGGGATAGGTGAGGTTATATTACGTTATTGATGTATATAAAAGTCTCAGGCAAACGTAGAGGCCAACAAGCCAGGAATGTGGTTAAACATTACCTCCGAGACGTTTCTTTGGGTTAGGTTTGGTTATATTACGTTACTGATGTATATGAAAGCCCCATGGAAACGTAGAGGCCAACTCGCCAGGAATGTTGTCAAATATTAGTGCCGAGAGGTTGGGTTGTGTTAGGTTAGGTTATATTACGTTATTGGTGTATATAAAGGCCCCACGGAGACGTAAAGGCCAACTCGCCAGGAATGTTGTCAAACAATAGCGCCGAAAGGTTAGGTTGGGTTAGGTTAGGTTATATTACGTTTTTGATGTATATGAAGGCCCCACGGAGACGTAGAGGCCAACTCGACAGGAATGTTGTTAAATATTAGTACCGAGATGTTAGGTTGGGTTAGGTTAGGTTATATTACGTTATTGATGGATATGAAGGTCTCACGCAGACGTAGAGCCCAACTCGCCAGGAATGTTGTCAAATAATAGCGCCGAGAGGTTAGGTTGGGTTATATAAGGTTATATTACGTTATTGATGGATATGAAGTCCTCACGGAGACGTAGAGGCCAACTCGCCAGGACTGTTGTCAAATATTACCGCCGAGATGTTAGGTTGGGTTAGGTTAGGTTATATTACGTTATTGATGTATATAAAGGTCCCACGGAAACATAGAGGCCAACAAGCCAGGAATGTTGTCAAATATTACAGCCGAGATGTTACGTTGGGTTATTTTAGGTTAAATTACGTTATTGATGGATATGAATATCGCACAGAGACGTAGAGGTCAACAAGCCAGGAATGTTGTCAAATATTACAGCCGAGATGTTACGTTGGGTTAGGTTAGGTTATATTACGTTTTTGATGTATATGAAGGCCTCACGGAGACGTAGAAGCCAACAAGCCAGGAATGTGGTTAAACATTACCTCCGAGACGTTACTTTGGGTTAGGTTATGTTATATTACGTTATTGATGTATATAAAGGTCTCAGGGAAACGTAGAGGCCAACTCGCCAGGAATGTTGTCAAATATTAGTGCCGGGAGTTTGGGTTGTGTTAGGTTAGGTTATATTACGTTATTGATGTATATAAAGGCCCCACGGAGACGTAGAGGCCAACTCGCCAGGAATGTTGTCAAATATTACCGCCGAGATGTTAGGTTGGGTTAGGTTAGGTTATATTACGTTTTTGATGTATATGAAGGCCCCACGGAGACGTAGAGGCCAGCTCGCAAGGAATATTGTCAAATAATAGCGCCGAGAGGTTAGGTTGGGTTATATAAGGTTATATTACGTTATTGATGGATATGAAGGTCTCACGGATACGTAGATGCCAACTCGCCAGGAATGTTGTCAAACATTACCGCCGAGATGTTAGGTTGGGATAGGTTAGGTTATATTACGTTATTGATGTATAGA
Source organism: Xylocopa violacea (assembly GCA_963969225.1). NCBI lineage: Eukaryota > Metazoa > Arthropoda > Insecta > Hymenoptera > Apidae > Xylocopa > Xylocopa violacea. Next base: position 7,157,841 of record CAXAJV010000001.1, read on the forward strand.
AAAGTCTCAGGCAAACGTAGAGGCCAACAAGCCAGGAATGTGGTTGAACATTACCTCCGAGACGTTACTTTGGGTTAGGTTAGGTTACATTACGTTATTGATGTATATAAAGGTCAGGAAACGTAGAGGCCAACAAGCCAGGAATGTGGTTAAACATTACCTCCGAGACGTTACTTTGGGTTAGGTTAGGTTATATTACGTTATTGATGTATGTAAAAGCCCCACGGAAACGTAGAGGCCAACTCGCCAGGAATGTTGTCAAATATTAGTGCCGAGAGGTTGGGTTGTGTTAGGTTAGGTTATATTACGTTATTGGTGTATATAAAGGCCCCACGGAGACTTAGAGGCCAACTCGCCAGGAATGTTGTCAAATAATAGCGCCGAAAGGTTAGGTTGGGTTAGGTTAGGTTATATTACGTTATTGATGTATATAAAAGTCCGACGGAGACGTAGAGGCCAACTCGACAGGAATGTTGTCAAATATTACCGCCGAGATGTTAGGTTGGGTTAGGTTAGGTTATATTACGTTATTGATGTATATAAAAGTCCCACGGAGACGTAGAGGCCAACTCGCCAGGAATGTTGTCAAATATTACAGCCGAGATGTTTGGTTGGGTTATATAAGGTTATATTACGTTATTGACGGATATGAAGGCCTGACGGAGGCGTAGAGGCCAACTCGCCAGGAATGTTGTCAAATATTACAGCCGAGATGTTACGTTGGGTTAGGTTAGGTTATATTACGTTTTTGATGTATATGAAGGCCTCACGGAGACGTAGAAGCCAACAAGCCAGGAATGTGGTTAAACATTACCTCCGTGACGTTACTTTGGGTTAGGTTAGGTTATATTACGTTATTGATGTATGTAAAAGCCCCACGGAAACGTAAAGGCCAACTCGCCAGGAATGTTGTCAAATATTAGTACCGAGATGTTAGGTTGTGATAGGTTAAGTTATATTACGCTATTGATGTATATAAAAGCCCCACGGAAACGTAGAGGCCAACTCGCCAGGAATGTCGTCAAATATTAGTGCCGAGTGGTTGGGTTGTGTTAGGTTAGGTTATATTACGTTATTGATGTATATAAAGGCCCCACGGAGACGTAGAGGCCAACTCGCCAGGAATGTTGTCAAATAATAGCGCCGAAAGGTTAGGTTGTGTTAGGTTAGGTTATATTACGTTATTGATGTATATAAAAGTCCCACGGAGACGTAAAGGCCAACTCGCCAGGAATGTTGTCAAATATTAGTGCCGAGAGGTTGGGTTGTGTTAGGTTAGGTTATATTACGTTATTGGTGTATATAAAGGCCCCACGGAGACGTAGAGGCGAACTCGCCAGGAATGTTGTCAAATAATAGCGCCGAAAGGTTAGGTTGGGTTAGGTTAGGTTATATTAGGTTATTGATGTATATAAAAGTCCCACGGAGACGTAGAGGCCAACTCGCTAGGAATGTTGTCAAATATTACCGCCGAGATGTTAGGTTGGGTTAGGCTAGGTTATATTACGTTGTTGCTGTATATAAAGGTCCCACGGAAACATAGAGGCCAACAAGCCAGGAATGTTGCCAAATATTACAGCCGAGAGGTTTGGTTGGGTTATATAAGGTTATATTACGTTATTGATGGATATGAAGGCCCCACGGAGACGTAGAGGCCAACTCGACAGGAATGTTGTTAAATATTAGTACCGAGATGTTAGGTTGGGTTAGGTTAGGTTATATTACGTTATTGATGGATATGAAGGTCTCACGGAGACGTAGAGCCCAACTCGCCAGGAATGTTGTCAAATAATAGCGCCGAGAGGTTAGGTTGGGTTATATAAGGTTATATTACGTTATTGATGGATATGAAGTCCTCACGGAGACGTAGAGGCCAACTCGCCAGGAATGTTGTCAAATATTAGCGCCGAGATGTTAGGTTAGGTTAGGTTAGGTTATATTACGTTATTGATGTATATAAAGGTCCCACGGAAACATAGAGGCCAACAAGCCAGGAATGTTGTCAAATATTACAGCCGAGATGTTACGTTGAGTTATTCTAGGTTAAATTACGTTATTGATGGATATGAATATCGCACGGAGACGTAGAGGCCAACAAGCCAGGAATGTTGTCAAATATTACAGCCGAGATGTTACGTTGGGTTAGGTTAGGTTATATTACGTTTTTGATGTATATGAAGGCCTCACGGAGACGTAGAAGCCAACAAGCCAGGAATGTGGTTAAACATTACCTCCGAGACGTTACTTTGTGTTAGGTTATGTTATATTACGTTATTGATGTATATAAAGGTCTCAGGGAAACGTAGAGGCCAACTCGCCAGGAATATTGTCAAATAATAGCGCCGAGAGGTTAGGTTGGGTTATATAAGGTTATATTACGTTATTGATGGATATGAAGGTCTCACGGATACGTAGATGCCAACTCGCCAGGAATGTTGTCAAACATTACCGCCGAGATGTTAGGTTGGGATAGGTTAGGTTATATTACGTTATTGATGTATAGAAAAGTCTCAGGCAAACGTAGAGGCCAACAAGCCAGGAATGTGGTTGAACATTACCTCCGAGACGTTACTTTGGGTTAGGTTAGGTTATATTACGTTATTGATGTATATGAAAGCCCCACGGAAACGTAGAGGCCAACTCGCCAGGAATGTTGTCAAATATTAGTGCCGAGAGGTTGGGTTGTGTTAGGTTAGGTTATATTACGTTATTGGTGTATATAAAGGCCCCACGGAGACTTAGAGGCCAACTCGCCAGGAATGTTGTCAAATAATAGCGCCGAAAGGTTAGGTTGGGTTAGGTTAGGTTATATTACGTTATTGATGTATATAAAAGTCCGACGGAGACGTAGAGGCCAACTCGACAGGAATGTTGTCAAATATTACCTCCGAGATGTTAGGTTGGGTTAGGTTAGGTTATATTACGTTATTGATGTATATAAAAGTCCCACGGAGACGTAGAGGCCAACTCGCCAGGAATGTTGTCAAATATTACAGCCGAGATGTTTGGTTGGGTTATATAAGGTTATATTACGTTATTGACGGATATGAAGGCCTGACGGAGGCGTAGAGGCCAACTCGCCAGGAATGTTGTCAAATATTACAGCCGAGATGTTACGTTGGGTTAGGTTAGGTTATATTACGTTTTTGATGTATATGAAGGCCTCACGGAGACGTAGAAGCCAACAAGCCAGGAATGTGGTTAAACATTACCTCCGTGACGTTACTTTGGGTTAGGTTAGGTTATATTACGTTATTGATGTATGTAAAAGCCCCACGGAAACGAAGAGGCCAACTCGCCAGGAATATTGTCAAATATTAGTGCCGAGAGGTTGCGTTGTGTTAGGTTAGATTATATTACGTTATTGGTGTATATAAAACTCCCACGGAGACGTAGAGGCCAACTCGCCAGGAATGTTGTCAAATAATAGCGCCGAGAGGTTTGGTTGGGTTATATAAGGTTATATTACGTTATTGATGGATATGAAGGCCTCACGGAGACGTAGAGGCCAACTCGCCAGGAATGTTGTCAAATAATAGCGCCGAAAGGTTAGGTTGTGTTAGGTTAGGTTATATTACGTTATTGATGTATATAAAAGTCCCACGGAGACGTAAAGGCCAACTCGCCAGGAATGTTGTCAAATATTAGTGCCGAGAGGTTGGGTTGTGTTAGGTTAGGTTATATTACGTTATTGGTGTATATAAAGGCCCCACGGAGACTTAGAGGCCAACTCGCCAGGAATGTTGTCAAATAATAGCGCCGAAAGGTTAGGTTGGGTTAGGTTAGGTTATATTAGGTTATTGATGTATATAAAAGTCCCACGGAGACGTAGAGGCCAACTCGCTAGGAATGTTGTCAAATATTACCGCCGAGATGTTAGGTTGGGTTAGGCTAGGTTATATTACGTTATTGATGTATATAAAGGTCCCACGGAAACATAGAGGCCAACAAGCCAGGAATGTTGCCAAATATTACAGCCGAGAGGTTTGGTTGGGTTATATAAGGTTATATTACGTTATTGATGGATATGAAGGCCCCACGGAGACGTAGAGGCCAACTCGACAGGAATGTTGTTAAATATTAGTACCGAGATGTTAGGTTGGGTTAGGTTAGGTTATATTACGTTATTGACGGATATGAAGGTCTCACGGAGACGTAGAGCCCAACTCGCCAGGAATGTTGTCAAATAATAGCGCCGAGAGGTTAGGTTGGGTTATATAAGGTTATATTACGTTATTGATGGATATGAAGTCCTCACGGAGACGTAGAGGCCAACTCGCCAGGAATGTTGTCAAATATTACCGCCGAGATGTTAGGTTGGGTTAGGTTAGGTTATATTACGTTATTGATGTATATAAAGGTCCCACGGAAACATAGAGGCCAACAAGCCAGGAATGTTGTCAAATATTACAGCCGAGATGTTACGTTGGGTTATTCTAGGTTAAATTACGTTATTGATGGATATGAATATCGCACGGAGACGTAGAGGCCAACAAGCCAGGAATGTTGTCAAATATTACAGCCGAGATGTTACGTTGGGTTAGGTTAGGTTATATTACGTTTTTGATGTATATGAAGGCCTCACGGAGACGTAGAAGCCAACAAGCCAGGAATGTGGTTAAACATTACCTCCGAGACGTTACTTTGTGTTAGGTTATGTTATATTACGTTATTGATGTATATAAAGGTCTCAGGGAAACGTAGAGGCCAACTCGCCAGGAATATTGTCAAATAATAGCGCCGAGAGGTTAGGTTGGGTTATATAAGGTTATATTACGTTATTGATGGATATGAAGGTCTCACGGATACGTAGATGCCAACTCGCCAGGAATGTTGTCAAACATTACCGCCGAGATGTTAGGTTGGGATAGGTTAGGTTATATTACGTTATTGATGTATAGAAAAGTCTCAGGCAAACGTAGAGGCCAACAAGCCAGGAATGTGGTTGAACATTACCTCCGAGACGTTACTTTGGGTTAGGTTCGGTTGTATTACGTTATTGATGTATATGAAAGCCCCACGGAAACGTAGAGGCCAACTCGCCAGGAATGTTGTCAAATATTAGTGCCGAGAGGTTGGGTTGTGTTAGGTTAGGTTATATTACGTTATTGGTGTATATAAAGGCCCCACGGAGACTTAGAGGCCAACTCGCCAGGAATGTTGTCAAATAATAGCGCCGAAAGGTTAGGTTGGGTTAGGTTAGGTTATATTACGTTATTGATGTATATAAAAGTCCGACGGAGACGTAGAGGCCAACTCGACAGGAATGTTGTCAAATATTACCGCCGAGATGTTAGGTTGGGTTAGGTTAGGTTATATTACGTTATTGATGTATATAAAAGTCCCACGGAGACGTAGAGGCCAACTCGCCAGGAATGTTGTCAAATATTACAGCCGAGATGTTTGGTTGGGTTATATAAGGTTATATTACGTTATTGACGGATATGAAGGCCTGACGGAGGCGTAGAGGCCAACTCGCCAGGAATGTTGTCAAATATTACAGCCGAGATGTTACGTTGGGTTAGGTTAGGTTATATTACTTTTTTGATGTATATGAAGGCCTCACGGAGACGTAGAAGCCAACAAGCCAGGAATGTGGTTAAACATTACCTCCGTGACGTTACTTTGGGTTAGGTTAGGTTATATTACGTTATTGATGTATGTAAAAGCCCCACGGAAACGTAAAGGCCAACTCGCCAGGAATGTTGTCAAATATTAGTACCGAGATGTTAGGTTGTGATAGGTTAAGTTATATTACGCTATTGATGTATATAAAAGCCCCACGGAAACGTAGAGGCCAACTCGCAAGGAATGTCGTCAAATATTAGTGCCGAGTGGTTGGGTTGTGTTAGGTTAGGTTATATTACGTTATTGATGTATATAAAGGCCCCACGGAGACGTAGAGGCCAACTCGCCAGGAATGTTGTCAAATAATAGCGCCGAAAGGTTAGGTTGTGTTAGGTTAGGTTATATTACGTTATTGATGTATATAAAAGTCCCACGGAGACGTAAAGGCCAACTCGCCAGGAATGTTGTCAAATATTAGTGCCGAGAGGTTGGGTTGTGTTAGGTTAGGTTATATTACGTTATTGGTGTATATAAAGGCCCCACGGAGACGTAGAGGCGAACTCGCCAGGAATGTTGTCAAATAATAGCGCCGAAAGGTTAGGTTGGGTTAGGTTAGGTTATATTAGGTTATTGATGTATATAAAAGTCCCACGGAGACGTAGAGGCCAACTCGCTAGGAATGTTGTCAAATATTACCGCCGAGATGTTAGGTTGGGTTAGGCTAGGTTATATTACGTTATTGATGTATATAAAGGTCCCACGGAAACATAGAGGCCAACAAGCCAGGAATGTTGCCAAATATTACAGCCGAGAGGTTTGGTTGGGTTATATAAGGTTATATTACGTTATTGATGGATATGAAGGCCTCACGGAGACGTAGAGGCCAACTCGCCAGGAATGTTGTCAAATATTACCGCCGAGATGTTAGGTTGGGTTAGGTTAGGTTATAATACGTTATTGATGTATATAAAGGTCTCAGGAAACGTAGAGGCCAACAAGCCAGGAATGTGGTTAAACATTACCTCCGAGATGTTAGGTTGGGTTAGGTTATGTTATATTACGATATTGATGTATATAAAAGCCCCACGGAAACGTAGAGGCCAACTCGCCAGGAATGTTGTCAAATATTAGTACCGAGATGTTAGGTTGTGTTAGGTTAAGTTATATTACGCTATTGATGTATATAAAAGCCCCACGGAAACGTAGAGGCCAACTCGCCAGGAATGTTGTCAAATATCAGTGCCGACAGGTTGGGTAGTGTTAGGTTAGGTTATATTACGAAATTGATGTATATAAAGGCCCCACGGAGACGTAGAGGCCAACTCGCCAAGAATGTTGTCAAATAATAGCGCCGAAAGGTTAGGTTGGGTTAAGTTAGGTTATATTAGGTTATTGATGTATATAAAAGTCCCACGGTGACGTAGAGGATAACTCGCCAGGAATGTTGTCAAATAATAGCGCCGAGAGGTTAGGTTGGGTTAGGTTATGTTATATTACGTTATTGATGTATATAAAGGTCCCACGGAATCATAGAGCCCAACAAGCCAGGAATGTTGTCAAATATTACAGCCGAGATGTGAAGTTGGGTTATTTTAGGTTAAATTACGTTATTGATGGATATGAAAGTCCCACGGAGACGTAGAAGCCAACAAGCCAGGAATGTTGTCAAATAATAGCGCCGAAAGGTTAGGTTGGGCTAAGTTAGGTTATATTAGGTTATTGATGTATATAAAAGTCCCACGGAGGCGTAGAAGCCAACTCGCCAGGAATGTTGTCAAATAATAGCGCCGAGAGGTTAGGTTGGGTTATATAAGGTTATATTACGTTATTGATGGATATGAAGGTCTCACGGAGACGTAGAGGCCGACTCGCCAGGAATTTGGCAAATAATAGCGCCGAAAGTTTAGGTTGGGTTAGGTTAGGTTATATTACGTTATTGATGTATGTAAAAGCCCCACGGAAACGAAGAGGCCAACTCGCCAGGAATATTGTCAAATATTAGTGCCGAGAGGTTGCGTTGTGTTAGGTTAGATTATATTACGTTATTGGTGTATATAAAACTCCCACGGAGACGTAGAGGCCAGCTCGCAAGGAATATTGTCAAATAATAGCGCCGAGAGGTTAGGTTGGGTTATATAAGGTTATATTACGTTATTGATCGGTATGAAGGCCTCACGGAGACGTAGAGGCCAACTCGCCAGGAATGTTGTCAAATATTACCGCCGAGATGTTAGGTTGGGTTAGGCTAGGTTATATTACGTTATTGATGGATATGAAAGTCCCACGGAGACGTAGAAGCCAAAGAGTCAGGAATGTTGTTAAATATTAGTACCGTGATGTTAGGTTGGGTTAGGTTAGGTTATATTACGTTATTGATGTATATGAAGGCCCCACGGAGACGTAGAGGCCAACTCGACAGGAATGTTGTCAAATAATAGCGCCGAGAGGTTAGGTTGGGTTATATAAGGTAATATTACGTTATTGATGGATATGAAGGTCTCACGGATACGTAGAGGCCAACTCGCCAGGAATGTTGTCAAACAGTACCGCCGAGATGTTAGGTTGGGTTAGGTTAGGTTATATTACGTTATTGATGTATATAAAGGTCCCACGGAATCATAGAGGCCAACAAGCCAGGAATGTTGTCAAATATTACAGCCGAGATGTTACGTTGGGTTATTTTAGGTTAAATTACGTTATTGATGGATATGAAAGTCCCACGGAGACGTAGAATCCAAAGAGCCAGGAATGTTGTTAAATATTAGTACCGTGATGTTAGGTTGGGTTAGGTTAGGTTATATTACGTTATTGATGTATATAAAGGTCTCAGGGAAACGTAGACGCCAACAACCCAGGAATATGGTTAAACATTACCTCCGAGATGTTACTTTGGGTTAGGTTAGGTTATATTACGTTATTGATGTATATAAAAGCCCCACGGAAACGTAGAGGCCAACTCGCCAGGAATGTAGTCAAATATTAGTGCCGAGAGGTTGGGTAGTGTTAGGTTAGGTTATATTACGAGATTGATGTATATAAAGGCCCCACGGAGACGTAGAGGCCAACTCGCCACGAATGTTGTCAAATATTACCGCCGAGATGTTAGGTTGGGTTAGGTTAGGTTATATTACGTTTTTGATGTATATGAAGGCCCCACGGAGACGTAGAGGCCAACTCGACAGGAATGTTGTCAAATAATAGCGCCGAGAGGTTAGGTTGGGTTAGGTTAGGTTATATTACGTTATTGATGTATATAAAGGCCCCACGGAGACGTAGAGGCCAACTCGCCAGGAATGTTGTCAATTAATAGCGCCGAAAGGTTAGGTTGGGTTAAGTTAGGTTATATTACGTTATTGATGTATATAAAAGCCCCACGGAAACGTAGAGGCCAACTCGCCAGTAATGTTGTCAAATATTAGTGCCGTGAGGTTGGGTTGTGTTACGTTAGGTTATATTACGTTATTGGTGTATATAAAGGCCCCACGGAGACGTAGAGGCCAACTCGCCAGGAATGTTCTCAAATAATAGCGCCGAAAGGTTAGGTTGGGTTAGGTTAGGTTATATTACGTTATTGATGGATATGAAGGCCTCACGGAGACGTAGAGGCCAACTCGCCAGGAATGTTGTCAAATATTACCGCCGAGATGTTAGGTTGGGTTAGGTTAGGTTATAATACGTTATTGATGTATATAAAGGTCTCAGGAAACGTAGAGGCCAACAAGCCAGGAATGTGGTTAAACATTACCTCCGAGATGTTAGGTTGGGTTAGGTTATGTTATATTACGTTATTGATGTATATAAAAGCCCCACGGAAACGTAGAGGCCAACTCGCCAGGAATGTTGTCAAATATTAGTACCGAGATGTTAGGTTGTGTTAGGTTAAGTTATATTACGCTATTGATGTATATAAAAGCCCCACGGAAACGTAGAGGCCAACTCGCCAGGAATGTTGTCAAATATCAGTGCCGACAGGTTGGGTAGTGTTAGGTTAGGTTATATTACGAAATTGATGTATATAAAGGCCCCACGGAGACGTAGAGGCCAACTCGCCAGGAATGTTGTCAAATAATAGCGCCGAAAGGTTAGGTTGGGTTAAGTTAGGTTATATTAGGTTATTGATGTATATAAAAGTCCCACGGTGACGTAGAGGATAACTCGCCAGGAATGTTGTCAAATAATAGCGCCGAGAGGTTAGGTTGGGTTAGGTTAGGTTATATTACGTTATTGATGTATATAAAGGTCCCACGGAATCATAGAGCCCAACAAGCCAGGAATGTTGTCAAATATTACAGCCGAGATGTGAAGTTGGGTTATTTTAGGTTAAATTACGTTATTGATGGATATGAAAGTCCCACGGAGACGTAGAATCCAACAAGCCAGGAATGTTGTCAAATAATAGCGCCGAAAGGTTAGGTTGGGCTAAGTTAGGTTATATTAGGTTATTGATGTATATAAAAGTCCCACGGAGACGTAGAAGCCAACTCGCCAGGAATGTTGTCAAATAATAGCGCCGAGAGGTTAGGTTGGGTTATATAAGGTTATATTACGTTATTGATGGATATGAAGGTCTCACGGAGACGTAGAGGCCGACTCGCCAGGAATTTGGCAAATAATAGCGCCGAAAGTTTAGGTTGGGTTAGGTTAGGTTATATTACGTTATTGATGTATGTAAAAGCCCCACGGAAACGAAGAGGCCAACTCGCCAGGAATATTGTCAAATATTAGTGCCGAGAGGTTGCGTTGTGTTAGGTTAGATTATATTACGTTATTGGTGTATATAAAACTCCCACGGAGACGTAGAGGCCAACTCGCCAGGAATGTTGTCAAATAATAGCGCCGAGAGGTTTGGTTGGGTTATATAAGGTTATATTACGTTATTGATGGATATGAAGGCCTCACGGAGACGTAGAGGCCAACTCGCCAGGAATGTTGTCAAATACTACCGCCGAGATGTTAGGTTGGGTTAGGTTAGGTTATAATACGTTATTGATGTATATAAAGGTCTCAGGAAACGTAGAGGCCAACAAGCCAGGAATGTGGTTAAACATTACCTCCGAGACGTTACTTTGGGTTAGGTTAGGTTATATTACGTTATTGATGTATGTAAAAGCCCCACGGAAACGTAGAGGCCAACTCGCCAGGAATGTTGTCAAATATTAGTACCGAGATGTTAGGTTGTGTTAAGTTAAGTTATATTACGCTATTGATGGATATAAAAGCCCCACGGAAACGTAGAGGCCAACTCGCCAGGAATGTTGTCAAATATCAGTGCCGAGAGGTTGGGTAGTGTTAGGTTAGGTTATATTACGAAATTGATGTATATAAAGGCCCCACGGAGACGTAGAGGCCAACTCGCCAGGAATGTTGTCAAATAATAGCGCCGAGAGGTTGGGTTGGGTTATATAAGGTTATATTACGTTATTGACGGATATGAAGGCCTGACGGAGACGTAGAGGCCAACTCGCCAGGAATGTTGTAAAATATTACAGCCGAGATGTTACGTTGGGTTAGGTTAGGTTATATTACGTTTTTGATGTATATGAAGGCCTCACGGAGACGTAGAAGCCAACAAGCCAGGAATGTGGTTAAACATTACCTCCGAGACGTTACTTTGGGTTAGGTTAGGTTATATTACGTTATTGATGTATATAAGGGTCTCAGGGAAACGTAGAGGCCAACTCGCCAGGAATGTTGTCAAATATTAGTGCCGGGAGTTTGGGTTGTGTTAGGTTAGGTTATATTACGTTATTGATGTATATAAAGGCCCCACGGAGACGTAGAGGCCAACTCGCCAGGAATGTTGTCAAATATTACCGCCGAGATGTTAGGTTGGGTTAGGTTAGGTTATATTACGTTTTTGATGTATATGAAGGCCCCACGGAGACGTAGAGGCCAGCTCGCAAGGTATATTGTCAAATAATAGCGCCGAGAGGTTAGGTTGGGTTATATAAGGTTATATTACGTTATTGATGGATATGAAGGTCTCACGGATACGTAGATGCCAACTCGCCAGGAATGTTGTCAAACATTACCGCCGAGATGTTAGGTTGGGTTAGGTTAGTTTATATTACGTTATTGATGTATATAAAAGCCCCACTGAGACATAGAGTCCAACTCGCCAGGAATGTTGTCAAATATTACCGCCGAGATGTTAGGTTGGGATAGGTGAGGTTATATTACGTTATTGATGTATATAAAAGTCTCAGGCAAACGTAGAGGCCAACAAGCCAGGAATGTGGTTAAACATTACCTCCGAGACGTTTCTTTGGGTTAGGTTTGGTTATATTACGTTACTGATGTATATGAAAGCCCCATGGAAACGTAGAGGCCAACTCGCCAGGAATGTTGTCAAATATTAGTGCCGAGAGGTTGGGTTGTGTTAGGTTAGGTTATATTACGTTATTGGTGTATATAAAGGCCCCACGGAGACGTAAAGGCCAACTCGCCAGGAATGTTGTCAAACAATAGCGCCGAAAGATTAGGTTGGGTTAGGTTAGGTTATATTACGTTTTTGATGTATATGAAGGCCCCACGGAGACGTAGAGGCCAACTCGACAGGAATGTTGTTAAATATTAGTACCGAGATGTTAGGTTGGGTTAGGTTAGGTTATATTACGTTATTGATGGATATGAAGGTCTCACGGAGACGTAGAGCCCAACTCGCCAGGAATGTTGTCAAATAATAGCGCCGAGAGGTTAGGTTGGGTTATATAAGGTTATATTACGTTATTGATGGATATGAAGTCCTCACGGAGACGTAGAGGCCAACTCGCCAGGAATGTTGTCAAATATTACCGCCGAGATGTTAGGTTGGGTTAGGTTAGGTTATATTACGTTATTGATGTATATAAAGGTCCCACGGAAACATAGAGGCCAACAAGCCAGGAATGTTGTCAAATATTACAGCCGAGATGTTACGTTGGGTTATTTTAGGTTAAATTACGTTATTGATGGATATGAATATCGCACAGAGACGTAGAGGCCAACAAGCCAGGAATGTTGTCAAATATTACAGCCGAGATGTTACGTTGGGTTAGGTTAGGTTATATTACGTTTTTGATGTATATGAAGGCCTCACGGAGACGTAGAAGCCAACAAGCCAGGAATGTGGTTAAACTTTACCTCCGTGACGTTACTTTGGGTTAGGTTAGGTTATATTACGTTATTGATGTATGTAAAAGCCCCACGGAAACGTAAAGGCCAACTCGCCAGGAATGTTGTCAAATATTACCGCCGAGATGTTAGGTTGGGTTAGGTTAGGTTATATTACGTTTTTGATGTATATGAAGGCCCCACGGAGACGTAGAGGCCAGCTCGCAAGGAATATTGTCAAATAATAGCGCCGAGAGGTTAGGTTGGGTTATATAAGGTTATATTACGTTATTGATGGATATGAAGGTCTCACGGATACGTAGATGCCAACTCGCCAGGAATGTTGTCAAACATTACCGCCGAGATGTTAGGTTGGGTTAGGTTAGTTTATATTACGTTATTGATGTATATAAAAGCCCCACTGAGACATAGAGTCCAACTCGCCAGGAATGTTGTCAAATATTACCGCCGAGATGTTAGGTTGGGATAGGTGAGGTTATATTACGTTATTGATGTATATAAAAGTCTCAGGCAAACGTAGAGGCCAACAAGCCAGGAATGTGGTTAAACATTACCTCCGAGACGTTTCTTTGGGTTAGGTTTGGTTATATTACGTTACTGATGTATATGAAAGCCCCATGGAAACGTAGAGGCCAACTCGCCAGGAATGTTGTCAAATATTAGTGCCGAGAGGTTGGGTTGTGTTAGGTTAGGTTATATTACGTTATTGGTGTATATAAAGGCCCCACGGAGACGTAAAGGCCAACTCGCCAGGAATGTTGTCAAACAATAGCGCCGAAAGATTAGGTTGGGTTAGGTTAGGTTATATTACGTTTTTGATGTATATGAAGGCCCCACGGAGACGTAGAGGCCAACTCGACAGGAATGTTGTTAAATATTAGTACCGAGATGTTAGGTTGGGTTAGGTTAGGTTATATTACGTTATTGATGGATATGAAGGTCTCACGGAGACGTAGAGCCCAACTCGCCAGGAATGTTGTCAAATAATAGCGCCGAGAGGTTAGGTTGGGTTATATAAGGTTATATTACGTTATTGATGGATATGAAGTCCTCACGGAGACGTAGAGGCCAACTCGCCAGGAATGTTGTCAAATATTACCGCCGAGATGTTAGGTTGGGTTAGGTTAGGTTATATTACGTTATTGATGTATATAAAGGTCCCACGGAAACATAGAGGCCAACAAGCCAGGAATGTTGTCAAATATTACAGCCGAGATGTTACGTTGGGTTATTTTAGGTTAAATTACGTTATTGATGGATATGAATATCGCACAGAGACGTAGAGGCCAACAAGCCAGGAATGTTGTCAAATATTACAGCCGAGATGTTACGTTGGGTTAGGTTAGGTTATATTACGTTTTTGATGTATATGAAGGCCTCACGGAGACGTAGAAGCCAACAAGCCAGGAATGTGGTTAAACTTTACCTCCGTGACGTTACTTTGGGTTAGGTTAGGTTATATTACGTTATTGATGTATGTAAAAGCCCCACGGAAACGTAAAGGCCAACTCGCCAGGAATGTTGTCAAATATTACCGCCGAGATGTTAGGTTGGGTTAGGTTAGGTTATATTACGTTTTTGATGTATATGAAGGCCCCACGGAGACGTAGAGGCCAGCTCGCAAGGAATATTGTCAAATAATAGCGCCGAGAGGTTAGGTTGGGTTATATAAGGTTATATTACGTTATTGATGGATATGAAGGTCTCACGGATACGTAGATGCCAACTCGCCAGGAATGTTGTCAAACATTACCGCCGAGATGTTAGGTTGGGTTAGGTTAGTTTATATTACGTTATTGATGTATATAAAGGTCCCACGGAATCATAGAGGCCAACAAGCCAGGAATGTTGTCAAATATTACAGCCGAGATGTTACGTTGGGTTATTTTAGGTTAAATAACGTTATTGATGGATATGAAAGTCCCACAGAGACGTAGAAGCCAACAAGCCAGGAATGTTGTTAAATATTAGTACCGAGATGTTAGGTTGGGTTAGGTTAGGTTATATTACGTTATTGATGTATATAAAGGCCCCACTGAGACATAGAGTCCAACTCGCCAGGAATGTTGTCAAATATTACCGCCGAGATGTTAGGTTGGGATAGGTGAGGTTATATTACGTTATTGATGTATATAAAAGTCTCAGGCAAACGTAGAGGCCAACAAGCCAGGAATGTGGTTAAACATTACCTCCGAGACGTTACTTTGGGTTAGGTTTGGTTATATTACGTTACTGATGTATATGAAAGCCCCATGGAAACGTAGAGGCCAACTCGCCAGGAATGTTGTCAAATATTAGTGCCGAGAGGTTGGGTTGTGTTAGGTTAGGTTATATTACGTTATTGGTGTATATAAAGGCCCCACGGAGACGTAAAGGCCAACTCGCCAGGAATGTTGTCAAACAATAGCGCCGAAAGGTTAGGTTGGGTTAGGTTAGGTTATATTACGTTTTTGATGTATATGAAGGCCCCACGGAGACGTAGAGGCCAACTCGACAGGAATGTTGTTAAATATTAGTACCGAGATGTTAGGTTGGGTTAGGTTAGGTTATATTACGTTATTGATGGATATGAAGGTCTCACGGAGACGTAGAGCCCAACTCGCCAGGAATGTTGTCAAATAATAGCGCCGAGAGGTTAGGTTGGGTTATATAAGGTTATATTACGTTATTGATGGATATGAAGTCCTCACGGAGACGTAGAGGCCAACTCGCCAGGAATGTTGTCAAATATTACCGCCGAGATGTTAGGTTGGGTTAGGTTAGGTTATATTACGTTATTGATGTATATAAAGGTCCCACGGAAACATAGAGGCCAACAAGCCAGGAATGTTGTCAAATATTACAGCCGAGATGTTACGTTGGGTTATTTTAGGTTAAATTACGTTATTGATGGATATGAAAGTCCCACAGAGACGTAGAAGCCAACAAGCCAGGAATGTTGTTAAATATTAGTACCGAGATGTTAGGTTGGGTTAGGTTAGGTTATATTACGTTATTGATGTATATAAAGGCCCCACTGAGACATAGAGTCCAACTCGCCAGGAATGTTGTCAAATATTACCGCCGAGATGTTAGGTTGGGATAGGTGAGGTTATATTACGTTATTGATGTATATAAAAGTCTCAGGCAAACGTAGAGGCCAACAAGCCAGGAATGTGGTTTAACATTACCTCCGAGACGTTTCTTTGGGTTAGGTTTGGTTATATTACGTTACTGATGTATATGAAAGCCCCATGGAAACGTAGAGGCCAACTCGCCAGGAATGTTGTCAAATATTAGTGCCGAGAGGTTGGGTTGTGTTAGGTTAGGTTATATTACGTTATTGGTGTATATAAAGGCCCCACGGAGACGTAAAGGCCAACTCGCCAGGAATGTTGTCAAACAATAGCGCCGAAAGGTTAGGTTGGGTTAGGTTAGGTTATATTACGTTTTTGATGTATATGAAGGCCCCACGGAGACGTAGAGGCCAACTCGACAGGAATGTTGTTAAATATTAGTACCGAGATGTTAGGTTGGGTTAGGTTAGGTTATATTACGTTATTGATGGATATGAAGGTCTCACGGAGACGTAGAGCCCAACTCGCCAGGAATGTTGTCAAATAATAGCGCCGAGAGGTTAGGTTGGGTTATATAAGGTTATATTACGTTATTGATGGATATGAAGTCCTCACGGAGACGTAGAGGCCAACTCGCCAGGAATGTTGTCAAATATTACCGCCGAGATTTTAGGTTGGGTTAGGTTAGGTTATATTACGTTATTGATGTATATAAAGGTCCCACGGAAACATAGAGGCCAACAAGCCAGGAGTGTTGTCAAATATTACAGCCGAGATGTTACGTTGGGTTATTTTAGGTTAAATTACGTTATTGATGGATATGAATATCGCACAGAGACGTAGAGGCCAACAAGCCAGGAATGTTGTCAAATATTACAGCCGAGATGTTACGTTGGGTTAGGTTAGGTTATATTACGTTTTTGATGTATATGAAGGCCTCACGGAGACGTAGAAGCCAACAAGCCAGGAATGTGGTTAAACTTTACCTCCGTGACGTTACTTTGGGTTAGGTTAGGTTATATTACGTTATTGATGTATGTAAAAGCCCCACGGAAACGTAAAGGCCAACTCGCCAGGAATGTTGTCAAATATTACCGCCGAGATGTTAGGTTGGGTTAGGTTAGGTTATATTACGTTTTTGATGTATATGAAGGCCCCACGGAGACGTAGAGGCCAGCTCGCAAGGAATATTGTCAAATAATAGCGCCGAGAGGTTAGGTTGGGTTATATAAGGTTATATTACGTTATTGATGGATATGAAGGTCTCACGGATACGTAGATGCCAACTCGCCAGGAATGTTGTCAAACATTACCGCCGAGATGTTAGGTTGGGTTAGGTTAGTTTATATTACGTTATTGATGTATATAAAGGTCCCACGGAATCATAGAGGCCAACAAGCCAGGAATGTTGTCAAATATTACAGCCGAGATGTTACGTTGGGTTATTTTAGGTTAAATAACGTTATTGATGGATATGAAAGTCCCACAGAGACGTAGAAGCCAACAAGCCAGGAATGTTGTTAAATATTAGTACCGAGATGTTAGGTTGGGTTAGGTTAGGTTATATTACGTTATTGATGTATATAAAGGCCCCACTGAGACATAGAGTCCAACTCGCCAGGAATGTTGTCAAATATTACCGCCGAGATGTTAGGTTGGGATAGGTGAGGTTATATTACGTTATTGATGTATATAAAAGTCTCAGGCAAACGTAGAGGCCAACAAGCCAGGAATGTGGTTAAACATTACCTCCGAGACGTTACTTTGGGTTAGGTTTGGTTATATTACGTTACTGATGTATATGAAAGCCCCATGGAAACGTAGAGGCCAACTCGCCAGGAATGTTGTCAAATATTAGTGCCGAGAGGTTGGGTTGTGTTAGGTTAGGTTATATTACGTTATTGGTGTATATAAAGGCCCCACGGAGACGTAAAGGCCAACTCGCCAGGAATGTTGTCAAATAATAGCGCCGAAAGGTTAGGTTGGGTTAGGTTAGGTTATATTACGTTTTTGATGTATATGAAGGCCCCACGGAGACGTAGAGGCCAACTCGACAGGAATGTTGTTAAATATTAGTACCGAGATGTTAGGTTGGGTTAGGTTAGGTTATATTACGTTATTGATGGATATGAAGGTCTCACGGAGACGTAGAGCCCAACTCGCCAGGAATGTTGTCAAATAATAGCGCCGAGAGGTTAGGTTGGGTTATATAAGGTTATATTACGTTTTTGATGTATATGAAGGCCTCACGGAGACGTAGAAGCCAACAAGCCAGGAATGTGGTTAAACATTACCTCCGAGACGTTACTTTGTGTTAGGTTATGTTATATTACGTTATTGATGTATATAAAGGTCTCAGGGAAACGTAGAGGCCAACTCGCCAGGAATGTTGTCAAATATTAGTGCCGGGAGTTTGGGTTGTGTTAGGTCAGGTTATATTACGTTATTGATGTATATAAAGGCCCCACGGAGACGTAGAGGCCAACTCGCCAGGAATGTTGTCAAATATTACCGCCGAGATGTTAGGTTGGGTTAGGTTAGGTTATATTACGTTTTTAATGTATATGAAGGCCCCACGGAGACGTAGAGGCCAGCTCGCAAGGAATATTGTCAAATAATAGCGCCGAGAGGTTAGGTTGGGTTATATAAGGTTATATTACGTTATTGATGGATATGAAGGTCTCACGGATACGTAGATGCCAACTCGCCAGGAATGTTGTCAAACATTACCGCCGAGATGTTAGGTTGGGATAGGTTAGGTTATATTACGTTATTGATGTATAGAAAAGTCTCAGGCAAACGTAGAGGCCAACAAGCCAGGAATGTGGTTGAACATTACCTCCGAGACGTTACTTTGGGTTAGGTTAGGTTATATTACGTTATTGATGTATATGAAAGCCCCACGGAAACGTAGGGGCCAACTCGCCACG
Source organism: Xylocopa violacea (assembly GCA_963969225.1). Taxonomy (NCBI): domain Eukaryota; kingdom Metazoa; phylum Arthropoda; class Insecta; order Hymenoptera; family Apidae; genus Xylocopa; species Xylocopa violacea. The sequence goes on from CAXAJV010000001.1 coordinate 7,176,508, forward strand.
AATGTTGTCAAATAATAGCGCCGAAAGGTTAGGTTGGGTTAGGTTAGGTTATATAACGTTATTGATGTATATAAAAGTCCCACGGAGACGTAGAGGCCAACTCGACAGGAATGTTGTCAAATAATAGCGCCGAGAGGTTAGGTTGGGTTATATAAGGTTATATTACGTTATTGATGGATATGAAGGTCTCACGGAGAGGTAGCGGCCAACTCGCCAGGAATGTTGTCAAACATTACCGCCGAGATGTTAGGTTTGGTTAGGTTAGGTTATATTACGTTATTGATGTATATAAAGGTCCCACGGAAACATAGAGGCCAACAAGCCAGGAATGTTGTCGAATATTACAGCCGAGATGTTACGTTGGGTTATTTTAGGTTATATTACGTTATTGATGGATATGAATGTCCCACGGAGACGTAGAGGCCAACAAGCCAGGAATGTTGTCAAATATTACCGCCGAGATGTTAGGTTGGGTTAGGTTAGGTTATATTATGTTTTTGATGTATATGAAGGCCCCACGGAGACGTAGAGGCCAACACGCCAGGAATTTTGTCAAATAATAGCGCCGAAAGGTTAGGTTGGGTTAGGTTAGGTTATATTACGTTATTGATGTGCATAAAAGTCCCACGGAGACGTAGAGGCCAACTCGCCAGGAATGTTGTCAAATAATAGCGCCGAGAGGTTAGGTTGGGTCATATAAGGTTATATTACGTTATTGACGGATATGAAGGCCTGACGGAGACGTAGAGGCCAACTCGCCAGGAATGTTGTCAAATATTACAGCCGAGATGTTACGTTGGGTTAGGTTAGGTTATATTACGTTTTTGATGTATATAAAGGCCTCACGGAGACGTAGAAGCCAACAAGCCAGGAATGTGGTTAAACATTACCTCCGAGTCGTTACTTTGGGTTAGGTTAGGTTATATTACGTTATTGATGTATATGAAAGCCCCACGGAAACGTAGAGGCCAACTCGCCAGGAATGTTGTCAAATATTAGTGCCGGGAGTTTGGGTTGTGTTAGGTTAGGTTATATTACGTTATTGATGTATATAAAGGCCCCACGGAGACGTAGAGGCCAACTCGCCAGGAATGTTGTCAAATATTACCGCCGAGATGTTAGGTTGGGTTAGGTTAGGTTATATTACGTTTTTGATGTATATGAAGGCCCCACGGAGACGTAGAGGCCAGCTCGCAAGGAATATTGTCAAATAATAGCGCCGAGATGTTAGGTTGGGTTATATAAGGTTATATTACGTTATTGATGGATATGAAGGTCTCACGGATACGTAGAGGCCAACTCGCCAGGAATGTTGTCAAATATTACCGCCGAGATGTTAGGTTCGGTTAGGTTAGGTTATATTACTTTATTGATGGATATGAAGGCCTCACGGAGACGTAGAGGACAACTCGCCAGGAATGTTGTCAAATAATAGCGCCGAAAGGTGAGGTTGGGTTAGGTTAGGTTATATTACGTTATTGATGTGTATAAAAGTCCCACGGAGACGTAGAGGCCAACTCGCCAGGAATGTTGTCAAATAATAGCGCCGAGAGGTTAGGTTGGGTTATATAAGGTTATATTACGTTATTGACGGACATGAAGGCCTGACGGAGACGTAGAGGCCAACTCGCCAGGAATGTTGTCAAATATTACAGCCGAGATGTTACGTTGGGTTGGGTTAGGTTATATTACGTTTTTGATGTATATGAAGGCCTCACGGAGACGTAGAAGCCAACAAGCCAGGAATGTGGTTAAACATTACCTCCGAGACGTTACTTTGGGTTAGGTTAGGTTATATTACGTTATTGATGTATATAAAAGCCCCACGGAAACGTAGAGGCCAACTCGCCAGGAATGTTGTCAAATATTAGTGCCGAGAGGTTGGGTTGTGTTAGGTTAGGTTATATTACGTTATTGGTGTATATAAAGGCCCCACGGAGACGTAGAGGCGAACTCGCCAGGAATGTTGTCAAATAATAGCGCCGAAAGGTTAGGTTGGGTTAGGTTAGGTTATATTAGGTTATTGATGTATATAAAAGTCCCACGGAGACGTAGAGGCCAACTCGCTAGGAATGTTGTCAAATAATAGCGCCGAGAGGTTAGGTTGGGTTATATAAGGTTATATTACGTTATTGATGGATATGAAGGTCTCACGGAGACGTAGAGGCCAACTCGCCAGTAATGTTGTCAAACATTACCGCGGAGATGTTAGGGTGGGTTAGGTTAGGTTATATTACGTTATTAATGTATATAAAGGTCCCACGGAATCATAGAGGCCAACAAGCCAGGAATGTTGTCAAATATTACAGCCGAGATGTTACGTTGGGTTATTTTAGGTTAAATTACGTTATTGATGGATATGAAAGTCTCACAGAGACGTAGAAGCCAAAAAGCCAGGAATGTTGTTAAATATTAGTACCGAGATGTTATGTTGGGTTAGGTTAGGTTATATTACGTTATTGATGTATATGAAGGCCTCACGGAGACGTAGAAGCCAACAAGCCAGGAATGTGGTTAAACATTACCTCCGAGACGTTACTTTGGGTTAGGTTAGGTTATATTACGTTATTGATGTATATAAAGGCCCCACTGAGACCTAGAGTCCAACTCGCCAGGAATGTTGTCAAATATAACCGCCGAGATGTTAGGTTGGGTTAGGTTAGGTTATACTACGTTTTTGATGTATATGAAGGCCCCACGGAGACGTAGAGGCCAACTCGACAGGAATGTTGTCAAATAATAGCGCCGAGAGGTTAGGTTGGGTTATATAAGGTTATATTACGTTATTGATGGATATGAAGGTCTCACGGATACGTAGATGCCAACTCGCCAGGAATGTTGTCAAACATTACCGCCGAGATGTTAGGTTGGGTTAGGTTAGTTTATATTACGTTATTGATGTATATAAAGGTCCCACGGAATCATAGAGGCCAACAAGCCAGGAATGTTGTCAAATATTACAGCCGAGATGTTACGTTGGGTTATTTTAGGTTAAATAACGTTATTGATGGATATGAAAGTCCCACAGAGACGTAGAAGCCAACAAGCCAGGAATGTTGTTAAATATTAGTACCGAGATGTTAGGTTGGGTTAGGTCAGGTTATATTACGTTATTGATGTATATAAAGGCCCCACTGAGACATAGAGTCCAACTCGCCAGGAATGTTGTCAAATATTACCGCCGAGATGTTAGGTTGGGATAGGTGAGGTTATATTACGTTATTGATGTATATAAAAGTCTCAGGCAAACGTAGAGGCCAACAAGCCAGGAATGTGGTTAAACATTACCTCCGAGACGTTACTTTGGGTTAGGTTTGGTTATATTACGTTACTGATGTATATGAAAGCCCCATGGAAACGTAGAGGCCAACTCGCCAGGAATGTTGTCAAATATTAGTGCCGAGAGGTTGGGTTGTGTTAGGTTAGGTTATATTACGTTATTGGTGTATATAAAGGCCCCACGGAGACGTAAAGGCCAACTCGCCAGGAATGTTGTCAAATAATAGCGCCGAAAGGTTAGGTTGGGTTAGGTTAGGTTATATTACGTTTTTGATGTATATGAAGGCCCCACGGAGACGTAGAGGCCAACTCGACAGGAATGTTGTTAAATATTAGTACCGAGATGTTAGGTTGGGTTAGGTTAGGTTATATTACGTTATTGATGGATATGAAGGTCTCACGGAGACGTAGAGCCCAACTCGCCAGGAATGTTGTCAAATAATAGCGCCGAGAGGTTAGGTTGGGTTATATAAGGTTATATTACGTTTTTGATGTATATGAAGGCCTCACGGAGACGTAGAAGCCAACAAGCCAGGAATGTGGTTAAACATTACCTCCGAGACGTTACTTTGTGTTAGGTTATGTTATATTACGTTATTGATGTATATAAAGGTCTCAGGGAAACGTAGAGGCCAACTCGCCAGGAATGTTGTCAAATATTAGTGCCGGGAGTTTGGGTTGTGTTAGGTTAGGTTATATTACGTTTTTGATGTATATGAAGGCCCCACGGAGACGTAGAGGCCAGCTCGCAAGGAATATTGTCAAATAATAGCGCCGAGAGGTTAGGTTGGGTTATATAAGGTTATATTATGTTATTGATGGATATGAAGGTCTCACGGATACGTAGATGCCAACTCGCCAGGAATGTTGTCAAACATTACCGCCGAGATGTTAGGTTGGGATAGGTTAGGTTATATTACGTTATTGATGTATAGAAAAGTCTCAGGCAAACGTAGAGGCCAACAAGCCAGGAATGTGGTTGAACATTACCTCCGAGACGTTACTTTGGGTTAGGTTAGGTTATATTACGTTATTGATGTATATGAAAGCCCCACGGAAACGTAGGGGCCAACTCGCCACGAATGTTGTCAAATAATAGCGCCGAAAGGTTAGGTTGGGTTAGGTTAGGTTATATAACGTTATTGATGTATATAAAAGTCCCACGGAGACGTAGAGGCCAACTCGACAGGAATGTTGTCAAATAATAGCGCCGAGAGGTTAGGTTGGGTTATATAAGGTTATATTACGTTATTGATGGATATGAAGGTCTCACGGAGAGGTAGCGGCCAACTCGCCAGGAATGTTGTCAAACATTACCGCCGAGATGTTAGGTTTGGTTAGGTTAGGTTATATTACGTTATTGATGTATATAAAGGTCCCACGGAAACATAGAGGCCAACAAGCCAGGAATGTTGTCGAATATTACAGCCGAGATGTTACGTTGGGTTATTTTAGGTTATATTACGTTATTGATGGATATGAATGTCCCACGGAGACGTAGAGGCCAACAAGCCAGGAATGTTGTCAAATATTACCGCCGAGATGTTAGGTTGGGTTAGGTTAGGTTATATTATGTTTTTGATGTATATGAAGGCCCCACGGAGACGTAGAGGCCAACACGCCAGGAATTTTGTCAAATAATAGCGCCGAAAGGTTAGGTTGGGTTAGGTTAGGTTATATTACGTTATTGATGTGCATAAAAGTCCCACGGAGACGTAGAGGCCAACTCGCCAGGAATGTTGTCAAATAATAGCGCCGAGAGGTTAGGTTGGGTCATATAAGGTTATATTACGTTATTGACGGATATGAAGGCCTGACGGAGACGTAGAGGCCAACTCGCCAGGAATGTTGTCAAATATTACAGCCGAGATGTTACGTTGGGTTAGGTTAGGTTATATTACGTTTTTGATGTATATAAAGGCCTCACGGAGACGTAGAAGCCAACAAGCCAGGAATGTGGTTAAACATTACCTCCGAGTCGTTACTTTGGGTTAGGTTAGGTTATATTACGTTATTGATGTATATGAAAGCCCCACGGAAACGTAGAGGCCAACTCGCCAGGAATGTTGTCAAATATTAGTGCCGGGAGTTTGGGTTGTGTTAGGTTAGGTTATATTACGTTATTGATGTATATAAAGGCCCCACGGAGACGTAGAGGCCAACTCGCCAGGAATGTTGTCAAATATTACCGCCGAGATGTTAGGTTGGGTTAGGTTAGGGTATATTACGTTTTTGATGTATATGAAGGCCCCACGGAGACGTAGAGGCCAGCTCGCAAGGAATATTGTCAAATAATAGCGCCGAGATGTTAGGTTGGGTTATATAAGGTTATATTACGTTATTGATGGATATGAAGGTCTCACGGAGACGTAGAGGCCAACTCGCCAGTAATGTTGTCAAACATTACCGCGGAGATGTTAGGGTGGGTTAGGTTAGGTTATATTACGTTATTAATGTATATAAAGGTCCCACGGAATCATAGAGGCCAACAAGCCAGGAATGTTGTCAAATATTACAGCCGAGATGTTACGTTGGGTTATTTTAGGTTAAATTACGTTATTGATGGATATGAAAGTCTCACAGAGACGTAGAAGCCAAAAAGCCAGGAATGTTGTTAAATATTAGTACCGAGATGTTATGTTGGGTTAGGTTAGGTTATATTACGTTATTGATGTATATGAAGGCCTCACGGAGACGTAGAAGCCAACAAGCCAGGAATGTGGTTAAACATTACCTCCGAGACGTTACTTTGGGTTAGGTTAGGTTATATTACGTTATTGATGTATATAAAGGCCCCACTGAGACCTAGAGTCCAACTCGCCAGGAATGTTGTCAAATATAACCGCCGAGATGTTAGGTTGGGTTAGGTTAGGTTATACTACGTTTTTGATGTATATGAAGGCCCCACGGAGACGTAGAGGCCAACTCGACAGGAATGTTGTCAAATAATAGCGCCGAGAGGTTAGGTTGGGTTATATAAGGTTATATTACGTTATTGATGGATATGAAGGTCTCACGGAGAGGTAGCGGCCAACTCGCCAGGAATGTTGTCAAACATTACCGCCGAGATGTTAGGTTAGGTTAGGTTACGTTATATTACGTTATTGATGTATATAAAGGTCCCACGGAAACATAGAGGCCAACAAGCCAGGTATGTTGTCAAATATTGCAGCCGAGATGTTACGTTGGGTTATTTTAGGTTAAATTACGTTATTGATGGATATGAATGCCCCACGGAGACGTAGAGGCCAACAAGCCAGGAATGTTGTCAAATATTACCGCCGAGATGTTAGGTTAGGTTAGGTTACGTTATATTACGTTATTGATGTATATAAAGGTCCCACGGAAACATAGAGGCCAAGAAGCCAGGAATGTTGTCAAATATTACAGCCGAGATGTTACGTTGGGTTATTTTAGGTTAAATTACGTTATTGATGGATATGAATGCCCCACGGAGACGTAGAGTCCAACAAGCCAGGAATGTTGTCAAATATTACCGCCGAGATATTAGGTTGGTTTATGTTAGGTTATATTATGTTTTTGATGTATATGAAGGCCCCACGGAGACGTAGAGGCCAACTCGACAGGAATGTTGTCAAATAATAGCGCCGAGAGGTTAGGTTGGGTTATATAAGGTTATATTACGTTATTGATGGATATGAAGGTCTCACGGAGAGGTAGCGGCCAACTCGCCAGGAATGTTGTCAAACATTACCGCCGAGATGTTAGGTTAGGTTAGGTTAGGTTATATTACGTTATTGATGTATATAAAGGTCCCACGGAAACATAGAGGCCAACAAGCCAGGAATGTTGTCAAATATTACAGCCGAGATGTTACGTTGGGTTATTTTAGGTTAAATTACGTTATTGATGGATATGAATGTCCCACGGAGACGTAGATGCCAACAAACCAGGAATGTTGTCAAATATTACCGCCGAGATGTTAGGTTGGGTTAGGTTAGGTTATGTTATGTTTTTGATGTATATGAAGGCCCCACGGAGACGTAGAGGCCAACTCGACAGGAATGTCGTCAAATAATAGCGCCGAGAGGTTAGGTTGGGTTATAAAAGGTTATATTACGTTATTGATGGATATGAAGTTCTCACGGAGACGTAGAGGCCAACTCGCCAGGAATGTTGTCAACTATTACCGCCGAGATGTTAGGTTGGGTTAGGTTAGGTTATATTACGTTATTGATGTATATAAAGGCCGGACGGAAAGGTAGAGGCCAACTCGCCAGAAATGTTGTCAAATAATAGCGCCGAAAGGTTAGGTTAGGTTAGGGTAGGTTATATTACGTTATTGATGTATATAAAAGTCCCACGGAGACGTAGAGGCCAACTCGTTAGCAATGTTTTCAAATATTACCGCCGAGATAATAGGTTGGGTTAGGTTAAGTTAAATTACGTTATTGATGTATATGAAGGTCCCACGGAGACGTAGAGGCCAACTCGCCAGGAATGTTATCAAATATTACCGCCGTGGTGTTAGATTGGGTTAGGTTAGGTTATATTACGTTATTGATGTATATAAAATTCCTACGGAGACATAGAGGCCAACTCGCCAGGAATGTTGTCAAATAATAGTGCCGAGAGGCTGGGTTGTGTCAGGTTAGGTTATATTACGTTATTGATGTATATAAAGGCCCCACGGAGACGTAGAGGCCAACTCGCCACGAATGTTGTCAAATATTACCGCCGAGATGTTAGGTTGGGTTAGGTTAAGTTATATTACGTTATTGATGGATATGAAAGTCTCACAGAGACGTAGAAGCCAAAAAGCCAGGAATGTTGTTAAATATTAGTACCGAGATGTTATGTTGGGTTAGGTTAGGTTATATTACGTTATTGATGTATATGAAGGCCTCACGGAGACGTAGAAGCCAACAAGCCAGGAATGTGGTTAAACATTACCTCCGAGACGTTACTTTGGGTTAGGTTAGGTTATATTACGTTATTGATGTATATAAAGGCCCCACTGAGACCTAGAGTCCAACTCGCCAGGAATGTTGTCAAATATAACCGCCGAGATGTTAGGTTGGGTTAGGTTAGGTTATACTACGTTTTTGATGTATATGAAGGCCCCACGGAGACGTAGAGGCCAACTCGACAGGAATGTTGTCAAATAATAGCGCCGAGAGGTTAGGTTGGGTTATATAAGGTTATATTACGTTATTGATGGATATGAAGGTCTCACGGAGAGGTAGCGGCCAACTCGCCAGGAATGTTGTCAAACATTACCGCCGAGATGTTAGGTTAGGTTAGGTTACGTTATATTACGTTATTGATGTATATAAAGGTCCCACGGAAACATAGAGGCCAACAAGCCAGGTATGTTGTCAAATATTGCAGCCGAGATATTACGTTGGGTTATTTTAGGTTAAATTACGTTATTGATGGATATGAATGCCCCACGGAGACGTAGAGGCCAACAAGCCAGGAATGTTGTCAAATATTACCGCCGAGATGTTAGGTTAGGTTAGGTTACGTTATATTACGTTATTGATGTATATAAAGGTCCCACGGAAACATAGAGGCCAAGAAGCCAGGAATGTTGTCAAATATTACAGCCGAGATGTTACGTTGGGTTATTTTAGGTTAAATTACGTTATTGATGGATATGAATGCCCCACGGAGACGTAGAGTCCAACAAGCCAGGAATGTTGTCAAATATTACCGCCGAGATTTTAGGTTGGTTTATGTTAGGTTATATTATGTTTTTGATGTATATGAAGGCCCCACGGAGACGTAGAGGCCAACTCGACAGGAATGTTGTCAAATAATAGCGCCGAGAGGTTAGGTTGGGTTATATAAGGTTATATTACGATATTGATGGATATGAAGGTCTCACGGAGACGTAGAGGCCAACTCGTTAGCAATGTTTTCAAATATTACCGCCGAGATAATAGGTTGGGTTAGGTTAAGTTAAATTACGTTATTGATGTATATGAAGGTCCCACGGAGACGTAGAGGCCAACTCGCCAGGAATGTTATCAAATATTACCGCCGTGGTGTTAGATTGGGTTAGGTTAGGTTATATTACGTTATTGATGTATATAAAATTCCTACGGAGACATAGAGGCCAACTCGCCAGGAATGTTGTCAAATAATAGTGCCGAGAGGCTGGGTTGTGTCAGGTTAGGTTATATTACGTTATTGATGTATATAAAGGCCCCACGGAGACGTAGAGGCCAACTCGCCACGAATGTTGTCAAATATTACCGCCGAGATGTTAGGTTGGGTTAGGTTAAGTTATATTACGTTATTGATGGATATGAAGGTCTCACGGAGAGGTAGCGGCCAACTCGCCAGGAATGTTGTCAAACATTACCGCCGTGATGTTATGTTAGGTTAGGTTACGTTATATTACGTTATTGATGTATATAAAGGTCCCACGGTAACATAGAGGCCAACAAGCCAGGAATGTTGTCAAATATTACAGCCGAGATGTTACGTTGGGTTATTTTAGGTTAAATTACGTTATTGATGGATATGAATGCCCCACGGAGACGTAGAGGCCAACAAGCCAGGAATGTTGTCAAATATTACCGCCGAGATGTTAGGTTGGGTTAGGTTAGGTTATATTATGTTTTTGATGTATATGAAGGCCCCACGGAGACGTAGAGGCCAACTCGACAGGAATGTCGTCAAATAATAGCGCCGAGAGGTTAGGTTGGGTTATAAAAGGTTATATTACGTTATTGATGGATATGAAGTTCTCACGGAGACGTAGAGGCCAACTCGCCAGGAATGTTGTCAACTATTACCGCCGAGATGTTAGGTTGGGTTAGGTTAGGTTATATTACGTTATTGATGTATATAAAGGCCCCACGGAAAGGTAGAGGCCAACTCGCCAGAAATGTTGTCAAATAATAGCGCCGAAAGGTTAGGTTAGGTTAGGGTAGGTTATATTACGTTATTGATGTATATAAAAGTCCCACGGAGACGTAGAGGCCAGCTCGTTAGCAATGTTTTCAAATATTACCGCCGAGATGATAGGTTGGGTTAGGTTAAGTTAAATTACGTTATTGATGTATATGAAGGTCCCACGGAGACGTAGAGGCCAACTCGCCAGGAATGTTATCAAATATTACCGCCGTGGTGTTAGATTGGGTTAGGTTAGTTTATATTACGTTATTGATGTATATAAAATTCCTACGGAGACATAGAGGCCAACTCGCCAGGAATGTTGTCAAATAATAGTGCCGAGAGGTTGGGTTGTGTCAGGTTAGGTTATATTACGTTATTGATGTATATAAAGGCCCCACGGAGACGTAGAGGCCAACTCGCCACGAATGTTGTCAAATATTACCGCCGAGATGTTAGGTTGGGTTAGGTTAGGTTATATTACGTTATTGATGGATATGAAGGCCTCACGGAGACGTAGAGGCCAACTCGCCAGGAATGTTGTCAACTATTACCGCCGAGATGTTAGGTTGGGTTAGGTTAGGTTATATTACGTTTTTGATGTATATGAAGGCCCCACGGAGACGTAGAAGCCAACTCGACAGGAATGTTGTCAAATATTACCGCCGAGATGTTAGGTTGGGTTAGGTTAGGTTATATTACGTTATTGATGTATATAAAAGTCCCACGGATACGTAGAGGCCAACTCGCCAGGAGTGTTGTCAACTATTACCGCCGAGATGTTAGGTCGGGTTAGGTTAAGTTATATTACGTTATTGATGTATATAAAATTCTCACGGAAACGTAGGGGCCAACAAGCCAGGAATGTGGTTAAACATTACCTCCGAGACGTTACTTTGGGTTAGGTTAAGTTATATTACGTTATTGGTGTATATAAAAGCCCCACGAAAACGTAGAGGCCAAATCGCCAGGAATGTTGTCAAATATTAGTGCCAAGAGGTTGGGTTGTGTTAGGTTAGGTTATATTACGCTATTGATGTATATAAAGGCCCCACGGAGACGTAGAGGCCAACTCGCCAGGAATGTTGTCAAATAATAGCGCCGAGATCTTAGGTTGGGTTAGGTTAGGTTATATTACCTTATTGATGTATATGAAGGTCCCACGGAGACGTAGAGGCCAACTCGCCAGGAATGTTGCCAAATATTACCGCCGAGATGTTAGGTTGGGTTAGGTTAGGTTATATTACGTTTTTGATGTATATGAATGCCTCACGGAGACGTAGAAGCCAACTCGACAGGAATGTTGTCAAATATTAGTGCCGAGATGTTTGGTTCGGTTAGGTTAGGTTATATTACGTTACTGATGTATATAAAGGTCCCACGGAAACCATGAGGCCAATAAGCCAGGAATGTCGTCAAATATTACCGCCGTGATGTTAGATTGGGTTAGGTTAGGTTATATTACGTTATTGATGTATATAAAATTCCCACGGAGACGTAGAGGACAACTGGCTAGGAATGTTGTCAAATAATAGTGCCGAGAGGTTGGGTTGTGTTAGGTTAGGTTATATTACGTTATTGATGTATATAAAGGCCCCAAGGAGACGTAGAGGCCAACTCGCCAGGAATGTTGTCAAATATTAGTACCGAGATGTTAGGTTGTGTTAGGTTAAGTTATATTACGCTATTGATGTATATAAAAGCCCCACGGAAACGTAGAGACAAACTCGCCAGGAATGTTGTCAAATATTAGTGCCGAGAGGTTGGGTTGTGTTAGGTTAGGTTATATTACGTTATTGGTGTATATAAAGGCCCCACGGTGACGTAGAGGCCAACTCGCAAGGAATGTTGTCAAATAATAGCGCCGAAAAGTTAGGTTGGGTTAGGTTATGTTATATTACGTTTTTGATGTATATAAAATTCCCAAGGAGACGTAGAGGCCAACTCGCCAGGAATGTTGTCAAATATTAGTACCGAGATGTTAGGTTGTGTTAGGTTAATTTATATTACGTTATTGGTGTATATAAAGGCCCAACGGAGACGTAGAGGCCAACTCGCAAGGAATGTTGTCAAATAATAGCGCCGAAAGGTTAGGTTGGGTTAGGTTAGGTTATATTACGTTATTGATGTATATAAATGTCCCACGGATACGTAGAGGCCAACTCGCCAGGAATATTGTCAACTATTACCGCCGAGATGTTAGGTTGGGTTAGGTTAGTTTATATTACGTTATTGATGTATATAAAGGTCTCACGGAAACGTAGAGGCCAACAAGCCAGAAATGTGGTTAAACATTACCTCCGAGACGTTACTTTGGGTTAGGTTAGGTTATATTACGTTATTGATGTATGTAAAAGCCCCACGGAAACGTAGAGGCCAACTCGCCAGGAATGTTGTCAAATATTAGTGCCGAGAGGTTGGGTTGTGTTAGGTTAGGTTATATTACGTTATTGGTGTATATAAAGGCCGCACGGAGACGTAGAGGCCAACTGGCCAGGAATGTTGTCAAATAATAGCGCCGAAAGGTTAGGTTGGGTTAGGTTAGGTAATATTACGTTATTGATGTATATAAAGGTCCCACGGAGACGTAGAGGCCAACAAGCCAGGAATGTTGTCAAATATTACCGCCGAGATGTTAGGTTAGGTTAGGTTACGTTATATTACGTTATTGATGTGTATAAAAGCCCCACGGAAACGTAGAGGCCAATTCGCCAGGAATGTTGTCAAATATTAGTGCCGAGAAGTTGGGTTGTGTTAGGTTAGGTTATATTACGTTATTATGTATATAAAGACCCCACGGAGACGTAGAGGCCATCTCGCCACGAATGTAGTCGAATATTACCGCCGACATGTTAGGTTGGGTTAGGTTAGGTTATATTACGTTATTGATGTATATGAAGGCCTCACGGAGACGTAGAGGGCAACTCGCCAGGAATGTTGTCAAATATTACCGCCGAGATGTTAGGTTGGGTTAGGTTAGGTTATATTACGTTATTGATGTATATAAAAGTCTCAGGGAAACGTAGAGGCCAACAAGCCAGGAATGTGGTTAAACATTACCTCCGAGACGTTACTTTGGGTTAGGTTAGGTTATATTACGTTATTGATGTATATAAAAGCCCCACGGAAACGTAGAGGCCAACTCGCCAGGAATGTTGTCAAATATTAGTGCCGAGAGGTTGCGTTGTGTTAGGTTAGGTTATATTACGTTATTGGTGTATATAAAACTCCCACGGAGACGTAGAGGCCAGCTCGCAAGGAATATTGTCAAATAATAGCGCCGAGAGGTTAGGTTGGGTTATATAAGGTTATATTACGTTATTGATGGATATGAAGGTCTCACGGAGACGTAGAGGCCAACTCGCCAGTAATGTTGTCAAACATTACCGCGGAGATGTTAGGGTGGGTTAGGTTAGGTTATATTACGTTATTAATGTATATAAAGGTCCCACGGAATCATAGAGGCCAACAAGCCAGGAATGTTGTCAAATATTACAGCCGAGATGTTACGTTGGGTTATTTTAGGTTAAATTACGTTATTGATGGATATGAAAGTCTCACAGAGACGTAGAAGCCAAAAAGCCAGGAATGTTGTTAAATATTAGTACCGAGATGTTATGTTGGGTTAGGTTAGGTTATATTACGTTATTGATGTATATGAAGGCCTCACGGAGACGTAGAAGCCAACAAGCCAGGAATGTGGTTAAACATTACCTCCGAGACGTTACTTTGGGTTAGGTTAGGTTATATTACGTTATTGATGTATATAAAGGCCCCACTGAGACCTAGAGTCCAACTCGCCAGGAATGTTGTCAAATATAACCGCCGAGATGTTAGGTTGGGTTAGGTTAGGTTATACTACGTTTTTGATGTATATGAAGGCCCCACGGAGACGTAGAGGCCAACTCGACAGGAATGTTGTCAAATAATAGCGCCGAGAGGTTAGGTTGGGTTATATAAGGTTATATTACGTTATTGATGGATATGAAGGTCTCACGGAGAGGTAGCGGCCAACTCGCCAGGAATGTTGTCAAACATTACCGCCGAGATGTTAGGTTAGGTTAGGTTACGTTATATTACGTTATTGATGTATATAAAGGTCCCACGGAAACATAGAGGCCAACAAGCCAGGTATGTTGTCAAATATTGCAGCCGAGATGTTACGTTGGGTTATTTTAGGTTAAATTACGTTATTGATGGATATGAATGCCCCACGGAGACGTAGAGGCCAACAAGCCAGGAATGTTGTCAAATATTACCGCCGAGATGTTAGGTTAGGTTAGGTTACGTTATATTACGTTATTGATGTATATAAAGGTCCCACGGAAACATAGAGGCCAAGAAGCCAGGAATGTTGTCAAATATTACAGCCGAGATGTTACGTTGGGTTATTTTAGGTTAAATTACGTTATTGATGGATATGAATGCCCCACGGAGACGTAGAGTCCAACAAGCCAGGAATGTTGTCAAATATTACCGCCGAGATATTAGGTTGGTTTATGTTAGGTTATATTATGTTTTTGATGTATATGAAGGCCCCACGGAGACGTAGAGGCCAACTCGACAGGAATGTTGTCAAATAATAGCGCCGAGAGGTTAGGTTGGGTTATATAAGGTTATATTACGTTATTGATGGATATGAAGGTCTCACGGAGAGGTAGCGGCCAACTCGCCAGGAATGTTGTCAAACATTACCGCCGAGATGTTAGGTTAGGTTAGGTTAGGTTATATTACGTTATTGATGTATATAAAGGTCCCACGGAAACATAGAGGCCAACAAGCCAGGAATGTTGTCAAATATTACAGCCGAGATGTTACGTTGGGTTATTTTAGGTTAAATTACGTTATTGATGGATATGAATGTCCCACGGAGACGTAGATGCCAACAAACCAGGAATGTTGTCAAATATTACCGCCGAGATGTTAGGTTGGGTTAGGTTAGGTTATGTTATGTTTTTGATGTATATGAAGGCCCCACGGAGACGTAGAGGCCAACTCGACAGGAATGTCGTCAAATAATAGCGCCGAGAGGTTAGGTTGGGTTATAAAAGGTTATATTACGTTATTGATGGATATGAAGTTCTCACGGAGACGTAGAGGCCAACTCGCCAGGAATGTTGTCAACTATTACCGCCGAGATGTTAGGTTGGGTTAGGTTAGGTTATATTACGTTATTGATGTATATAAAGGCCGGACGGAAAGGTAGAGGCCAACTCGCCAGAAATGTTGTCAAATAATAGCGCCGAAAGGTTAGGTTAGGTTAGGGTAGGTTATATTACGTTATTGATGTATATAAAAGTCCCACGGAGACGTAGAGGCCAACTCGTTAGCAATGTTTTCAAATATTACCGCCGAGATAATAGGTTGGGTTAGGTTAAGTTAAATTACGTTATTGATGTATATGAAGGTCCCACGGAGACGTAGAGGCCAACTCGCCAGGAATGTTATCAAATATTACCGCCGTGGTGTTAGATTGGGTTAGGTTAGGTTATATTACGTTATTGATGTATATAAAATTCCTACGGAGACATAGAGGCCAACTCGCCAGGAATGTTGTCAAATAATAGTGCCGAGAGGCTGGGTTGTGTCAGGTTAGGTTATATTACGTTATTGATGTATATAAAGGCCCCACGGAGACGTAGAGGCCAACTCGCCACGAATGTTGTCAAATATTACCGCCGAGATGTTAGGTTGGGTTAGGTTAAGTTATATTACGTTATTGATGGATATGAAAGTCTCACAGAGACGTAGAAGCCAAAAAGCCAGGAATGTTGTTAAATATTAGTACCGAGATGTTATGTTGGGTTAGGTTAGGTTATATTACGTTATTGATGTATATGAAGGCCTCACGGAGACGTAGAAGCCAACAAGCCAGGAATGTGGTTAAACATTACCTCCGAGACGTTACTTTGGGTTAGGTTAGGTTATATTACGTTATTGATGTATATAAAGGCCCCACTGAGACCTAGAGTCCAACTCGCCAGGAATGTTGTCAAATATAACCGCCGAGATGTTAGGTTGGGTTAGGTTAGGTTATACTACGTTTTTGATGTATATGAAGGCCCCACGGAGACGTAGAGGCCAACTCGACAGGAATGTTGTCAAATAATAGCGCCGAGAGGTTAGGTTGGGTTATATAAGGTTATATTACGTTATTGATGGATATGAAGGTCTCACGGAGAGGTAGCGGCCAACTCGCCAGGAATGTTGTCAAACATTACCGCCGAGATGTTAGGTTAGGTTAGGTTACGTTATATTACGTTATTGATGTATATAAAGGTCCCACGGAAACATAGAGGCCAACAAGCCAGGTATGTTGTCAAATATTGCAGCCGAGATATTACGTTGGGTTATTTTAGGTTAAATTACGTTATTGATGGATATGAATGCCCCACGGAGACGTAGAGGCCAACAAGCCAGGAATGTTGTCAAATATTACCGCCGAGATGTTAGGTTAGGTTAGGTTACGTTATATTACGTTATTGATGTATATAAAGGTCCCACGGAAACATAGAGGCCAAGAAGCCAGGAATGTTGTCAAATATTACAGCCGAGATGTTACGTTGGGTTATTTTAGGTTAAATTACGTTATTGATGGATATGAATGCCCCACGGAGACGTAGAGTCCAACAAGCCAGGAATGTTGTCAAATATTACCGCCGAGATTTTAGGTTGGTTTATGTTAGGTTATATTATGTTTTTGATGTATATGAAGGCCCCACGGAGACGTAGAGGCCAACTCGACAGGAATGTTGTCAAATAATAGCGCCGAGAGGTTAGGTTGGGTTATATAAGGTTATATTACGATATTGATGGATATGAAGGTCTCACGGAGAGGTAGCGGCCAACTCGCCAGGAATGTTGTCAAACATTACCGCCGAGATGTTAGGTTAGGTTAGGTTAGGTTATATTACGTTATTGATGTATATAAAGGTCCCACGGAAACATAGAGGCCAACAAGCCAGGAATGTTGTCAAATATTACAGCCGAGATGTTACGTTGGGTTATTTTAGGTTAAATTACGTTATTGATGGATATGAATGTCCCACGGAGACGTAGATGCCAACAAACCAGGAATGTTGTCAAATATTACCGCCGAGATGTTAGGTTGGGTTAGGTTAGGTTATGTTATGTTTTTGATGTATATGAAGGCCCCACGGAGACGTAGAGGCCAACTCGACAGGAATGTCGTCAAATAATAGCGCCGAGAGGTTAGGTTGGGTTATAAAAGGTTATATTACGTTATTGATGGATATGAAGTTCTCACGGAGACGTAGAGGCCAACTCGCCAGGAATGTTGTCAACTATTACCGCCGAGATGTTAGGTTGGGTTAGGTTAGGTTATATTACGTTATTGATGTATATAAAGGCCCCACGGAAAGGTAGAGGCCAACTCGCCAGAAATGTTGTCAAATAATAGCGCCGAAAGGTTAGGTTAGGTTAGGGTAGGTTATATTACGTTATTGATGTATATAAAAGTCCCACGGAGACGTAGAGGCCAACTCGTTAGCAATGTTTTCAAATATTACCGCCGAGATAATAGGTTGGGTTAGGTTAAGTTAAATTACGTTATTGATGTATATGAAGGTCCCACGGAGACGTAGAGGCCAACTCGCCAGGAATGTTATCAAATATTACCGCCGTGGTGTTAGATTGGGTTAGGTTAGGTTATATTACGTTATTGATGTATATAAAATTCCTACGGAGACATAGAGGCCAACTCGCCAGGAATGTTGTCAAATAATAGTGCCGAGAGGCTGGGTTGTGTCAGGTTAGGTTATATTACGTTATTGATGTATATAAAGGCCCCACGGAGACGTAGAGGCCAACTCGCCACGAATGTTGTCAAATATTACCGCCGAGATGTTAGGTTGGGTTAGGTTAAGTTATATTACGTTATTGATGGATATGAAGGTCTCACGGAGAGGTAGCGGCCAACTCGCCAGGAATGTTGTCAAACATTACCGCCGTGATGTTATGTTAGGTTAGGTTACGTTATATTACGTTATTGATGTATATAAAGGTCCCACGGTAACATAGAGGCCAACAAGCCAGGAATGTTGTCAAATATTACAGCCGAGATGTTACGTTGGGTTATTTTAGGTTAAATTACGTTATTGATGGATATGAATGCCCCACGGAGACGTAGAGGCCAACAAGCCAGGAATGTTGTCAAATATTACCGCCGAGATGTTAGGTTGGGTTAGGTTAGGTTATATTATGTTTTTGATGTATATGAAGGCCCCACGGAGACGTAGAGGCCAACTCGACAGGAATGTCGTCAAATAATAGCGCCGAGAGGTTAGGTTGGGTTATAAAAGGTTATATTACGTTATTGATGGATATGAAGTTCTCACGGAGACGTAGAGGCCAACTCGCCAGGAATGTTGTCAACTATTACCGCCGAGATGTTAGGTTGGGTTAGGTTAGGTTATATTACGTTATTGATGTATATAAAGGCCCCACGGAAAGGTAGAGGCCAACTCGCCAGAAATGTTGTCAAATAATAGCGCCGAAAGGTTAGGTTAGGTTAGGGTAGGTTATATTACGTTATTGATGTATATAAAAGTCCCACGGAGACGTAGAGGCCAGCTCGTTAGCAATGTTTTCAAATATTACCGCCGAGATGATAGGTTGGGTTAGGTTAAGTTAAATTACGTTATTGATGTATATGAAGGTCCCACGGAGACGTAGAGGCCAACTCGCCAGGAATGTTATCAAATATTACCGCCGTGGTGTTAGATTGGGTTAGGTTAGTTTATATTACGTTATTGATGTATATAAAATTCCTACGGAGACATAGAGGCCAACTCGCCAGGAATGTTGTCAAATAATAGTGCCGAGAGGTTGGGTTGTGTCAGGTTAGGTTATATTACGTTATTGATGTATATAAAGGCCCCACGGAGACGTAGAGGCCAACTCGCCACGAATGTTGTCAAATATTACCGCCGAGATGTTAGGTTGGGTTAGGTTAGGTTATATTACGTTATTGATGGATATGAAGGCCTCACGGAGACGTAGAGGCCAACTCGCCAGGAATGTTGTCAACTATTACCGCCGAGATGTTAGGTTGGGTTAGGTTAGGTTATATTACGTTTTTGATGTATATGAAGGCCCCACGGAGACGTAGAAGCCAACTCGACAGGAATGTTGTCAAATATTACCGCCGAGATGTTAGGTTGGGTTAGGTTAGGTTATATTACGTTATTGATGTATATAAAAGTCCCACGGATACGTAGAGGCCAACTCGCCAGGAGTGTTGTCAACTATTACCGCCGAGATGTTAGGTCGGGTTAGGTTAAGTTATATTACGTTATTGATGTATATAAAATTCTCACGGAAACGTAGGGGCCAACAAGCCAGGAATGTGGTTAAACATTACCTCCGAGACGTTACTTTGGGTTAGGTTAAGTTATATTACGTTATTGGTGTATATAAAAGCCCCACGAAAACGTAGAGGCCAAATCGCCAGGAATGTTGTCAAATATTAGTGCCAAGAGGTTGGGTTGTGTTAGGTTAGGTTATATTACGCTATTGATGTATATAAAGGCCCCACGGAGACGTAGAGGCCAACTCGCCAGGAATGTTGTCAAATAATAGCGCCGAGATCTTAGGTTGGGTTAGGTTAGGTTATATTACCTTATTGATGTATATGAAGGTCCCACGGAGACGTAGAGGCCAACTCGCCAGGAATGTTGCCAAATATTACCGCCGAGATGTTAGGTTGGGTTAGGTTAGGTTATATTACGTTTTTGATGTATATGAATGCCTCACGGAGACGTAGAAGCCAACTCGACAGGAATGTTGTCAAATATTAGTGCCGAGATGTTTGGTTCGGTTAGGTTAGGTTATATTACGTTACTGATGTATATAAAGGTCCCACGGAAACCATGAGGCCAATAAGCCAGGAATGTCGTCAAATATTACCGCCGTGATGTTAGATTGGGTTAGGTTAGGTTATATTACGTTATTGATGTATATAAAATTCCCACGGAGACGTAGAGGACAACTGGCTAGGAATGTTGTCAAATAATAGTGCCGAGAGGTTGGGTTGTGTTAGGTTAGGTTATATTACGTTATTGATGTATATAAAGGCCCCAAGGAGACGTAGAGGCCAACTCGCCAGGAATGTTGTCAAATATTAGTACCGAGATGTTAGGTTGTGTTAGGTTAAGTTATATTACGCTATTGATGTATATAAAAGCCCCACGGAAACGTAGAGACAAACTCGCCAGGAATGTTGTCAAATATTAGTGCCGAGAGGTTGGGTTGTGTTAGGTTAGGTTATATTACGTTATTGGTGTATATAAAGGCCCCACGGTGACGTAGAGGCCAACTCGCAAGGAATGTTGTCAAATAATAGCGCCGAAAAGTTAGGTTGGGTTATGTTATGTTATATTACGTTTTTGATGTATATAAAATTCCCAAGGAGACGTAGAGGCCAACTCGCCAGGAATGTTGTCAAATATTAGTACCGAGATGTTAGGTTGTGTTAGGTTAATTTATATTACGTTATTGGTGTATATAAAGGCCCAACGGAGACGTAGAGGCCAACTCGCAAGGAATGTTGTCAAATAATAGCGCCGAAAGGTTAGGTTGGGTTAGGTTAGGTTATATTACGTTATTGATGTATATAAATGTCCCACGGATACGTAGAGGCCAACTCGCCAGGAATATTGTCAACTATTACCGCCGAGATGTTAGGTTGGGTTAGGTTAGTTTATATTACGTTATTGATGTATATAAAGGTCTCACGGAAACGTAGAGGCCAACAAGCCAGAAATGTGGTTAAACATTACCTCCGAGACGTTACTTTGGGTTAGGTTAGGTTATATTACGTTATTGATGTATGTAAAAGCCCCACGGAAACGTAGAGGCCAACTCGCCAGGAATGTTGTCAAATATTAGTGCCGAGAGGTTGGGTTGTGTTAGGTTAGGTTATATTACGTTATTGGTGTATATAAAGGCCGCACGGAGACGTAGAGGCCAACTGGCCAGGAATGTTGTCAAATAATAGCGCCGAAAGGTTAGGTTGGGTTAGGTTAGGTAATATTACGTTATTGATGTATATAAAGGTCCCACGGAGACGTAGAGGCCAACAAGCCAGGAATGTTGTCAAATATTACCGCCGAGATGTTAGGTTAGGTTAGGTTACGTTATATTACGTTATTGATGTGTATAAAAGCCCCACGGAAACGTAGAGGCCAATTCGCCAGGAATGTTGTCAAATATTAGTGCCGAGAAGTTGGGTTGTGTTAGGTTAGGTTATATTACGTTATTATGTATATAAAGACCCCACGGAGACGTAGAGGCCATCTCGCCACGAATGTAGTCGAATATTACCGCCGACATGTTAGGTTGGGTTAGGTTAGGTTATATTACGTTATTGATGGATATGAAGGCCTCACGGAGACGTAGAGGGCAACTCGCCAGGAATGTTGTCAAATATTACCGCCGAGATGTTAGGTTGGGTTAGGTTAGGTTATATTACGTTATTGATGTATATAAAAGTCTCAGGGAAACGTAGAGGCCAACAAGCCAGGAATGTGGTTAAACATTACCTCCGAGACGTTACTTTGGGTTAGGTTAGGTTATATTACGTTATTGATGTATATAAAAGCCCCACGGAAACGTAGAGGCCAACTCGCCAGGAATGTTGTCAAATATTAGTGCCGAGAGGTTGCGTTGTGTTAGGTTAGGTTATATTACGTTATTGGTGTATATAAAACTCCCACGGAGACGTAGAGGCCAGCTCGCAAGGAATATTGTCAAATAATAGCGCCGAGAGGTTAGGTTGGGTTATATAAGGTTATATTACGTTATTGATGGATATGAAGGCCTCACGGAGACGTGGAGGACAACTCGCCAGGAATGTTGTCAAATATTACAGCCGAGATGTTACGTTGGGTTATTTTAGGTTAAATTACGTTATTGATGGATATGAATGCCCCACGGAGACGTAGAGGCCAACAAGCCAGGAATGTTGTCAAATATTACCGCCGAGATGTTAGGTTGGTTTAGGTTAGGTTATATTATGTTTTTGATGTATATGAAGGCCCCACGGAGACGTAGAGGTCAACTCGACAGGAATGTTGTCAAATAATAGCGCCGAGAGGTTAGGTTGGGTTTTATAAGGTTATATTACGTTATTGATGTATATAAAGGTCTCAGGGAAACGTAGAGGCCAACTCGCCAGGAGTGTTGTCAACTATTACCGCCGAGATGTTAGGTCGGGTTAGGTTAGGTTATATTACGTTATTGATGTATATAAAATTCTCACGGAAACGTAGGGGCCAACAAGCCAGGAATGTGGTTAAGCATTACCTCCGAGAAGTTACTTTGGGTTAGGTTAGGTTATATTACGTTATTGGTGTATATAAAAGCCCCACGAAAACGTAGAGGCCAACTCGCCAGGAATGTTGTCAAATATTAGTGCCAAGAGGTTGGGTTGTGTTAGGTTAGGTTATATTACGCTATTGATGTATATAAAGGCCCCACGGAGACGTAGAGGCCAACTCGCCAGGAATGTTGTCAAATAATAGCGCCGAAAGGTTAAGTTGGGTTAGGATAGGTTATACTACGTTATTGATGTATATAAAAGTTCCACGGAGACGTGGAGGCCAACTCGTTAGCAATGTTTTCAAATATTACCGCCGAGATGATAGGTTGGGTTAGGTTAGGTTATATTACGTTATTGATGTATATAAAGGCCCCACGGAAAGGTAGAGGCCAACTCGCCAGAAATGTTGTCAAATAATAGCGCCGAAAGGTTAGGTTGGGTTAGGATAGGTTATACTACGTTATTGATGTATATAAAAGTCCCACGGAGACGTGGAGGCCAACTCGTTAGCAATGTTTTCAAATATTACCGCCGAGATGATAGGTTGGGTTAGGTTAGTTAAATTACGTTATTGATGTATATGAAGGTCCCACGGAGACGTAGAGGCCAACTCGCCAGGAATGTTGCCAAATATTACCGCCGAGATGTTAGGTTGGGTTAGGTTAGGTTATATTACGTTTTTGATGTATATGAATGACTCACTGAGACGTAGAAGCCAACTCGACAGGAATGTTGTCAAATATTAGTGCCGAGATGTTTGGTTCGGTTAGGTTAGGTTATATTACGTTACTGATGTATATAAAGGTCCCACGGAAACCATTTGGCCAATAAGCCAGGAATGTCGTCAAATATTACCGCCGTGATGTTAGATTGGGTTAGGTTAGGTTATATTACGTTATTGATGTATATAAAATTCCCACGGAGACGTAGAGGACAACTGGCCAGGAATGTTGTCAAATAATAGTGCCGAGAGGTTGGGTTGTGTTAGGTTAGGTTATATTACGTTATTGATGTATATAAAGGCCCCAAGGAGACGTAGAGGCCAACTCGCCAGAAATGTTGTCAAATAATAGCGCCGAAGGGTTAGGTTGGGTTAGGATAGGTTATATTGCGTTATTGATGTATATAAAAGTTCCACGGAGACGTGGAGGCCAACTCGTTAGCAATGTTTTCAAATATTACCGCCGAGATGATAGGTTGGGTTAGGTTAAGTTAAATTACGTTATTGATGTATATGAAGGTCCCACGGAGACGTAGAGGCCAACTCGCCAGGAATGTTGCCAAATATTACCGCCGAGATGTTAGGTTGGGTTAGGTTAGGTTATATTACGTTTTTGATGTATATGAATGCCTCACGGAGACGTAGAAGCCAACTCGACAGGAATGTTGTCAAATATTAGTGCCGAGATGTTTGGTTCGGTTAGGTTAGGTTATATTACGTTACTGATGTATATAAAGGTCCCACGGAAACCATGAGGCCAATAAGCCAGGAATGTCGTCAAATATTACCGCCGTGATGTTAGATTGGGTTAGGTTAGGTTATATTACGTTATTGATGTATATAAAATTCCCACGGATACGTAGAGGCCAATTCGCCTGGAATGTTGTCAACTATTACCGCCGAGATGTTAGGTTGGGTTAGGTTAGGTTATATTACGTTATTGATGTATATAAAGGCCCCACGGAAAGGTAGAGGCCAACTCGCCAGATATGTTGTCAAATAATAGCGCCGAAAGGTTAGGTTAGGTTAGGGTAGGTTATATTACGTTCTTGATGTATATAAAAGTCCCACGGAGACGTAGAGGCCAACTCGTTAGCAATGTTTTCAAATATTACCACCGAGATGATAGGTTGGGTTAGGTTAAGTTAAATTACGTTATTGATGTATATGAAGGTCCCACGGAGACGTAGAGGCCAACTCGCCAGGAATGTTATCAAATATTACCGCCGTGGTGTTAGATTGGGTTAGGTTAGGTTATATTACGTTATTGATGTATATAAAATTCGTACGGAGACATAGAGGCCAACTCGCCAGGAATGTTGTCAAATAATAGTGCCGAGAGGTTGGGTTGTGTCAGGTTAGGTTATATTACGTTATTGATGTATATAAAGGCCCCACGGAGACGTAGAGGCCAACTCGCCACGAATGTTGTCAAATATTACCGCCGAGATGTTAGGTTGGGTTAGGTTAGGTTATATTACGTTATTGATGGATATGAAGGCCTCACGGAGACGTAGAGGCCAACTCGCCACGAATGTTGTCAAATATTACCGCCGAGATGTTAGGTTGGGTTAGGTTAGGTTATATTACGTTATTGATGGATATGAAGGCCTCACGGAGACGTAGAGGCCAACTCGCCAGGAATGTTGTCAACTATTACCGCCGAGATGTTAGGTTGGGTTAGGTTAGGTTATATTACGTTTTTGATGTATATGAAGGCCCCACGGAGACGTAGAAGCCAACTCGACAGGAATGTTGTCAAATATTACCGCCGAGATGTTAGGTTGGGTTAGGTTAGGTTATATTACGTTATTGATGTATATAAAAGTCCCACGGATACGTAGAGGCCAACTCGCCAGGAGTGTTGTCAACTATTACCGCCGAGATGTTAGGTCGGGTTAGGTTAGGTTATATTACGTTATTGATGTATATAAAATTCTCACGGAAACGTAGGGGCCAACAAGCCAGGAATGTGGTTAAACATTACCTCCGAGACGTTACTTTGGGTTAGGTTAGGTTATATTACGTTATTGGTGTATATAAAAGCCCCACGAAAACGTAGAGGCCAACTCGCCAGGAATGTTGTCAAATATTAGTGCCAAGAGGTTGGGTTGTGTTAGGTTAGGCTATATTACGCTATTGATGTATATAAAGGCCCCACGGAGACGTAGAGGCCAACTCGCCAGGAATGTTGTCAAATAATAGCGCCGAGATCTTAGGTTGGGTTAGGTTAGGTTATATTACGTTATTGATGTATATGAAGGTCCCACGGAGACGTAGAGGCCAACTCGCCAGGAATGTTGTCAAATATTAGTACCGAGAGGTTGGGTTGGGTTAGGTTAGGTTATATTACGTTATTGATGTATATAAAGGCCCCACAGAAAGGTAGAGGCCAAGACGCCAGAAATGTTGTCAAATAATAGCGCCGAAAGGTTAGGTTGGGTTAGGATAGGTTATATTACGTTATTGATGTATATAAAAGTCCCACGGAGACGTGGAGGCCAACTCGTTAGCAATGTTTTCAAATATTACCGCCGAGATGATAGGTTGGGTTAGGTTAAGTTAAATTACGTTATTGATGTATATGAAGGTCCCACGGAGACGTAGAGGCCAACTCGCCAGGAATGTTGCCAAATATTACCGCCGAGATGTTAGGTTGGGTTATTTTAGGTTAAATTACGTTATTGATGGATATGAATGCCCCACGGAGACGTAGAGGCCAACAAGCCAGGAATGTTGTCAAATATTACCGCCGAGATGATAGGTTGGGTTAGGTTAAGTTAAATTACGTTATTGATGTATATGAAGGTCCCACGGAGACGTAGAGGCCAACTCGCCAGGAATGTTGCCAAATATTACCGCCGAGATGTTAGGTTGGGTTAGGTTAGGTTATATTACGTTTTTGATGTATATGAATGCCTCACGGAGACGTAGAAGCCAACTCGACAGGAATGTTGTCAAATATTAGTGCCGAGATGTTTGGTTCGGTTAGGTTAGGTTATATTACGTTACTGATGTATATAAAGGTCCCACGGAAACCATGAGGCCAATAAGCCAGGAATGTCGTCAAATATTACCGCCGTGATGTTAGATTGGATTAGGTTAGGTTATATTACGTTATTGATGTATATAAAATTCCCACGGAGACGTAGAGGACAACTGGCCAGGAATGTTGTCAAATAATAGTGCCGAGAGGTTGGGTTGTGTTAGGTTAGGTTATATTACGTTATTGATATATATAAAGGCCCCAAGGAGACGTAGAGGCCAACTCGCCAGGAATGTTGTCAAATATTAGTACCGAGATGTTAGGTTGTGTTAGGTTAAGTTATATTACGCTATTGATGTATATAAAAGCCCCACGGAAACGTAGAGGCAAACTCGCCAGGAATGTTGTCAAATATTAGTGCCGAGAGGTTGGGTTGTGTTAGGTTAGGTTATATTACGTTATTGGTGTATATAAAGGCACCACGGTGACGTAGAGGCCAACTCGCAAGGAATGTTGTCAAATAATAGAGCCGAAAAGTTAGGTTGGGTTAGGTTATGTTATATTACGTTTTTGATGTATATAAAATTCCCAAGGAGACGTAGAGGCCAACTCGCCAGGAATGTTGTCAAATATTAGTACCGAGATGTTAGGTTGTGTTAGGTTAATTTATATTACGTTATTGGTGTATATAAAGGCCCAACGGAGACGTAGAGGCCAACTCGCAAGGAATGTTGTCAAATAATAGCGCCGAAAAGTTAGGTTGGGTTAGGTTATGTTATATTACGTTATTGATGTATATAAAGGCCCCACGGAGAGGTAGAGGACAACTCGCGAGAAATGTTGTCAAATAATAGCGCCGAAAGGTTAGGTTGGGTTAGGTTAGGTTATATTACGTTATTGATGTATATAAAAGTCCCACGGATAGGTAGAGGCCAACTCGCCAGGAATATTGTCAACTATTACCGCCGAGATGTTAGGTTGGGTTAGGTTAGTTTATATTACGTTATTGATGTATATAAAGGTCTCACGGAAACGTAGAGGCCAACAAGCCAGAAATGTGGTTAAACATTACCTCCGAGACGTTACTTTGGGTTAGGTTAGGTTATATTACGTTATTGATGTATGTAAAAGCCCCACGGAAACGTAGAGGCCAACTCGCCAGGAATGTTGTCAAATATTAGTGCCGAGAGGTTGGGTTGTGTTAGGTTAGGTTATATTACGTTATTGGTGTATATAAAGGCCGCACGGAGACGTAGAGGCCAACTGGCCAGGAATGTTGTCAAATAATAGCGCCGAAAGGTTAGGTTGGGTTAGGTTAGGTTATATTACGTTATTGATGTATATAAAGGTCCCACGGAAACATAGAGGCCAACAAGCCAGGAATGTTGTCAAATATTACAGCCGAGATGTTACGTTGGGTTATTTTAGGTTAAATTACGTTATTGATGGATATGAATGCCCCACGGAGACGTAGAGGCCAACAAGCCAGGAATGTTGTCAAATATTACCGCCGAGATGTTAGGTTGGTTTAGGTTAGGTTATATTATGTTTTTGATGTATATGAAGGCCCCACGGAGACGTAGAAGCCAACTCGACAGGAATGTTGTCAAATATTACCGCCGAGATGTTAGGTTGGGTTAGGTTAGGTTATATTACGTTTTTGATGTATATAAAATTCCCAAGGAGACGTAGATGCCAACTCGCCAGGAATGTTGTCAAATACTAGTACCGAGATGTTAGGTTGTGTTAGGTTAAGTTATATTACGCTATTGATGTATATAAAAGTCCCTCGGAGACGTAGAGGCCAACTCGACAGGAATGTTTTCAAATAATAGCGCCGAAAGGTTAGGTTGGGTTAGGTTAGGTTATATTACGTTATTGATGTATATAAAAGTCCCACGGATACGTAGAGGCCAACTCGCCAGGAGTGTTGTCAACTATTACCGCCGAGATGTTAGGTCGGGTTAGGTTAGGTTATATTACGTTATTGATGTATATAAAATTCTCACGGAAACGTAGGGGCCAACAAGCCAGGAATGTGGTTAAACATTACCTCCGAGACGTTACTTTGGGTTAGGTTAGGTTATATTACGTTATTGGTGTATATAAAAGCCCCACGAAAACGTAGAGGCCAACTCGCCAGGAATGTTGTCAAATATTAGTGCCAAGAGGTTGGGTTGTGTTAGGTTAGGCTATATTACGCTATTGATGTATATAAAGGCCCCACGGAGACGTAGAGGCCAACTCGCCAGGAATGTTGTCAAATAATAGCGCCGAGATCTTAGGTTGGGTTAGGTTAGGTTATATTACGTTATTGATGGATATGAATGCCCCACGGAGACGTAGAGGCCAACAAGCCAGGAATGTTGTCAAATATTACCGCCGAGATGATAGGTTGGGTTAGGTTAAGTTAAATTACGTTATTGATGTATATGAAGGTCCCACGGAGACGTAGAGGCCAACTCGCCAGGAATGTTGCCAAATATTACCGCCGAGATGTTAGGTTGGGTTAGGTTAGGTTATATTACGTTTTTGATGTATATGAATGCCTCACGGAGACGTAGAAGCCAACTCGACAGGAATGTTGTCAAATATTAGTGCCGAGATGTTTGGTTCGGTTAGGTTAGGTTATATTACGTTACTGATGTATATAAAGGTCCCACGGAAACCATGAGGCCAATAAGCCAGGAATGTCGTCAAATATTACCGCCGTGATGTTAGATTGGGTTAGGTTAGGTTATATTACGTTATTGATGTATATAAAATTCCCACGGAGACGTAGAGGACAACTGGCCAGGAATGTTGTCAAATAATAGTGCCGAGAGGTTGGGTTGTGTTAGGTTAGGTTATATTACGTTATTGATATATATAAAGGCCCCAAGGAGACGTAGAGGCCAACTCGCCAGGAATGTTGTCAAATATTAGTACCGAGATGTTAGGTTGTGTTAGGTTAAGTTATATTACGCTATTGATGTATATAAAAGCCCCACGGAAACGTAGAGGCAAACTCGCCAGGAATGTTGTCAAATATTAGTGCCGAGAGGTTGGGTTGTGTTAGGTTAGGTTATATTACGTTATTGGTGTATATAAAGGCACCACGGTGACGTAGAGGCCAACTCGCAAGGAATGTTGTCAAATAATAGAGCCGAAAAGTTAGGTTGGGTTAGGTTATGTTATATTACGTTTTTGATGTATATAAAATTCCCAAGGAGACGTAGAGGCCAACTCGCCAGGAATGTTGTCAAATATTAGTACCGAGATGTTAGGTTGTGTTAGGTTAATTTATATTACGTTATTGGTGTATATAAAGGCCCAACGGAGACGTAGAGGCCAACTCGCAAGGAATGTTGTCAAATAATAGCGCCGAAAAGTTAGGTTGGGTTAGGTTATGTTATATTACGTTATTGATGTATATAAAGGCCCCACGGAGAGGTAGAGGACAACTCGCGAGAAATGTTGTCAAATAATAGCGCCGAAAGGTTAGGTTGGGTTAGGTTAGGTTATATTACGTTATTGATGTATATAAAAGTCCCACGGATAGGTAGAGGCCAACTCGCCAGGAATATTGTCAACTATTACCGCCGAGATGTTAGGTTGGGTTAGGTTAGTTTATATTACGTTATTGATGTATATAAAGGTCTCACGGAAACGTAGAGGCCAACAAGCCAGAAATGTGGTTAAACATTACCTCCGAGACGTTACTTTGGGTTAGGTTAGGTTATATTACGTTATTGATGTATGTAAAAGCCCCACGGAAACGTAGAGGCCAACTCGCCAGGAATGTTGTCAAATATTAGTGCCGAGAGGTTGGGTTGTGTTAGGTTAGGTTATATTACGTTATTGGTGTATATAAAGGCCGCACGGAGACGTAGAGGCCAACTGGCCAGGAATGTTGTCAAATAATAGCGCCGAAAGGTTAGGTTGGGTTAGGTTAGGTTATATTACGTTATTGATGTATATAAAGGTCCCACGGAAACATAGAGGCCAACAAGCCAGGAATGTTGTCAAATATTACAGCCGAGATGTTACGTTGGGTTATTTTAGGTTAAATTACGTTATTGATGGATATGAATGCCCCACGGAGACGTAGAGGCCAACAAGCCAGGAATGTTGTCAAATATTACCGCCGAGATGTTAGGTTGGTTTAGGTTAGGTTATATTATGTTTTTGATGTATATGAAGGCCCCACGGAGACGTAGAAGCCAACTCGACAGGAATGTTGTCAAATATTACCGCCGAGATGTTAGGTTGGGTTAGGTTAGGTTATATTACGTTATTGATGGATATGAAGGTCTCCCGGAGAGGTAGCGGCCAACTCGCCAGGAATGTTGTCAAACATTACCGCCTAGATGTTAGGATGGGTTAGGTTAGGTTATATTACGTGTTTGATGTATATGAAGGCCCCACGGAGACGTAGAAGCCAACTCGACAGGAATGTTGTCAAATATTACCGCCGAGATGTTAGGTTGGGTTAGGTTAGGTTATATTACGTTTTTGATGTATATAAAATTCCCAAGGAGACGTAGATGCCAACTCGCCAGGAATGTTGTCAAATACTAGTACCGAGATGTTAGGTTGTGTTAGGTTAAGTTATATGACGCTATTGATGTATATAAAAGTCCCTCGGAGACGTAGAGGCCAACTCGACAGGAATGTTTTCAAATAATAGCGCCGAAAGGTTAGGTTGGGTTAGGTTAGGTTATATTACGTTATTGATGTATATAAAAGTCCCACGGATACGTAGAGGCCAATTCGCCTGGAATGTTGTCAACTATTACCGCCGAGATATTAGGTTGGGTTAGGTTAGGTTATATTACGTTATTGATGTATATAAAGGCCCCACGGAAAGGTAGAGGCCAACTCGCCAGATATGTTGTCAAATAATAGCGCCGAAAGGTTAGGTTAGGTTAGGGTAGGTTATATTACGTTCTTGATGTATATAAAAGTCCCACGGAGACGTAGAGGCCAACTCGTTAGCAATGTTTTCAAATATTACCGCCGAGATGATAGGTTGGGTTAGGTTAAGTTAAATTACGTTATTGATGTATATGAAGGTCCCACGGAGACGTAGAGGCCAACTCGCCAGGAATGTTATCAAATATTACCGCCGTGGTGTCAGATTTGGTTAGGTTAGGTTATATTACGTTATTGATGTATATAAAATTCGTACGGAAACATAGAGGCCAACTCGCCAGGAATGTTGTCAAATAATAGCGCCGAGATCTTAGGTTGGGTTAGGTTAGGTTATATTACGTTATTGATGTATATGAAGGTCCCACGGAGACGTAGAGGCCAACTCGCCAGGAATGTTGTCAAATATTAGTACCGAGAGGTTGGGTTGGGTTAGGTTAGGTTATATTACGTTATTGATGTATATAAAGGCCCCACAGAAAGGTAGAGGCCAACTCGCCAGAAATGTTGTCAAATAATAGCGCCGAAAGGTTAGGTTGGGTTAGGATAGGTTATATTACGTTATTGATGTATATAAAAGTCCCACGGAGACGTGGAGGCCAACTCGTTAGCAATGTTTTCAAATATTACCGCCGAGATGATAGGTTGGGTTAGGTTAAGTTAAATTACGTTATTGATGTATATGAAGGTCCCACGGAGACGTAGAGGCCAACTCGCCAGGAATGTTGCCAAATATTACCGCCGAGATGTTAGGTTGGGTTAGGTTAGGTTATATTACGTTCTTGATGTATATGAATGCCTCACGGAGACGTAGAAGCCAACTCGACAGGAATGTTGTCAAATATTAGTGCCGAGATGTTTGGTTCGGTTAGGTTAGGTTATATTGCGTTACTCATGTATATAAAGGTCCCACGGAAACCATGAGGCCAATAAGCCAGGAATGTCGTCAAATATTACCGCCGTGATGTTAGATTGGGTTAGGTTAGGTTATATTACGTTATTGATGTATATAAAATTCCCACGGAGACGTAGAGGACAACTGGCCAGGAATGTTGTCAAATAATAGTGCCGAAAGGTTAGGTTGGGTTAGGATAGGTTATATTACGTTATTGATATATATACAAGTTCCACGGAGACGTGGAGGCCAACTCGTTAGCAATGTTTTCAAATATTACCGCCGAGATGATAGGTTGGGTTAGGTTAAGTTAAATTACGTTATTGATGTATATGAAGGACCCACGGAGACGTAGAGGCCAACTCGCCAGGAATGTTGTCAAATAATAGTGCCGAAATGTTAGGTTGGGTTAGGTTAGGTTATATTACGTCATTGATGTATATAAAAGTCCCACGGAGACGTAGAGGCCAACTCGCCACGAATGTAGTCGAATATTACCGCCGACATGTTAAGTTGGGTTAGGTTAGGTTATATTACGTTATTGATGTAAATAAAAGTCCCACGGAGACGTAGAGGCCAACTCGCCAGGAATGTTGTCAAATATTAGTGCCGAGAGGTTACGTTGTGTTAGGTTAGGTTATATTACGTTATTGGTGTATATAAAACTCCCACGGAGACGTAGAGGCCAGCTCGCAAGGAATATTGTCAAATAATAGCGCCGAGAGGTTAGGTTGGGTTATATAAGGTTATATTACGTTATTGATGGATATGAAGGCCTCACGGAGACGTGGAGGACAACTCGCCAGGAATGTTGTCAAATATTACCGCCGAGATGTTAGGTTGGGTTAGGTTAGGTTATATTACGTTATTGATGTATATAAAGGTCCCACGGAAACATAGAGGCCAACAAGCCAGGAATGTTGTCAAATATTACAGCCGAGATGTTACGTTGGGTTATTTTAGGTTAAATTACGTTATTGATTGATATGAATGTCCCACGGAGACGTAGAGGCCAACAAGCCAGGAATGTTGTCAAATATTACAGCCGAGATGTTAGGTTGGGTTAGGTTAGGTTATATTACGTTTTTGATGTATAGGAAGGCTTCACGGAGACGTAGAAGCCAACAAGCCAGGAATGTGGTTAAACATTACCTCCGAGACGTTACTTTGGGTTAGGTTAGGTTATATTACGTTATTGATGTATATAAAGGTCTCAGGGAAACGTAGAGGCCAACTCGCCAGGAATGTTGTCAAACATTACCGCCGAGATGTTAGGTTGGGTTAGGTTATGTTATATTACGTTATTGATGTATGTAAAAACCCCACGGAGACGTAGAGGCCAGCTCGCAAGGAATGTTGTCAAATAATAGCGCCGAAAGGTTAGGTTGGGTTAGGTTAGGTTATATTACGTTACTGATGTATATAAAAGTCCCACGGAGACGTAGAGGCCAACTCGCCAGGAATGTTGTCAAATAATAGCGCCGAGAGGTTAGGTTGGGTTATATAAGGTTATATTACGTTATTGATGGATATGAAGGTCTCACGGAGACGTAGAGGCCAACTCGTCAGGAATGTTGTCAAACATTACCGCCTAGATGTTAGGTTGGGTTAGGTTAGGTTATATTACGTGTTTGATGTATATGAAGGCCCCACGGAGACGTAGAAGCCAACTCGACAGGAATGTTGTCAAATATTACCGCCGAGATGTTAGGTTGGGTTAGGTTAGGTTATATTACGTTTTTGATGTATATAAAATTCCCAAGGAGACGTAGAGGCCAACTCGCCAGGAATGTTGTCAAATACTAGTACCGAGATGTTAGGTTGTGTTAGGTTAAGTTATATTACGCTATTGATGTATATAAAAGTCCCTCGGAGACGTAGAGGCCAACTCGACAGGAATGTTGTCAAATATTAGTACCGAGAGGTTGGGTTGGGTTAGGTTAGGTTATATTACGTTATTGATGTATATAAAGGCCCCACAGAAAGGTAGAGGCCAACTCGCCAGAAATGTTGTCAAATAATAGCGCCGAAAGGTTAGGTTGGGTTAGGATAGGTTATATTACGTTATTGATGTATATAAAAGTCCCACGGAAAGGTAGAGGCCAACTCGCCAGATATGTTGTCAAATAATAGCGCCGAAAGGTTAGGTTAGGTTAGGGTAGGTTATATTACGTTCTTGATGTATATAAAAGTCCCACGGAGACGTAGAGGCCAACTCGTTAGCAATGTTTTCAAATATTACCGCCGAGATGATAGGTTGGGTTAGGTTAAGTTAAATTACGTTATTGATGTATATGAAGGTCCCACGGAGACGTAGAGGCCAACTCGCCAGGAATGTTATCAAATATTACCGCCGTGGTGTCAGATTTGGTTAGGTTAGGTTATATTACGTTATTGATGTATATAAAATTCGTACGGAAACATAGAGGCCAACTCGCCAGGAATGTTGTCAAATAATAGCGCCGAGATCTTAGGTTGGGTTAGGTTAGGTTATATTACGTTATTGATGTATATGAAGGTCCCACGGAGACGTAGAGGCCAACTCGCCAGGAATGTTGTCAAATATTAGTACCGAGAGGTTGGGTTGGGTTAGGTTAGGTTATATTACGTTATTGATGTATATAAAGGCCCCACAGAAAGGTAGAGGCCAACTCGCCAGAAATGTTGTCAAATAATAGCGCCGAAAGGTTAGGTTGGGTTAGGATAGGTTATATTACGTTATTGATGTATATAAAAGTCCCACGGAGACGTGGAGGCCAACTCGTTAGCAATGTTTTCAAATATTACCGCCGAGATGATAGGTTGGGTTAGGTTAAGTTAAATTACGTTATTGATGTATATGAAGGTCCCACGGAGACGTAGAGGCCAACTCGCCAGGAATGTTGCCAAATATTACCGCCGAGATGTTAGGTTGGGTTAGGTTAGGTTATATTACGTTCTTGATGTATATGAATGCCTCACGGAGACGTAGAAGCCAACTCGACAGGAATGTTGTCAAATATTAGTGCCGAGATGTTTGGTTCGGTTAGGTTAGGTTATATTGCGTTACTCATGTATATAAAGGTCCCACGGAAACCATGAGGCCAATAAGCCAGGAATGTCGTCAAATATTACCGCCGTGATGTTAGATTGGGTTAGGTTAGGTTATATTACGTTATTGATGTATATAAAATTCCCACGGAGACGTAGAGGACAACTGGCCAGGAATGTTGTCAAATAATAGTGCCGAAAGGTTAGGTTGGGTTAGGATAGGTTATATTACGTTATTGATATATATACAAGTTCCACGGAGACGTGGAGGCCAACTCGTTAGCAATGTTTTCAAATATTACCGCCGAGATGATAGGTTGGGTTAGGTTAAGTTAAATTACGTTATTGATGTATATGAAGGACCCACGGAGACGTAGAGGCCAACTCGCCAGGAATGTTGTCAAATAATAGTGCCGAAATGTTAGGTTGGGTTAGGTTAGGTTATATTACGTCATTGATGTATATAAAAGTCCCACGGAGACGTAGAGGCCAACTCGCCACGAATGTAGTCGAATATTACCGCCGACATGTTAAGTTGGGTTAGGTTAGGTTATATTACGTTATTGATGTAAATAAAAGTCCCACGGAGACGTAGAGGCCAACTCGCCAGGAATGTTGTCAAATATTAGTGCCGAGAGGTTACGTTGTGTTAGGTTAGGTTATATTACGTTATTGGTGTATATAAAACTCCCACGGAGACGTAGAGGCCAGCTCGCAAGGAATATTGTCAAATAATAGCGCCGAGAGGTTAGGTTGGGTTATATAAGGTTATATTACGTTATTGATGGATATGAAGGCCTCACGGAGACGTGGAGGACAACTCGCCAGGAATGTTGTCAAATATTACCGCCGAGATGTTAGGTTGGGTTAGGTTAGGTTATATTACGTTATTGATGTATATAAAGGTCCCACGGAAACATAGAGGCCAACAAGCCAGGAATGTTGTCAAATATTACAGCCGAGATGTTACGTTGGGTTATTTTAGGTTAAATTACGTTATTGATTGATATGAATGTCCCACGGAGACGTAGAGGCCAACAAGCCAGGAATGTTGTCAAATATTACAGCCGAGATGTTAGGTTGGGTTAGGTTAGGTTATATTACGTTTTTGATGTATAGGAAGGCTTCACGGAGACGTAGAAGCCAACAAGCCAGGAATGTGGTTAAACATTACCTCCGAGACGTTACTTTGGGTTAGGTTAGGTTATATTACGTTATTGATGTATATAAAGGTCTCAGGGAAACGTAGAGGCCAACTCGCCAGGAATGTTGTCAAACATTACCGCCGAGATGTTAGGTTGGGTTAGGTTATGTTATATTACGTTATTGATGTATGTAAAAACCCCACGGAGACGTAGAGGCCAGCTCGCAAGGAATGTTGTCAAATAATAGCGCCGAAAGGTTAGGTTGGGTTAGGTTAGGTTATATTACGTTACTGATGTATATAAAAGTCCCACGGAGACGTAGAGGCCAACTCGCCAGGAATGTTGTCAAATAATAGCGCCGAGAGGTTAGGTTGGGTTATATAAGGTTATATTACGTTATTGATGGATATGAAGGTCTCACGGAGACGTAGAGGCCAACTCGTCAGGAATGTTGTCAAACATTACCGCCTAGATGTTAGGTTGGGTTAGGTTAGGTTATATTACGTGTTTGATGTATATGAAGGCCCCACGGAGACGTAGAAGCCAACTCGACAGGAATGTTGTCAAATATTACCGCCGAGATGTTAGGTTGGGTTAGGTTAGGTTATATTACGTTTTTGATGTATATAAAATTCCCAAGGAGACGTAGAGGCCAACTCGCCAGGAATGTTGTCAAATACTAGTACCGAGATGTTAGGTTGTGTTAGGTTAAGTTATATTACGCTATTGATGTATATAAAAGTCCCTCGGAGACGTAGAG
Organism: Xylocopa violacea; assembly: GCA_963969225.1. Taxonomy (NCBI): domain Eukaryota; kingdom Metazoa; phylum Arthropoda; class Insecta; order Hymenoptera; family Apidae; genus Xylocopa; species Xylocopa violacea. The sequence goes on from CAXAJV010000001.1 coordinate 7,213,442, forward strand.
GCCAACTCGACAGGAATGTTGTCAAATATTAGTACCGAGAGGTTGGGTTGGGTTAGGTTAGGTTATATTACGTTATTGATGTATATAAAGGCCCCACAGAAAGGTAGAGGCCAACTCGCCAGAAATGTTGTCAAATAATAGCGCCGAAAGGTTAGGTTGGGTTAGGATAGGTTATATTACGTTATTGATGTATATAAAAGTCCCACGGAGACGTGGAGGCCAACTCGTTAGCAATGTTTTCAAATATTACCGCCGAGATGATAGGTTGGGTTAGGTTAAGTTAAATTACGTTATTGATGTATATGAAGGTCCCACGGAGACGTAGAGGCCAATTCGCCAGGTATGTTGTCAACTATTACCGCCGAGATGTTAGGTTGGGTTAGGTTAGGTTATATTACGTTATTGATGTATATGAAGGTCCCACGGAGACGTAGAGGCCAACTCGCCAGGAATGTTGTCAAATAATAGCGCCGAGAGGTTAGGTTGGGTTATATAAGGTTATATTACGTTATTGATGGATATGAAGGTCTCACGGAGACGTAGAGGCCAACTCGTCAGGAATGTTGTCAAACATTACCGCCTAGATGTTAGGTTGGGTTAGGTTAGGTAATATTACGTGTTTGATGTATATGAAGGCCCCACGGAGACGTAGAAGCCAACTCGACAGGAATGTTGTCAAATATTACCGCCGAGATGTTAGGTTGGGTTAGGTTAGGTTATATTACGTTTTTGATGTATATAAAATTCCCAAGGAGACGTAGAGGCCAACTCGCCAGGAATGTTGTCAAATACTAGTACCGAGATGTTAGGTTGTGTTAGGTTAAGTTATATTACGCTATTGATGTATATAAAAGTCCCTCGGAGACGTAGAGGCCAACTCGACAGGAATGTTTTCAAATAATAGCGCCGAAAGGTTAGGTTGGGTTAGGTTAGGTTATATTACGTTATTGATGTATATAAAAGTCCCACGGATACGTAGAGGCCAATTCGCCAGGTATGTTGTCAACTATTACCGCCGAGATGTTAGGTTGGGTTAGGTTAGGTTATATTACGTTATTGATGTATATAAAGGCCCCACGGAAAGGTAGAGGCCAACTCGCCAGATATGTTGTCAAATAATAGCGCCGAAAGGTTAGGTTAGGTTAGGGTAGGTTATATTACGTTATTGATGTATATAAAAGTCCCACGGAGACGTAGAGGCCAACTCGTTAGCAATGTTTTCAAATATTACCGCCGAGATGATAGGTTGGGTTAGGTTAAGTTAAATTACGTTATTGATGTATATGAAGGTCCCACGGAGACGTAGAGGCCAACTCGCCAGGAATGTTATCAAATATTACCGCCGTGGTGTCAGATTGGGTTAGGTTAGGTTATATTACGTTATTGATGTATATAAAATTCGTACGGAAACATAGAGGCCAACTCGCCAGGAATGTTGTCAAATAATAGCGCCGAGATCTTAGGTTGGGTTAGGTTAGGTTATATTACGTTATTGATGTATATGAAGGTCCCACGGAGACGTAGAGGCCAACTCGCCAGGAATGTTGTCAAATATTAGTACCGAGAGGTTGGGTTGGGTTAGGTTAGGTTATATTACGTTATTGATGTATATAAAGGCCCCACAGAAAGGTAGAGGCCAACTCGCCAGAAATGTTGTCAAATAATAGCGCCGAAAGGTTAGGTTGGGTTAGGATAGGTTATATTACGTTATTGATGTATATAAAAGTCCCACGGAGACGTGGAGGCCAACTCGTTAGCAATGTTTTCAAATATTACCGCCGAGATGATAGGTTGGGTTAGGTTAAGTTAAATTACGTTATTGATGTATATGAAGGTCCCACGGAGACGTAGAGGCCAACTCGCCAGGAATGTTGCCAAATATTACCGCCGAGATGTTAGGTTGGGTTAGGTTAGGTTATATTACGTTCTTGATGTATATGAATGCCTCACGGAGACGTAGAAGCCAACTCGACAGGAATGTTGTCAAATATTAGTGCCGAGATGTTTGGTTCGGTTAGGTTAGGTTATACTGCGTTACTCATGTATATAAAGGTCCCACGGAAACCATGAGGCCAATAAGCCAGGAATGTCGTCAAATATTACCGCCGTGATGTTAGATTGGGTTAGGTTAGGTTATATTACGTTATTGATGTATATAAAATTCCCACGGAGACGTAGAGGACAACTGGCCAGGAATGTTGTCAAATAATAGTGCCGAAAGGTTAGGTTGGGTTAGGATAGGTTATATTACGTTATTGATATATATACAAGTTCCACGGAGACGTGGAGGCCAACTCGTTAGCAATGTTTTCAAATATTACCGCCGAGATGATAGGTTGGGTTAGGTTAAGTTAAATTACGTTATTGATGTATATGAAGGACCCACGGAGACGTAGAGGCCAACTCGCCAGGAATGTTGTCAAATAATAGTGCCGAAATGTTAGGTTGGGTTAGGTTAGGTTATATTACGTCATTGATGTATATAAAAGTCCCACGGAGACGTAGAGGCCAACTCGCCACGAATGTAGTCGAATATTACCGCCGACATGTTAAGTTGGGTTAGGTTAGGTTATATTACGTTATTGATGTAAATAAAAGTCCCACGGAGACGTAGAGGCCAACTCGCCAGGAATGTTGTCAAATATTAGTGCCGAGAGGTTACGTTGTGTTAGGTTAGGTTATATTACGTTATTGGTGTATATAAAACTCCCACGGAGACGTAGAGGCCAGCTCGCAAGGAATATTGTCAAATAATAGCGCCGAGAGGTTAGGTTGGGTTATATAAGGTTATATTACGTTATTGATGGATATGAAGGCCTCACGGAGACGTGGAGGACAACTCGCCAGGAATGTTGTCAAATATTACCGCCGAGATGTTAGGTTGGGTTAGGTTAGGTTATATTACGTTATTGATGTATATAAAGGTCCCACGGAAACATAGAGGCCAACAAGCCAGGAATGTTGTCAAATATTACAGCCGAGATGTTACGTTGGGTTATTTTAGGTTAAATTACGTTATTGATTGATATGAATGTCCCACGGAGACGTAGAGGCCAACAAGCCAGGAATGTTGTCAAATATTACAGCCGAGATGTTAGGTTGGGTTAGGTTAGGTTATATTACGTTTTTGATGTATATGAAGGCTTCACGGAGACGTAGAAGCCAACAAGCCAGGAATGTGGTTAAACATTACCTCCGAGACGTTACTTTGGGTTAGGTTAGGTTATATTACGTTATTGATGTATATAAAGGTCTCAGGGAAACGTAGAGGCCAACTCGCCAGGAATGTTGTCAAACATTACCGCCGAGATGTTAGGTTGGGTTAGGTTATGTTATATTACGTTATTGATGTATGTAAAAGCCCCACGGAGACGTAGAGGCCAGCTCACAAGGAATGTTGTCAAATAATAGCGCCGAAAGGTTAGGTTGGGTTAGGTTAGGTTATATTACGTTACTGATGTATATAAAAGTCCCACGGAGACGTAGAGGCCAACTCGCCAGGAATGTTGTCAAATAATAGCGCCGAGAGGTTAGGTTGGGTTATATAAGGTTATATTACGTTATTGATGGATATGAAGGTCTCACGGAGACGTAGAGGCCAACTCGTCAGGAATGTTGTCAAACATTACCGCCTAGATGTTAGGTTGGGTTAGGTTAGGTTATATTACGTGTTTGATGTATATGAAGGCCCCACGGAGACGTAGAAGCCAACTCGACAGGAATGTTGTCAAACATTACCGCCGAGATGTTAGGTTGGGTTAGGTTAGGTTATATTACGTTATTGGTGTATATAAAAGCCCCACGAAAACGTAGAGGCCAACTCGCCAGGAATGTTGTCAAATATTAGTGCCAAGAGTTTGGGTTGTGTTAGGTTAGGCTATATTACGCTATTGATGTATATAAAGGCCCCACGGAGACGTAGAGGCCAACTCGCCAGGAATGTTGTCAAATAATAGCGCCGAAAGGTTAGGTTGGGTTAGGTTAGGTTATATTACGTTATTGATGTATATAAAAGTCCCACGGATACGTAGAGGCCAATTCGCCAGGTATGTTGTCAACTATTACCGCCGAGATGTTAGGTTGGGTTAGGTTAGGTTATATTACGTTATTGATGTATATGAAGGTCCCACGGAGACGTAGAGGCCAACTCGCCAGGAATGTTGTCAAATATTAGTACCGAGAGGTTGGGTTGGGTTAGGTTAGGTTATATTACGTTATTGATGTATATAAAGGCCCCACAGAAAGGTAGAGGCCAACTCGCCAGAAATGTTGTCAAATAATAGCGCCGAAAGGTTAGGTTGGGTTAGGATAGGTTATATTACGTTATTGATGTATATAAAAGTCCCACGGAGACGTGGAGGCCAACTCGTTAGCAATGTTTTCAAATATTACCGCCGAGATGATAGGTTGGGTTAGGTTAAGTTAAATTACGTTATTGATGTATATGAAGGTCCCACGGAGACGTAGAGGCCAACTCGCCAGGAATGTTGCCAAATATTACCGCCGAGATGTTAGGTTGGGTTAGGTTAGGTTATATTACGTTCTTGATGTATATGAATGCCTCACGGAGACGTAGAAGCCAACTCGACAGGAATGTTGTCAAATATTAGTGCCGAGATGTTTGGTTCGGTTAGGTTAGGTTATATTGCGTTACTGATGTATATAAAGGTCCCACGGAAACCATGAGGCCAATAAGCCAGGAATGTCGTCAAATATTACCGCCGTGATGTTAGATTGGGTTAGGTTAGGTTATATTACGTCATTGATGTATATAAAAGTCCCACGGAGACGTAGAGGCCAACTCGCCACGAATGTAGTCGAATATTACCGCCGACATGTTAAGTTGGGTTAGGTTAGGTTATATTACGTTATTGATGTAAATAAAAGTCCCACGGAGACGTAGAGGCCAACTCGCCAGGAATGTTGTCAAATATTAGTGCCGAGAGGTTGCGTTGTGTTAGGTTAGGTTATATTACGTTATTGGTGTATATACAACTCCCACGGAGACGTAGAGGCCAGCTCGCAAGGAATATTGTCAAATAATAGCGCCGAGAGGTTAGGTTGGGTTATATAAGGTTATATTACGTTATTGATGGATATGAAGGCCTCACGGAGACGTGGAGGACAACTCGCCAGGAATGTTGTCAAATATTACCGCCGAGATGTTAGGTTGGGTTAGGTTAGGTTATATTACGTTATTGATGTATATAAAGGTCCCACGGAAACATAGAGGCCAACAAGCCAGGAATGTTGTCAAATATTACAGCCGAGATGTTACGTTGGGTTATTTTAGGTTAAATTACGTTATTGATTGATATGAATGTCCCACGGAGACGTAGAGGCCAACAAGCCAGGAATGTTGTCAAATATTACAGCCGAGATGTTACGTTGGGTTAGGTTAGGTTATATTACGTTTTTGATGTATATGAAGGCTTCACGGAGACGTAGAAGCCAACAAGCCAGGAATGTGGTTAAACATTACCTCCGAGACGTTACTTTGGGTTAGGTTAGGTTATATTACGTTATTGATGTATATAAAGGTCTCAGGGAAACGTAGAGGCCAACTCGCCAGGAATGTTGTCAAACATTACCGCCGAGATGTTAGGTTGGGTTAGGTTATGTTATATTACGTTATTGATGTATGTAAAAGCCCCACGGAGACGTAGAGGCCAGCTCGCAAGGAATGTTGTCAAATAATAGCGCCGAAAGGTTAGGTTGGGTTAGGTTAGGTTATATTACGTTACTGATGTATATAAAAGTCCCACGGAGACGTAGAGGCCAACTCGCCAGGAATGTTGTCAAATAATAGCGCCGAGAGGTTAGGTTGGGTTATATAAGGTTATATTACGTTATTGATGGATATGAAGGTCTCACGGAGACGTAGAGGCCAACTCGTCAGGAATGTTGTCAAACATTACCGCCTAGATGTTAGGTTGGGTTAGGTTAGGTTATATTACGTGTTTGATGTATATGAAGGCCCCACGGAGACGTAGAAGCCAACTCGACAGGAATGTTGTCAAATATTACCGCCGAGATGTTAGGTTGGGTTAGGTTAGGTTATATTACGTTTTTGATGTATATAAAATTCCCAAGGAGACGTAGAGGCCAACTCGCCAGGAATGTTGTCAAATACTAGTACCGAGATGTTAGGTTGTGTTAGGTTAAGTTATATTACGCTATTGATGTATATAAAAGTCCCTCGGAGACGTAGAGGCCAACTCGACAGGAATGTTTTCAAATAATAGCGCCGAAAAGTTAGGTTGGGTTAGGTTAGGTTATATTACGTTATTGATGTATATAAAAGTCCCACGGATACGTAGAGGCCAATTCGCCAGGTATGTTGTCAACTATTACCGCCGAGATGTTAGGTTGGGTTAGGTTAGGTTATATTACGTTATTGATGTATATAAAGGCCCCACGGAAAGGTAGAGGCCAACTCGCCAGATATGTTGTCAAATAATAGCGCCGAAAGGTTAGGTTAGGTTAGGGTAGGTTATATTACGTTATTGATGTATATAAAAGTCCCACGGAGACGTAGAGGCCAACTCGTTAGCAATGTTTTCAAATAATAGCGCCGAAAGGTTAGGTTGGGTTAGGATAGGTTATATTACGTTATTGATGTATATAAAAGTCCCACGGAGACGTGGAGGCCAACTCGTTAGCAATGTTTTCAAATATTACCGCCGAGATGATAGGTTGGGTTAGGTTAAGTTAAATTACGTTATTGATGTATATGAAGGTCCCACGGAGACGTAGAGGCCAATTCGCCAGGTATGTTGTCAACTATTACCGCCGAGATGTTAGGTTGGGTTAGGTTAGGTTATATTACGTTATTGATGTATATGAAGGTCCCACGGAGACGTAGAGGCCAACTCGCCAGGAATGTTGTCAAATAATAGCGCCGAGAGGTTAGGTTGGGTTATATAAGGTTATATTACGTTATTGATGGATATGAAGGTCTCACGGAGACGTAGAGGCCAACTCGTCAGGAATGTTGTCAAACATTACCGCCTAGATGTTAGGTTGGGTTAGGTTAGGTAATATTACGTGTTTGATGTATATGAAGGCCCCACGGAGACGTAGAAGCCAACTCGACAGGAATGTTGTCAAATATTACCGCCGAGATGTTAGGTTGGGTTAGGTTAGGTTATATTACGTTTTTGATGTATATAAAATTCCCAAGGAGACGTAGAGGCCAACTCGCCAGGAATGTTGTCAAATACTAGTACCGAGATGTTAGGTTGTGTTAGGTTAAGTTATATTACGCTATTGATGTATATAAAAGTCCCTCGGAGACGTAGAGGCCAACTCGACAGGAATGTTTTCAAATAATAGCGCCGAAAGGTTAGGTTGGGTTAGGTTAGGTTATATTACGTTATTGATGTATATAAAAGTCCCACGGATACGTAGAGGCCAATTCGCCAGGTATGTTGTCAACTATTACCGCCGAGATGTTAGGTTGGGTTAGGTTAGGTTATATTACGTTATTGATGTATATAAAGGCCCCACGGAAAGGTAGAGGCCAACTCGCCAGATATGTTGTCAAATAATAGCGCCGAAAGGTTAGGTTAGGTTAGGGTAGGTTATATTACGTTATTGATGTATATAAAAGTCCCACGGAGACGTGGAGGCCAACTCGTTAGCAATGTTTTCAAATATTACCGCCGAGATGATAGGTTGGGTTAGGTTAAGTTAAATTACGTTATTGATGTATATGAAGGTCCCACGGAGACGTAGAGGCCAACTCGCCAGGAATGTTATCAAATATTACCGCCGTGGTGTCAGATTGGGTTAGGTTAGGTTATATTACGTTATTGATGTATATAAAATTCGTACGGAAACATAGAGGCCAACTCGCCAGGAATGTTGTCAAATAATAGCGCCGAGATCTTAGGTTGGGTTAGGTTAGGTTATATTACGTTATTGATGTATATGAAGGTCCCACGGAGACGTAGAGGCCAACTCGCCAGGAATGTTGTCAAATATTAGTACCGAGAGGTTGGGTTGGGTTAGGTTAGGTTATATTACGTTATTGATGTATATAAAGGCCCCACAGAAAGGTAGAGGCCAACTCGCCAGAAATGTTGTCAAATAATAGCGCCGAAAGGTTAGGTTGGGTTAGGATAGGTTATATTACGTTATTGATGTATATAAAAGTCCCACGGAGACGTGGAGGCCAACTCGTTAGCAATGTTTTCAAATATTACCGCCGAGATGATAGGTTGGGTTAGGTTAAGTTAAATTACGTTATTGATGTATATGAAGGTCCCACGGAGACGTAGAGGCCAACTCGCCAGGAATGTTGCCAAATATTACCGCCGAGATGTTAGGTTGGGTTAGGTTAGGTTATATTACGTTCTTGATGTATATGAATGCCTCACGGAGACGTAGAAGCCAACTCGACAGGAATGTTGTCAAATATTAGTGCCGAGATGTTTGGTTCGGTTAGGTTAGGTTATATTGCGTTACTCATGTATATAAAGGTCCCACGGAAACCATGAGGCCAATAAGCCAGGAATGTCGTCAAATATTACCGCCGTGATGTTAGATTGGGTTAGGTTAGGTTATATTACGTTATTGATGTATATAAAATTCCCACGGAGACGTAGAGGACAACTGGCCAGGAATGTTGTCAAATAATAGTGCCGAAAGGTTAGGTTGGGTTAGGATAGGTTATATTACGTTATTGATATATATACAAGTTCCACGGAGACGTGGAGGCCAACTCGTTAGCAATGTTTTCAAATATTACCGCCGAAATGATAGGTTGGGTTAGGTTAAGTTAAATTACGTTATTGATGTATATGAAGGACCCACGGAGACGTAGAGGCCAACTCGCCAGGAATGTTGTCAAATAATAGTGCCGAAATGTTAGGTTGGGTTAGGTTAGGTTATATTACGTCATTGATGTATATAAAAGTCCCACGGAGACGTAGAGGCCAACTCGCCACGAATGTAGTCGAATATTACCGCCGACATGTTAAGTTGGGTTAGGTTAGGTTATATTACGTTATTGATGTAAATAAAAGTCCCACGGAGACGTAGAGGCCAACTCGCCAGGAATGTTGTCAAATATTAGTGCCGAGAGGTTACGTTGTGTTAGGTTAGGTTATATTACGTTATTGGTGTATATAAAACTCCCACGGAGACGTAGAGGCCAGCTCGCAAGGAATATTGTCAAATAATAGCGCCGAGAGGTTAGGTTGGGTTATATAAGGTTATATTACGTTATTGATGGATATGAAGGCCTCACGGAGACGTGGAGGACAACTCGCCAGGAATGTTGTCAAATATTACCGCCGAGATGTTAGGTTGGGTTAGGTTAGGTTATATTACGTTATTGATGTATATAAAGGTCCCACGGAAACATAGAGGCCAACAAGCCAGGAATGTTGTCAAATATTACAGCCGAGATGTTACGTTGGGTTATTTTAGGTTAAATTACGTTATTGATTGATATGAATGTCCCACGGAGACGTAGAGGCCAACAAGCCAGGAATGTTGTCAAATATTACAGCCGAGATGTTAGGTTGGGTTAGGTTAGGTTATATTACGTTTTTGATGTATATGAAGGCTTCACGGAGACGTAGAAGCCAACAAGCCAGGAATGTGGTTAAACATTACCTCCGAGACGTTACTTTGGGTTAGGTTAGGTTATATTACGTTATTGATGTATATAAAGGTCTCAGGGAAACGTAGAGGCCAACTCGCCAGGAATGTTGTCAAACATTACCGCCGAGATGTTAGGTTGGGTTAGGTTATGTTATATTACGTTATTGATGTATGTAAAAGCCCCACGGAGACGTAGAGGCCAGCTCGCAAGGAATGTTGTCAAATAATAGCGCCGAAAGGTTAGGTTGGGTTAGGTTAGGTTATATTACGTTACTGATGTATATAAAAGTCCCACGGAGACGTAGAGGCCAACTCGCCAGGAATGTTGTCAAATAATAGCGCCGAGAGGTTAGGTTGGGTTATATAAGGTTATATTACGTTATTGATGGATATGAAGGTCTCACGGAGACGTAGAGGCCAACTCGTCAGGAATGTTGTCAAACATTACCGCCTAGATGTTAGGTTGGGTTAGGTTAGGTTATATTACGTGTTTGATGTATATGAAGGCCCCACGGAGACGTAGAAGCCAACTCGACAGGAATGTTGTCAAACATTACCGCCGAGATGTTAGGTTGGGTTAGGTTAGGTTATATTACGTTATTGGTGTATATAAAAGCCCCACGAAAACGTAGAGGCCAACTCGCCAGGAATGTTGTCAAATATTAGTGCCAAGAGTTTGGGTTGTGTTAGGTTAGGCTATATTACGCTATTGATGTATATAAAGGCCCCACGGAGACGTAGAGGCCAACTCGCCAGGAATGTTGTCAAATAATAGCGCCGAAAGGTTAGGTTGGGTTAGGTTAGGTTATATTACGTTATTGATGTATATAAAAGTCCCACGGATACGTAGAGGCCAATTCGCCAGGTATGTTGTCAACTATTACCGCCGAGATGTTAGGTTGGGTTAGGTTAGGTTATATTACGTTATTGATGTATATGAAGGTCCCACGGAGACGTAGAGGCCAACTCGCCAGGAATGTTGTCAAATATTAGTACCGAGAGGTTGGGTTGGGTTAGGTTAGGTTATATTACGTTATTGATGTATATAAAGGCCCCACAGAAAGGTAGAGGCCAACTCGCCAGAAATGTTGTCAAATAATAGCGCCGAAAGGTTAGGTTGGGTTAGGATAGGTTATATTACGTTATTGATGTATATAAAAGTCCCACGGAGACGTGGAGGCCAACTCGTTAGCAATGTTTTCAAATATTACCGCCGAGATGATAGGTTGGGTTAGGTTAAGTTAAATTACGTTATTGATGTATATGAAGGTCCCACGGAGACGTAGAGGCCAACTCGCCAGGAATGTTGCCAAATATTACCGCCGAGATGTTAGGTTGGGTTAGGTTAGGTTATATTACGTTCTTGATGTATATGAATGCCTCACGGAGACGTAGAAGCCAACTCGACAGGAATGTTGTCAAATATTAGTGCCGAGATGTTTGGTTCGGTTAGGTTAGGTTATATTGCGTTACTGATGTATATAAAGGTCCCACGGAAACCATGAGGCCAATAAGCCAGGAATGTCGTCAAATATTACCGCCGTGATGTTAGATTGGGTTAGGTTAGGTTATATTACGTTATTGATGTATATAAAATTCCCACGGAGACGTAGAGGACAACTGGCCAGGAATGTTGTCAAATAATAGTGCCGAAAGGTTAGGTTGGGTTAGGATAGGTTATATTACGTTATTGATATATATACAAGTTCCACGGAGACGTGGAGGCCAACTCGTTAGCAATGTTTTCAAATATTACCGCCGAGATGATAGGTTGGGTTAGGTTAAGTTAAATTACGTTATTGATGTATATGAAGGACCCACGGAGACGTAGAGGCCAACTCGCCAGGAATGTTGTCAAATAATAGTGCCGAAATGTTAGGTTGGGTTAGGTTAGGTTATATTACGTCATTGATGTATATAAAAGTCCCACGGAGACGTAGAGGCCAACTCGCCACGAATGTAGTCGAATATTACCGCCGACATGTTAAGTTGGGTTAGGTTAGGTTATATTACGTTATTGATGTAAATAAAAGTCCCACGGAGACGTAGAGGCCAACTCGCCAGGAATGTTGTCAAATATTAGTGCCGAGAGGTTGCGTTGTGTTAGGTTAGGTTATATTACGTTATTGGTGTATATACAACTCCCACGGAGACGTAGAGGCCAGCTCGCAAGGAATATTGTCAAATAATAGCGCCGAGAGGTTAGGTTGGGTTATATAAGGTTATATTACGTTATTGATGGATATGAAGGCCTCACGGAGACGTGGAGGACAACTCGCCAGGAATGTTGTCAAATATTACCGCCGAGATGTTAGGTTGGGTTAGGTTAGGTTATATTACGTTATTGATGTATATAAAGGTCCCACGGAAACATAGAGGCCAACAAGCCAGGAATGTTGTCAAATATTACAGCCGAGATGTTACGTTGGGTTATTTTAGGTTAAATTACGTTATTGATTGATATGAATGTCCCACGGAGACGTAGAGGCCAACAAGCCAGGAATGTTGTCAAATATTACAGCCGAGATGTTACGTTGGGTTAGGTTAGGTTATATTACGTTTTTGATGTATATGAAGGCTTCACGGAGACGTAGAAGCCAACAAGCCAGGAATGTGGTTAAACATTACCTCCGAGACGTTACTTTGGGTTAGGTTAGGTTATATTACGTTATTGATGTATATAAAGGTCTCAGGGAAACGTAGAGGCCAACTCGCCAGGAATGTTGTCAAACATTACCGCCGAGATGTTAGGTTGGGTTAGGTTATGTTATATTACGTTATTGATGTATGTAAAAGCCCCACGGAGACGTAGAGGCCAGCTCGCAAGGAATGTTGTCAAATAATAGCGCCGAAAGGTTAGGTTGGGTTAGGTTAGGTTATATTACGTTACTGATGTATATAAAAGTCCCACGGAGACGTAGAGGCCAACTCGCCAGGAATGTTGTCAAATAATAGCGCCGAGAGGTTAGGTTGGGTTATATAAGGTTATATTACGTTATTGATGGATATGAAGGTCTCACGGAGACGTAGAGGCCAACTCGTCAGGAATGTTGTCAAACATTACCGCCTAGATGTTAGGTTGGGTTAGGTTAGGTTATATTACGTGTTTGATGTATATGAAGGCCCCACGGAGACGTAGAAGCCAACTCGACAGGAATGTTGTCAAATATTACCGCCGAGATGTTAGGTTGGGTTAGGTTAGGTTATATTACGTTTTTGATGTATATAAAATTCCCAAGGAGACGTAGAGGCCAACTCGCCAGGAATGTTGTCAAATACTAGTACCGAGATGTTAGGTTGTGTTAGGTTAAGTTATATTACGCTATTGATGTATATAAAAGTCCCTCGGAGACGTAGAGGCCAACTCGACAGGAATGTTTTCAAATAATAGCGCCGAAAAGTTAGGTTGGGTTAGGTTAGGTTATATTACGTTATTGATGTATATAAAAGTCCCACGGATACGTAGAGGCCAATTCGCCAGGTATGTTGTCAACTATTACCGCCGAGATGTTAGGTTGGGTTAGGTTAGGTTATATTACGTTATTGATGTATATAAAGGCCCCACGGAAAGGTAGAGGCCAACTCGCCAGATATGTTGTCAAATAATAGCGCCGAAAGGTTAGGTTAGGTTAGGGTAGGTTATATTACGTTATTGATGTATATAAAAGTCCCACGGAGACGTAGAGGCCAACTCGTTAGCAATGTTTTCAAATATTACCGCCGAGATGATAGGTTGGGTTAGGTTAAGTTAAATTACGTTATTGATGTATATGAAGGTCCCACGGAGACGTAGAGGCCAACTCGCCAGGAATGTTATCAAATATTACCGCCGTGGTGTCAGATTGGGTTAGGTTAGGTTATATTACGTTATTGATGTATATAAAATTCGTACGGAAACATAGAGGCCAACTCGCCAGGAATGTTGTCAAATAATAGTGCCGAGAGGTTGGGTTGTGTCAGGATAGGTTATATTACGTTATTGATGTATATAAAGGCCCCACGGAGAGGTAGAGGACAACTCGCGAGAAATGTTGTCAAATAATAGCGCCGAAAGGTTAGGCTGGGTTAGGTTAGGTTATATTACGTTATTGATGTATATAAAAGTCCCACGGATAGGTAGAGGCCAACTCGCCAGGAATATTGTCAACTATTACCGCCGAGATGTTAGGTTGGGTTAGGTTAGTTTATATTACGTTATTGATGTATATAAAGGTCTCACGGAAACGTAGAGGCCAACAAGCCAGAAATGTGGTTAAACATTACCTCTGAGACGTTACTTTGGGTTAGGTTAGGTTATATTACGTTATTGATGTATGTAAAAGCCCCACGGAAACGTAGAGGCCAACTCGCCAGGAATGTTGTCAAATATTAGTGCCGAGAGGTTGGGTTGTGTTAGGTTAGGTTATATTACGTTATTGGTGTATATAAAGGCCGCACGGAGACGTAGAGGCCAACTGGCCAGGAATGTTGTCAAATAATAGCGCCGAAAGGTTAGGTTGGGTTAGGTTAGGTTATATTACGTTATTGATGTATATAAAGGTCCCACGGAAACATAGAGGCCAACAAGCCAGGAATGTTGTCAAATATTACAGCCGAGATGTTACGTTGGGTTATTTTAGGTTAAATTACGTTATTGATGGATATGAATGCCCCACGGAGACGTAGAGGCCAACAAGCCAGGAATGTTGTCAAATATTACCGCCGAGATGTTAGGTTGGTTTAGGTTAGGTTATATTATGTTTTTGATGTATATGAAGGCCCCACGGAGACGTAGAGGCCAACTCGACAGGAATGTTGTCAAATAATAGCGCCGAGAGGTTAGGTTGGGTTATATAAGGTTATATTACGTTATTGATGGATATGAAGGTCTCACGGAGAGGTAGCGGCCAACTCGCCAGGAATGTTGTCAAACATTACCGCCTAGATGTTAGGTTGGGTTAGGTTAGGTTATATTACGTGTTTGATGTATATGAAGGCCCCACGGAGACGTAGAAGCCAACTCGACAGGAATGTTGTCAAATATTACCGCCGAGATGTTAGGTTGGGTTAGGTTAGGTTATATTACGTTTTTGATGTATATAAAATTCCCAAGGAGACGTAGAGGCCAACTCGCCAGGAATGTTGTCAAATACTAGTACCGAGATGTTAGGTTGTGTTAGGTTAAGTTATATTACGCTATTGATGTATATAAAAGTCCCTCGGAGACGTAGAGGCCAACTCGACAGGAATGTTTTCAAATAATAGCGCCGAAAGGTTAGGTTGGGTTAGGTTAGGTTATATTACGTTATTGATGTATATAAAAGTCCCACGGATACGTAGAGGCCAATTCGCCTGGAATGTTGTCAACTATTACCGCCGAGATGTTAGGTTGGGTTAGGTTAGGTTATATTACGTTATTGATGTATATAAAGGCCCCACGGAAAGGTAGAGGCCAACTCGCCAGATATGTTGTCAAATAATAGCGCCGAAAGGTTAGGTTAGGTTAGGGTAGGTTATATTACGTTCTTGATGTATATAAAAGTCCCACGGAGACGTAGAGGCCAACTCGTTAGCAATGTTTTCAAATATTACCGCCGAGATGATAGGTTGGGTTAGGTTAAGTTAAATTACGTTATTGATGTATATGAAGGTCCCACGGAGACGTAGAGGCCAACTCGCCAGGAATGTTATCAAATATTACCGCCGTGGTGTTAGATTGGGTTAGGTTAGGTTATATTACGTTATTGATGTATATAAAATTCGTACGGAGACATAGAGGCCAACTCGCCAGGAATGTTGTCAAATAATAGTGCCGAGAGGTTGGGTTGTGTCAGGTTAGGTTATATTACGTTATTGATGTATATAAAGGCCCCACGGAGACGTAGAGGCCAACTCGCCACGAATGTTGTCAAATATTACCGCCGAGATGTTAGGTTGGGTTAGGTTAGGTTATATTACGTTATTGATGGATATGAAGGCCTCACGGAGACGTAGAGGCCAACTCGCCAGGAATGTTGTCAACTATTACCGCCGAGATGTTAGGTTGGGTTAGGTTAGGTTATATTACGTTTTTGATGTATATGAAGGCCCCACGGAGACGTAGAAGCCAACTCGACAGGAATGTTGTCAAATATTACCGCCGAGATGTTAGGTTGGGTTAGGTTAAGTTATATTACGTTATTGATGTATATAAAAGTCCCACGGATACGTAGAGGCCAACTCGCCAGGAGTGTTGTCAACTATTACCGCCGAGATGTTAGGTCGGGTTAGGTTAGGTTATATTACGTTATTGATGTATATAAAATTCTCACGGAAACGTAGGGGCCAACAAGACAGGAATGTGGTTAAACATTACCTCCGAGACGTTACTTTGGGTTAGGTTAGGTTATATTACGTTATTGGTGTATATAAAAGCCCCACGAAAACGTAGAGGTCAACTCGCCAGGAATGTTGTCAAATATTAGTGCCAAGAGTTTGGGTTGTGTTAGGTTAGGCTATATTACGCTATTGATGTATATAAAGGCCCCACGGAGACGTAGAGGCCAACTCGCCAGGAATGTTGTCAAATAATAGCGCCGAGATCTTAGGTTGGGTTAGGTTAGGTTATATTACGTTATTGATGTATATGAAGGTCCCACGGGGACGTAGAGGCCAACTCGCCAGGAATGTTGTCAAATATTAGTACCGAGAGGTTGGGTTGGGTTAGGTTAGGTTATATTACGTTATTGATGTATATAAAGGCCCCACAGAAAGGTAGAGGCCAACTCGCCAGAAATGTTGTCAAATAATAGCGCCGAAAGGTTAGGTTGGGTTAGGATAGGTTATATTACGTTATTGATGTATATAAATGTCCCACGGAGACGTGGAGGCCAACTCGTTAGCAATGTTTTCAAATATTACCGCCGAGATGATAGGTTGGGTTAGGTTAAGTTAAATTACGTTATTGATGTATATGAAGGTCCCACGGAGACGTAGAGGCCAACTCGCCAGGAATGTAGTCGAATATTACCGCCGACATGTTAGGTTGGGTTAGGTTAGGTTATATTACGTTATTGATGTAAATAAAAGTCCCACGGAGACGTAGAGGCCAACTCGCCAGGAATGTTGTCAAATATTAGTGCCGAGAGGTTGCGTTGTGTTAGGTTAGGTTATATTACGTTATTGGTGTATATAAAACTCCCACGGAGACGTAGAGGCCAGCTCGCAAGGAATATTGTCAAATAATAGCGCCGAGAGGTTAGGTTGGGTTATATAAGGTTATATTACGTTATTGATGGATATGAAGGCCTCAAGGAGACGTGGAGGACAACTCGCCAGGAATGTTGTCAAATATTACCGCCGAGATGTTAGGTTGGGTTAGGTTAGGTTATATTACGTTATTGATGTATATAAAGGTCCCACGGAAACATAGAGGCCAACAAGCCAGGAATGTTGTCAAATATTACAGCCGAGATGTTACGTTGGGTTATTTTAGGTTAAATTACGTTATTGATTGATATGAATGTCCCACGGAGACGTAGAGGCCAACAAGCCAGGAATGTTGTCAAATATTACAGCCGAGATGTTACGTTGGGTTAGGTTAGGTTATATTACGTTTTTGATGTATATGAAGGCTTCACGGAGACGTAGAAGCCAACAAGCCAGGAATGTGGTTAAACATTACCTCCGAGACGTTACTTTGGGTTAGGTTAGGTTATATTACGTTATTGATGTATATAAATGTCTCAGGGAAACGTAGAGGCCAACTCGCCAGGAATGTTGTCAAACATTACCGCCGAGATGTTAGGTTGGGTTAGGTTATGTTATATTACGTTATTGATGTATGTAAAAGCCCCACGGAAACGTAGAGGCCAACTCGCCAGGAATATTGTCAAATATTAGTGCCGAGAGGTTGGGTTGTGTTAGGTTAGGTTATATTACGTTATTGGTGTATATAAAGGCCCCACGGAGACGTAGAGGCCAGCTCGCAAGGAATGTTGTCAAATAATAGCGCCGAAAGGTTAGGTTGGGTTAGGTTAGGTTATATTACGTTACTGATGTATATAAAAGTCCCACGGAGACGTAGAGGCCAACTCGCCAGGAATGTTGTCAAATATTACCGCCGAGATGTTAGGTTGGTATAGGTGAGGTTATATTACGTTATTGATGTATATAAAAGTCTCAGGCAAACGTAGAGGCCAACAAGCCAGGAATGTGATTAAACATTACCTCCGAGACGTTACTTTGGGTTAGGTTAGGTTATATTACGTTATTGATGTATATGAAAGCCCCACGGAAACGTAGAGGCCAACTCGCCAGGAATGTTGTCAAATATTAGTGCAGAGAGGTTGGGTTGTGTTAGGTTAGGTTATATTACGTTATTGGTGTATATAAAGGCCCCACGGAGACTTAGAGGCCAACTCGCCAGGAATGTTGTCAAATAATAGCGCCGAAAGGTTAGGTTGGGTTAGGTTAGGTTATATTACGTTATTGATGTATATAAAAGTCCGACGGAGACGTAGAGTCCAACTCGACAGGAATGTTGTCAAATATTACCGCCGAGATGTTAGGTTGGGTTAGGTTAGGTTATATTACGTTATTGATGTATATAAAAGTCCCACGGAGACGTAGAGGCCAACTCGCCAGGAATGTTGTCAAATATTACAGCCGAGATGTTTGGTTGGGTTATATAAGGTTATATTACGTTATTGATGGATATGAAGGCCTCACGGAGACGTAGAGGCCAACTCGCCAGGAATGTTGTCAAATATTACCGCCGAGATGTTAGGTTGGGTTAGGTTGGGTTATATTACGTTTTTAATGTATATGAAGGCCCCACGGAGACGTAGCGGCCAGCTCGCAAGGAATATTGTCAAATAATAGCGCCGAGAGGTTAGGTTGGGTTATAGAAGGTTATATTACGTTATTGATGGATATGAAGGTCTCACGGATACGTAGAGGCCAACTCGCCAGGAATGTTGTCAAACATTACCGCCGAGATGTTAGGTTGGGTTAGGTTAGGTTATATTACGTTATTGATGTATATAAAGGTCCCACGGAATCATAGAGGCCAACAAGCCAGGAATGTTGTCAAATATTACAGCCGAGATGTTACGTTGGGTTATTTTAGGTTAAATTACGTTATTGATGTATATGAAGGCCTCACGGAGACGTAGAAGCCAACAAGCCAGGAATGTGGTTAAACATTACCTGCGAGACGTTACTTTGGGTTAGGTTAGGTTATATTACGTTATTGATGTATATAAAGGTCTCAGGGAAGCGTAGAGGCCAACTCGCCAGGAATGTTGTCAAATATTAGTGCCGAGAGGTTGGGTGGTGTTAGGTTAGGTTATATTACGTTATTATGTATATAAAGGCCCCACGGAGACGTAGAGGCCAACTCGACACGAATGTTGTCAAATATTACCGCCGAGATGTTAGGTTGTGTTAGGTTAGGTTATATTACGTTATTGGTGTATATAAAGGCCCCATGGAGACGTAGAGGCCAACTCGCCAGGAATGTTGTCAAATAATAGCGCCGAAAGGTTATGTTGGGTTAGGTTAGGTTATATTACGTTATTGATGTGTATAAAAGTCCCACGGAGACGTAGAGGCCAACACGCCAGGAATGTTGTCAAATAATAGCGCCGAGAGGTTAGGTTGGGTTATATAAGGTTATATTACGTTATTGGCGGATATGAAGGCCTGACGGAGACGTAGAGGCCAACTCGCCAGGAATGTAGTCAAATATTACAGCCGAGATGTTACGTTGGGTTAGGTTAGGTTATATTACGTTTTTGATGTATATGACGGCCTCACGGAGACGTAGAAGCCAACAAGCCAGGAATGTGGTTAAACATTACCTCCGAGAAGTTACTTTGGGTTAGGTTAGGTTATATTACGTTATTGATATATATAAAAGCCCCACGGAAACGGAGAGGCCGACTCGCCAGGAATGTTGTCAAATATTAGTGCCGAGAGGTTGGGTTGTGTTAGGTTAGGTTATATTACGTTATTGGTGTATATAAAGGCCCCACGGAGACGTAGATGCGAACTCGCCAAGAATGTTGTCAAATAATAGCGCCGAAAGGTTAGGTTGGCTTAGGTTAGGTTATATTAGGTTATTGATGTATATAAAAGTCCCACGGAGACGTAGAGGCCAACTCGCTAAGAATGTTGTCAAATAATAGCGCCGAGAGGTTAGGTTGGGTTATATATGGTTATATTACGTTATTGATGAATATGAAGGTCTCACGGAGACGTAGAGGCCAACTCGCCAGTAATGTTGTCAAACATTACCGCGGAGATGTTAGGGTGGGTTAGGTTAGGTTATATTACGTTATTAATGTATATAAAGGTCCCACGGAATCATAGAGGCCAACAAGCCAGGAATGTTGTCAAATATTACAGCCGAGATGTTACTTTGGGTTATTTTAGGTTAAATTACGTTATTGATGGATATGAAAGTCTCAGAGAGACGTAGAAGCCAAAAAGCCAGGAATGGTGTTAAATATTAGTACCGAGATGTTATGTTGGGTTAGGTTAGGTTATATTACGTTATTGATGTATATGAAGGCCTCACGGAGACGTAGAAGCCAACAAGCCAGGAATGTGGTTAAACATTACCTCCGAGACGTTACTTTGGGTTAGGTTATGTTATATTACGTTATTGATGTATATAAAGGCCCCACTGAGACCTAGAGTTCAACTCGCCAGGAATGTTGTCAAATATTACCGCCGAGATGTTAGGTTGGGTTAGGTTAGGTTATATTACGTTATTGATGTATATAAAAGTCCCATGGAGACGTAGAGGCCAACTCGCCAGGAATGTTGTCAAATAATAGCGCCGAGAGGTTTGGTTGGGTTATATAAGGTTATATTACGTTATTGATGGATATGAAGGCCTCACGGAGACGTAGAGGCCAACTCGCCAGGAATGTTGTCAAATATTACCGCCGAGATGTTAGGTTGGGTTAGGTTAGGTTATATTACGTTTTTGATGTATATAAAGGCCCCACGGAGACGTAGAGGCCAACTCGCCAGGAATGTTGTCAAATATTACCGCCGAGATGTTAGGTTGGTATAGGTGAGGTTATATTACGTTATTGATGTATATAAAAGTCTCAGGCAAACGTAGAGGCCAACAAGCCAGGAATGTGGTTAAACATTACCTCCGAGACGTTACTTTGGGTTAGGTTAGGTTATATTACGTTATTGATGTATATGAAAGCCCCACGGAAACGTAGAGGCCAACTCGCCAGGAATGTTGTCAAATATTAGTGCAGAGAGGTTGGGTTGTGTTAGGTTAGGTTATATTACGTTATTGGTGTATATAAAGGCCCCACGGAGACTTAGAGGCCAACTCGCCAGGAATGTTGTCAAATAATAGCGCCGAAAGGTTAGGTTGGGTTAGGTTAGGTTATATTACGTTATTGATGTATATAAAAGTCCGACGGAGACGTAGAGTCCAACTCGACAGGAATGTTGTCAAATATTACCGCCGAGATGTTAGGTTGGGTTAGGTTAGGTTATATTACGTTATTGATGTATATAAAAGTCCCACGGAGACGTAGAGGCCAACTCGCCAGGAATGTTGTCAAATATTACAGCCGAGATGTTTGGTTGGGTTATATAAGGTTATATTACGTTATTGATGGATATGAAGGCCTCACGGAGACGTAGAGGCCAACTCGCCAGGAATGTTGTCAAATATTACCGCCGAGATGTTAGGTTGGGTTAGGTTGGGTTATATTACGTTTTTAATGTATATGAAGGCCCCACGGAGACGTAGCGGCCAGCTCGCAAGGAATATTGTCAAATAATAGCGCCGAGAGGTTAGGTTGGGTTATAGAAGGTTATATTACGTTATTGATGGATATGAAGGTCTCACGGATACGTAGAGGCCAACTCGCCAGGAATGTTGTCAAACATTACCGCCGAGATGTTAGGTTGGGTTAGGTTAGGTTATATTACGTTATTGATGTATATAAAGGTCCCACGGAATCATAGAGGCCAACAAGCCAGGAATGTTGTCAAATATTACAGCCGAGATGTTACGTTGGGTTATTTTAGGTTAAATTACGTTATTGATGTATATGAAGGCCTCACGGAGACGTAGAAGCCAACAAGCCAGGAATGTGGTTAAACATTACCTGCGAGACGTTACTTTGGGTTAGGTTAGGTTATATTACGTTATTGATGTATATAAAGGTCTCAGGGAAGCGTAGAGGCCAACTCGCCAGGAATGTTGTCAAATATTAGTGCCGAGAGGTTGGGTGGTGTTAGGTTAGGTTATATTACGTTATTATGTATATAAAGGCCCCACGGAGACGTAGAGGCCAACTCGACACGAATGTTGTCAAATATTACCGCCGAGATGTTAGGTTGTGTTAGGTTAGGTTATATTACGTTATTGGTGTATATAAAGGCCCCATGGAGACGTAGAGGCCAACTCGCCAGGAATGTTGTCAAATAATAGCGCCGAAAGGTTATGTTGGGTTAGGTTAGGTTATATTACGTTATTGATGTGTATAAAAGTCCCACGGAGACGTAGAGGCCAACACGCCAGGAATGTTGTCAAATAATAGCGCCGAGAGGTTAGGTTGGGTTATATAAGGTTATATTACGTTATTGGCGGATATGAAGGCCTGACGGAGACGTAGAGGCCAACTCGCCAGGAATGTAGTCAAATATTACAGCCGAGATGTTACGTTGGGTTAGGTTAGGTTATATTACGTTTTTGATGTATATGACGGCCTCACGGAGACGTAGAAGCCAACAAGCCAGGAATGTGGTTAAACATTACCTCCGAGAAGTTACTTTGGGTTAGGTTAGGTTATATTACGTTATTGATATATATAAAAGCCCCACGGAAACGGAGAGGCCGACTCGCCAGGAATGTTGTCAAATATTAGTGCCGAGAGGTTGGGTTGTGTTAGGTTAGGTTATATTACGTTATTGGTGTATATAAAGGCCCCACGGAGACGTAGATGCGAACTCGCCAAGAATGTTGTCAAATAATAGCGCCGAAAGGTTAGGTTGGCTTAGGTTAGGTTATATTAGGTTATTGATGTATATAAAAGTCCCACGGAGACGTAGAGGCCAACTCGCTAAGAATGTTGTCAAATAATAGCGCCGAGAGGTTAGGTTGGGTTATATATGGTTATATTACGTTATTGATGGATATGAAGGTCTCACGGAGACGTAGAGGCCAACTCGCCAGTAATGTTGTCAAACATTACCGCGGAGATGTTAGGGTGGGTTAGGTTAGGTTATATTACGTTATTAATGTATATAAAGGTCCCACGGAATCATAGAGGCCAACAAGCCAGGAATGTTGTCAAATATTACAGCCGAGATGTTACTTTGGGTTATTTTAGGTTAAATTACGTTATTGATGGATATGAAAGTCTCAGAGAGACGTAGAAGCCAAAAAGCCAGGAATGGTGTTAAATATTAGTACCGAGATGTTATGTTGGGTTAGGTTAGGTTATATTACGTTATTGATGTATATGAAGGCCTCACGGAGACGTAGAAGCCAACAAGCCAGGAATGTGGTTAAACATTACCTCCGAGACGTTACTTTGGGTTAGGTTATGTTATATTACGTTATTGATGTATATAAAGGCCCCACTGAGACCTAGAGTTCAACTCGCCAGGAATGTTGTCAAATATTACCGCCGAGATGTTAGGTTGGGTTAGGTTAGGTTATATTACGTTATTGATGTATATAAAAGTCCCATGGAGACGTAGAGGCCAACTCGCCAGGAATGTTGTCAAATAATAGCGCCGAGAGGTTTGGTTGGGTTATATAAGGTTATATTACGTTATTGATGGATATGAAGGCCTCACGGAGACGTAGAGGCCAACTCGCCAGGAATGTTGTCAAATATTACCGCCGAGATGTTAGGTTGGGTTAGGTTAGGTTATATTACGTTTTTGATGTATATAAAGGCCCCACGGAGACGTAGAGGCCAACTCGCCAGGAATGTTGTCAAATATTACCGCCGAGATGTTAGGTTGGGTTAGGTTAGGTTATATTACGTTTTTGATGTGTATGAAGGCCCCACGGAGACGTAGAGGCCAGCTCGCAAGGAATATTGTCAAATAATAGCGCCGAGAGGTTAGGTTGGGTTATATAAGGTTATATTACGGTATTGATGGATATGAAGGTCTCACGGATACGTAGATGCCAACTCGCCAGGAATGTTGTCAAATATTACCGCCGAGATGTTAGGTTGGTATAGGTGAGGTTATATTACGTTATTGATGTATATAAAAGTCTCAGGCAAACGTAGAGGCCAACAAGCCAGGAATGTGGTTAAACATTACCTCCGAGACGTTACTTTGGGTTAGGTTAGGTTATATTACGTTATTGATGTATATGAAAGCCCCACGGAAACGTAGAGGCCAACTCGCCAGGAATGTTGTCAAATATTAGTGCAGAGAGGTTGGGTTGTGTTAGGTTAGGTTATATTACGTTATTGGTGTATATAAAGGCCCCACGGAGACTTAGAGGCCAACTCGCCAGGAATGTTGTCAAATAATAGCGCCGAAAGGTTAGGTTGGGTTAGGTTAGGTTATATTACGTTATTGATGTATATAAAAGTCCGACGGAGACGTAGAGTCCAACTCGACAGGAATGTTGTCAAATATTACCGCCGAGATGTTAGGTTGGGTTAGGTTAGGTTATATTACGTTATTGATGTATATAAAAGTCCCACGGAGACGTAGAGGCCAACTCGCCAGGAATGTTGTCAAATATTACAGCCGAGATGTTTGGTTGGGTTATATAAGGTTATATTACGTTATTGATGGATATGAAGGCCTCACGGAGACGTAGAGGCCAACTCGCCAGGAATGTTGTCAAATATTACCGCCGAGATGTTAGGTTGGGTTAGGTTGGGTTATATTACGTTTTTAATGTATATGAAGGCCCCACGGAGGCGTAGCGGCCAGCTCGCAAGGAATATTGTCAAATAATAGCGCCGAGAGGTTAGGTTGGGTTATAGAAGGTTATATTACGTTATTGATGGATATGAAGGTCTCACGGATACGTAGAGGCCAACTCGCCAGGAATGTTGTCAAACATTACCGCCGAGATGTTAGGTTGGGTTAGGTTAGGTTATATTACGTTATTGATGTATATCAAGGTCCCACGGAATCATAGAGGCCAACAAGCCAGGAATGTTGTCAAATATTACAGCCGAGATGTTACGTTGGGTTATTTTAGGTTAAATTACGTTATTGATGTATATGAAGGCCTCACGGAGACGTAGAAGCCAACAAGCCAGGAATGTGGTTAAACATTACCTGCGAGACGTTACTTTGGGTTAGGTTAGGTTATATTACGTTATTGATGTATATAAAGGTCTCAGGGAAGCGTAGAGGCCAACTCGCCAGGAATGTTGTCAAATATTAGTGCCGAGAGGTTGGGTGGTGTTAGGTTAGGTTATATTACGTTATTATGTATATAAAGGCCCCACGGAGACGTAGAGGCCAACTCGACACGAATGTTGTCAAATATTACCGCCGAGATGTTAGGTTGTGTTAGGTTAGGTTATATTACGTTATTGGTGTATATAAAGGCCCCATGGAGACGTAGAGGCCAACTCGCCAGGAATGTTGTCAAATAATAGCGCCGAAAGGTTATGTTGGGTTAGGTTAGGTTATATTACGTTATTGATGTGTATAAAAGTCCCACGGAGACGTAGAGGCCAACACGCCAGGAATGTTGTCAAATAATAGCGCCGAGAGGTTAGGTTGGGTTATATAAGGTTATATTACGTTATTGGCGGATATGAAGGCCAGACGGAGACGTAGAGGCCAACTCGCCAGGAATGTAGTCAAATATTACAGCCGAGATGTTACGTTGGGTTAGGTTAGGTTATATTACGTTTTTGATGTATATGACGGCCTCACGGAGACGTAGAAGCCAACAAGCCAGGAATGTGGTTAAACATTACCTCCGAGAAGTTACTTTGGGTTAGGTTAGGTTATATTACGTTACTGATGTATATAAAAGCCCCACGGAAACGGAGAGGCCAACTCGCCAGGAATGTTGTCAAATATTAGTGCCGAGAGGTTGGGTTGTGTTAGGTTAGGTTATATTACGTTATTGGTGTATATAAAGGCCCCACGGAGACGTAGAGGCGAACTCGCCAGGAATGTTGTCAAATAATAGCGCCGAAAGGTTAGGTTGGGTTAGGTTAGGTTATATTACGTTATTGATGTATGTAAAAGCCCCACGGAAACGTAGAGGCCAACTCGCCAGGAATGTTGTCAAATATTAGTGCCGAGAGGTTGGGTTGTGTTAGGTTAGGTTATATTACGTTATTGGTGTATATAAAGGCCGCACGGAGACGTAGAGGCCAACTGGCCAGGAATGTTGTCAAATAATAGCGCCGAAATGTTAGGTTGGGTTAGGTTAGGTTATATTACGTTATTGATGTATATAAAGGTCCCACGGAAACATAGAGGCCAACAAGCCAGGAATGTTGTCAAATATTACAGCCGAGATGTTACGTTGGGTTATTTTAGGTTAAATTACGTTATTGATGGATATGAATGTCCCACGGAGACGTAGAGGCCAACTCGCCAGGAGTGTTGTCAACTATTACCGCCGAGATGTTAGGTCGGGTTAGGTTAGGTTATATTACGTTTTCGATGTACATGAAGGCCTCACGGAGACGTAGAGGCCAACAAGCCAGGAATGTGCTTAAACATTACCTCCGAGACGTTACTTTGGGTTAGGTTAGGTTATATTACGTTATTGATGTATATAAAGGTCTCAGGGAAACGTAGAGGCCAACTCGCCAGGAATGTTGTCAAACATTACCGCCGAGATGTTATGTTGGGTTAGGTCATGTTATATTACGTTATTGATGTATATAAAAGCCCCACGGAAACGTAGAGGCCAACAAGCCAGAAATGTGGTTAAACATACCTCCGAGACGTTACTTTGGGTTAGGTTAGGTTATATTACGTTATTGATGTATGTAAAAGCCCCACGGAAACGTAGAGGCGAACTCGCCAGGAATGTTGTCAAATAATAGCGCCGAAAGGTTAGGTTGGGTTAGGTTAGGTTATATTACGTTATTGATGTATGTAAAAGCCCCACGGAAACGTAGAGGCCAACTCGCCAGGAATGTTGTCAAATATTAGTGCCGAGAGGTTGGGTTGTGTTAGGTTAGGTTATATTACGTTATTGGTGTATATAAAGGCCGCACGGAGACGTAGAGGCCAACTGGCCAGGAATGTTGTCAAATAATAGCGCCGAAATGTTAGGTTGGGTTAGGTTAGGTTATATTACGTTATTGATGTATATAAAGGTCCCACGGAAACATAGAGGCCAACAAGCCAGGAATGTTGTCAAATATTACAGCCGAGATGTTACGTTGGGTTATTTTAGGTTAAATTACGTTATTGATGGATATGAATGTCCCACGGAGACGTAGAGGCCAACTCGCCAGGAGTGTTGTCAACTATTACCGCCGAGATGTTAGGTCGGGTTAGGTTAGGTTATATTACGTTTTCGATGTACATGAAGGCCTCACGGAGACGTAGAGGCCAACAAGCCAGGAATGTGCTTAAACATTACCTCCGAGACGTTACTTTGGGTTAGGTTAGGTTATATTACGTTATTGATGTATATAAAGGTCTCAGGGAAACGTAGAGGCCAACTCGCCAGGAATGTTGTCAAACATTACCGCCGAGATGTTATGTTGGGTTAGGTCATGTTATATTACGTTATTGATGTATATAAAAGCCCCACGGAAACGTAGAGGCCAACAAGCCAGAAATGTGGTTAAACATACCTCCGAGACGTTACTTTGGGTTAGGTTAGGTTATATTACGTTATTGATGTATGTAAAAGCCCCACGGAAACGTAGAGGCCAACTCGCCAGGAATGTTGTCAAATAATAGCACCGAGAGGTTAGGTTGGGTTATATAAGGTTATATTACGTTATTGACGGATATGAAGGCCTGACGGAGACGTAGAGGCCAACTCGCCAGAAATGTTGTCAAATATTACAGCCGAGATGTTACGTTGGGTTAGGTTAGGTTATATTACGTTTTTGATGTATATGAAGGCCTCACGGAGACGTAGAAGCCAACAAGCCAGGAATGTGGTTAAACATTACCTCCGAGACGTTACTTTGGGTTAGGTTAGGTTATATTACGTTATTGAGGTATATAAAGGTCTCAGGGAAACGTAGAGGCCAACTCGCCAGGAATGTTGTCAAATATTAGTGCCGGGAGTTTGGGTTGTGTTAGGTTAGGTTATATTACGTTATTGATGTATATAAAGGCCCCACGGAGACGTAGAGGCCAACTCGCCAGGAATGTTGTCAAATATTACCGCCGAGATGTTAGGTTGGGTTAGGTTAGGTTATATTACGTTTTTGATGTATATAAAGGCCCCACGGAGACGTAGAGGCCAACTCGCCAGGAATGTTGTCAAATATTACCGCCGAGATGTTAGGTTGGGTTAGGTTAGGTTATATTACGTTTTTGATGTGTATGAAGTCCCCACGGAGACGTAGAGGCCAGCTCGCAAGGAATATTGTCAAATAATAGCGCCGAGAGGTTAGGTTGGGTTATATAAGGTTATATTACGGTATTGATGGATATGAAGGTCTCACGGATACGTAGAGGCCAACTCGCCAGGAATGTTGTCAAATATTACCGCCGAGATGTTAGGTTGGGATAGGTGAGGTTATATTACGTTATTCATGTATATAAAAGTCTCAGGCAAACGTAGAGGCCAACAAGCCAGGAATGTGGTTAAACATTACCTCCGAGACGTTACTTTGGGTTAGGTTAGGTTATATTACGTTATTGATGTATATGAAAGCCCCACGGAAACGTAGAGGCCAACTCGCCAGGAATGTTGTCAAATATTAGTGCAGAGAGGTTGGGTTGTGTTAGGTTAGGTTATATTACGTTATTGGTGTATATAAAGGCCCCACGGAGACTTAGAGGCCAACTCGCCAGGAATGTTGTCAAATAATAGCGCCGAAAGGTTAGGTTGGGTTAGGTTAGGTTATATTACGTTATTGATGTATATAAAAGTCCGACGGAGACGTAGAGTCCAACTCGACAGGAATGTTGCCAAATATTACCGCCGAGATGTTAGGTTGGGTTAGGTTAGGTTATATTACGTTATTGATGTATATAAAAGTCCCACGGAGACGTAGAGGCCAACTCGCCAGGAATGTTGTCAAATATTGCAGCCGAGATGTTTGGTTGGGTTATATAAGGTTATATTACGTTATTGATGGATAAGAAGGCCTCACGGGGACGTAGAGGCCAACTCGCCAGGAATGTTGTCAAACATTACCGCCGAGATGTTAGGTTGGGTTAGGTTAGGTTATATTACGTTATTGATGTATATAAAGGTCCCACGGAATCATAGAGGCCAACAAGCCAGGAATGTTGTCAAATATTACAGCCGAGATGTTACGTTGGGTTATTTTAGGTTATATTACGTTATTGATGTAAATAAAAGTCCCACGGAGACGTAGAGGCCAACTCGCCAGGAATGTTGTCAAATATTAGTGCCGAGAGGTTGCGTTGTGTTAGGTTAGGTTATATTACGTTATTGGTGTATATAAAACTCCCACGGAGACGTAGAGGCCAGCTCGCAAGGAATATTGTCAAATAATAGCGCCGAGAGGTTAGGTTGGGTTATATAAGGTTATATTACGTTATTGATGGATATGAAGGCCTCACGGAGACGTGGAGGACAACTCGCCAGGAATGTTGTCAAATATTACCGCCGAGATGTTAGGTTGGGTTAGGTTAGGTTATATTACGTTATTGATGTATATAAAGGTCCCACGGAAACATAGAGGCCAACAAGCCAGGAATGTTGTCAAATATTACAGCCGAGATGTTACGTTGGGTTATTTTAGGTTAAATTACGTTATTGATTGATATGAATGTCCCACGGAGACGTAGAGGCCAACAAGCCAGGAATGTTGTCAAATATTACAGCCGAGATGTTACGTTGGGTTAGGTTAGGTTATATTACGTTTTTGATGTATATGAAGGCTTCACGGAGACGTAGAAGCCAACAAGCCAGGAATGTGGTTAAACATTACCTCCGAGACGTTACTTTGGGTTAGGTTAGGTTATATTACGTTATTGATGTATATAAAGGTCTCAGGGAAACGTAGAGGCCAACTCGCCAGGAATGTTGTCAAACATTACCGCCGAGATGTTAGGTTGGGTTAGGTTATGTTATATTACGTTATTGATGTATGTAAAAGCCCCACGGAAACGTAGAGGCCAACTCGCCAGGAATATTGTCAAATATTAGTGCCGAGAGGTTGGGTTGTGTTAGGTTAGGTTATATTACGTTATTGGTGTATATAAAGGCCCCACGGAGACGTAGAGGCCAGCTCGCAAGGAATGTTGTCAAATAATAGCGCCGAAAGGTTAGGTTGGGTTAGGTTAGGTTATATTACGTTACTGATGTATATAAAAGTCCCACGGAGACGTAGAGGCCAACTCGCCAGGAATGTTGTCAAATATTACCGCCGAGATGTTAGGTTGGTATAGGTGAGGTTATATTACGTTATTGATGTATATAAAAGTCTCAGGCAAACGTAGAGGCCAACAAGCCAGGAATGTGGTTAAACATTACCTCCGAGACGTTACTTTGGGTTAGGTTAGGTTATATTACGTTATTGATGTATATGAAAGCCCCACGGAAACGTAGAGGCCAACTCGCCAGGAATGTTGT
Source organism: Xylocopa violacea (assembly GCA_963969225.1). NCBI lineage: Eukaryota > Metazoa > Arthropoda > Insecta > Hymenoptera > Apidae > Xylocopa > Xylocopa violacea. The sequence continues at coordinate 7,243,761 of CAXAJV010000001.1, forward strand.
CAAATATTAGTGCAGAGAGGTTGGGTTGTGTTAGGTTAGGTTATATTACGTTATTGGTGTATATAAAGGCCCCACGGAGACTTAGAGGCCAACTCGCCAGGAATGTTGTCAAATAATAGCGCCGAAAGGTTAGGTTGGGTTAGGTTAGGTTATATTACGTTATTGATGTATATAAAAGTCCGACGGAGACGTAGAGTCCAACTCGACAGGAATGTTGTCAAATATTACCGCCGAGATGTTAGGTTGGGTTAGGTTAGGTTATATTACGTTATTGATGTATATAAAAGTCCCACGGAGACGTAGAGGCCAACTCGCCAGGAATGTTGTCAAATATTACAGCCGAGATGTTTGGTTGGGTTATATAAGGTTATATTACGTTATTGATGGATATGAAGGCCTCACGGAGACGTAGAGGCCAACTCGCCAGGAATGTTGTCAAATATTACCGCCGAGATGTTAGGTTGGGTTAGGTTGGGTTATATTACGTTTTTAATGTATATGAAGGCCCCACGGAGACGTAGCGGCCAGCTCGCAAGGAATATTGTCAAATAATAGCGCCGAGATGTTAGGTTGGGTTATAGAAGGTTATATTACGTTATTGATGGATATGAAGGTCTCACGGATACGTAGAGGCCAACTCGCCAGGAATGTTGTCAAACATTACCGCCGAGATGTTAGGTTGGGTTAGGTTAGGTTATATTACGTTATTGATGTATATAAAGGTCCCACGGAATCATAGAGGCCAACAAGCCAGGAATGTTGTCAAATATTACAGCCGAGATGTTACGTTGGGTTATTTTAGGTTAAATTACGTTATTGATGTATATGAAGGCCTCACGGAGACGTAGAAGCCAACAAGCCAGGAATGTGGTTAAACATTACCTGCGAGACGTTACTTTGGGTTAGGTTAGGTTATATTACGTTATTGATGTATATAAAGGTACCAGGGAAGCGTAGAGGCCAACTCGCCAGGAATGTTGTCAAATATTAGTGCCGAGAGGTTGGGTGGTGTTAGGTTAGGTTATATTACGTTATTATGTATATAAAGGCCCCACGGAGACGTAGAGGCCAACTCGACACGAATGTTGTCAAATATTACCGCCGAGATGTTAGGTTGTGTTAGGTTAGGTTATATTACGTTATTGGTGTATATAAAGGCCCCATGGAGACGTAGAGGCCAACTCGCCAGGAATGTTGTCAAATAATAGCGCCGAAAGGTTATGTTGGGTTAGGTTAGGTTATATTACGTTATTGATGTGTATAAAAGTCCCACGGAGACGTAGAGGCCAACACGCCAGGAATGTTTTCAAATAATAGCGCCGAGAGGTTAGGTTGGGTTATATAAGGTTATATTACGTTATTGGCGGATATGAAGGCCTGACGGAGACGTAGAGGCCAACTCGCCAGGAATGTAGTCAAATATTACAGCCGAGATGTTACGTTGGGTTAGGTTAGGTTATATTACGTTTTTGATGTATATGACGGCCTCACGGAGACGTAGAAGCCAACAAGCCAGGAATGTGGTTAAACATTACCTCCGAGAAGTTACTTTGGGTTAGGTTAGGTTATATTACGTTATTGATATATATAAAAGCCCCACGGAAACGGAGAGGCCGACTCGCCAGGAATGTTGTCAAATATTAGTGCCGAGAGGTTGGGTTGTGTTAGGTTAGGTTATATTACGTTATTGGTGTATATAAAGGCCCCACGGAGACGTAGATGCGAACTCGCCAAGAATGTTGTCAAATAATAGCGCCGAAAGGTTAGGTTGGGTTAGGTTAGGTTATATTAGGTTATTGATGTATATAAAAGTCCCACGGAGACGTAGAGGCCAACTCGCTAAGAATGTTGTCAAATAATAGCGCCGAGAGGTTAGGTTGGGTTATATATGGTTATATTACGTTATTGATGGATATGAAGGTCTCACGGAGACGTAGAGGCCAACTCGCCAGTAATGTTGTCAAACATTACCGCGGAGATGTTAGGGTGGGTTAGGTTAGGTTATATTACGTTATTAATGTATATAAAGGTCCCACGGAATCATAGAGGCCAACAAGCCAGGAATGTTGTCAAATATTACAGCCGAGATGTTACTTTGGGTTATTTTAGGTTAAATTACGTTATTGATGGATATGAAAGTCTCAGAGAGACGTAGAAGCCAAAAAGCCAGGAATGGTGTTAAATATTAGTACCGAGATGTTATGTTGGGTTAGGTTAGGTTATATTACGTTATTGATGTATATGAAGGCCTCACGGAGACGTAGAAGCCAACAAGCCAGGAATGTTGTCAAATATTACCGCCGAGATGTTAGGTTGGGTTAGGTTAGGTTATATTACGTTATTGATGTATATAAAAGTCCCATGGAGACGTAGAGGCCAACTCGCCAGGAATGTTGTCAAATAATAGCGCCGAGAGGTTTGGTTGGGTTATATAAGGTTATATTACGTTATTGATGGATATGAAGGCCTCGCGGAGACGTAGAGGCCAACTCGCCAGGAATGTTGTCAAATATTACCGCCGAGATGTTAGGTTGGGTTAGGTTAGGTTATATTACGTTTTTGATGTATATAAAGGCCCCACGGAGACGTAGAGGCCAACTCGCCAGGAATGTTGTCAAATATTACCGCCGAGATGTTAGGTTGGGTTAGGTTAGGTTATATTACGTTTTTGATGTGTATGAAGGCCCCACGGAGACGTAGAGGCCAGCTCGCAAGGAATATTGTCAAATAATAGCGCCGAGAGGTTAGGTTGGGTTATATAAGGTTATATTACGGTATTGATGGATATGAAGGTCTCACGGATACGTAGATGCCAACTCGCCAGGAATGTTGTCAAATATTACCGCCGAGATGTTAGGTTGGTATAGGTGAGGTTATATTACGTTATTGATGTATATAAAAGTCTCAGGCAAACGTAGAGGCCAACAAGCCAGGAATGTGGTTAAACATTACCTCCGAGACGTTACTTTGGGTTAGGTTAGGTTATATTACGTTATTGATGTATATGAAAGCCCCACGGAAACGTAGAGGCCAACTCGCCAGGAATGTTGTCAAATATTAGTGCAGAGAGGTTGGGTTGTGTTAGGTTAGGTTATATTACGTTATTGGTGTATATAAAGGCCCCACGGAGACTTAGAGGCCAACTCGCCAGGAATGTTGTCAAATAATAGCGCCGAAAGGTTAGGTTGGGTTAGGTTAGGTTATATTACGTTATTGATGTATATAAAAGTCCGACGGAGACGTAGAGTCCAACTCGACAGGAATGTTGTCAAATATTACCGCCGAGATGTTAGGTTGGGTTAGGTTAGGTTATATTACGTTATTGATGTATATAAAAGTCCCACGGAGACGTAGAGGCCAACTCGCCAGGAATGTTGTCAAATATTACAGCCGAGATGTTACGTTGGGTTATTTTAGGTTAAATTACGTTATTGATGTATATGAAGGCCTCACGGAGACGTAGAAGCCAACAAGCCAGGAATGTGGTTAAACATTACCTGCGAGACGTTACTTTGGGTTAGGTTAGGTTATATTACGTTATTGATGTATATAAAGGTCTCAGGGAAGCGTAGAGGCCAACTCGCCAGGAATGTTGTCAAATATTAGTGCCGAGAGGTTGGGTGGTGTTAGGTTAGGTTATATTACGTTATTATGTATATAAAGGCCCCACGGAGACGTAGAGGCCAACTCGACACGAATGTTGTCAAATATTACCGCCGAGATGTTAGGTTGTGTTAGGTTAGGTTATATTACGTTATTGGTGTATATAAAGGCCCCATGGAGACGTAGAGGCCAACTCGCCAGGAATGTTGTCAAATAATAGCGCCGAAAGGTTATGTTGGGTTAGGTTAGGTTATATTACGTTATTGATGTGTATAAAAGTCCCACGGAGACGTAGAGGCCAACACGCCAGGAATGTTGTCAAATAATAGCGCCGAGAGGTTAGGTTGGGTTATATAAGGTTATATTACGTTATTGGCGGATATGAAGGCCTGACGGAGACGTAGAGGCCAACTCGCCAGGAATGTAGTCAAATATTACAGCCGAGATGTTACGTTGGGTTAGGTTAGGTTATATTACGTTTTTGATGTATATGACGGCCTCACGGAGACGTAGAAGCCAACAAGCCAGGAATGTGGTTAAACATTACCTCCGAGAAGTTACTTTGGGTTAGGTTAGGTTATATTACGTTATTGATGTATATAAAAGCCCCACGGAAACGTAGAGGCCAACTCGCCAGGAATGTTGTCAAATATTAGTGCCGAGAGGTTGGGTTGTGTTAGGTTAGGTTATATTACGTTATTGGTGTATATAAAGGCCACACGGAGACGTAGAGGCGAACTCGCCAGGAATGTTGTCAAATAATAGCGCCGAAAGGTTAGGTTGGGTTAGGTTAGGTTATATTACGTTATTGATGTATGTAAAAGCCCCACGGAAACGTAGAGGCCAACTCGCCAGGAATGTTGTCAAATATTAGTGCCGAGAGGTTGGGTTGTGTTAGGTTAGGTTATATTACGTTATTGGTGTATATAAAGGCCGCACGGAGACGTAGAGGCCAACTGGCCAGGAATGTTGTCAAATAATAGCGCCGAAATGTTAGGTTGGGTTAGGTTAGGTTATATTACGTTATTGATGTATATAAAGGTCCCACGGAAACATAGAGGCCAACAAGCCAGGAATGTTGTCAAATATTACAGCCGAGATGTTACGTTGGGTTATTTTAGGTTAAATTACGTTATTGATGGATATGAATGTCCCACGGAGACGTAGAGGCCAACTCGCCAGGAGTGTTGTCAACTATTACCGCCGAGATGTTAGGTCGGGTTAGGTTAGGTTATATTACGTTTTCGATGTACATGAAGGCCTCACGGAGACGTAGAGGCCAACAAGCCAGGAATGTGCTTAAACATTACCTCCGAGACGTTACTTTGGGTTAGGTTAGGTTATATTACGTTATTGATGTATATAAAGGTCTCAGGGAAACGTAGAGGCCAACTCGCCAGGAATGTTGTCAAACATTACCGCCGAGATGTTATGTTGGGTTAGGTCATGTTATATTACGTTATTGATGTATATAAAAGCCCCACGGAAACGTAGAGGCCAACAAGCCAGAAATGTGGTTAAACATTACCTCCGAGACGTTACTTTGGGTTAGGTTAGGTTATATTACGTTATTGATGTATGTAAAAGCCCCACGGAAACGTAGAGGCCAACTCGCCAGGAATGTTGTCAAATAATAGCACCGAGAGGTTAGGTTGGGTTATATAAGGTTATATTACGTTATTGACGGATATGAAGGCCTGACGGAGACGTAGAGGCCAACTCGCCAGAAATGTTGTCAAATATTACAGCCGAGATGTTACGTTGGGTTAGGTTAGGTTATATTACGTTTTTGATGTATATGAAGGCCTCACGGAGACGTAGAAGCCAACAAGCCAGGAATGTGGTTAAACATTACCTCCGAGACGTTACTTTGGGTTAGGTTAGGTTATATTACGTTATTGAGGTATATAAAGGTCTCAGGGAAACGTAGAGGCCAACTCGCCAGGAATGTTGTCAAATATTAGTGCCGGGAGTTTGGGTTGTGTTAGGTTAGGTTATATTACGTTATTGATGTATATAAAGGCCCCACGGAGACGTAGAGGCCAACTCGCCAGGAATGTTGTCAAATATTACCGCCGAGATGTTAGGTTGGGTTAGGTTAGGTTATATTACGTTTTTGATGTATATAAAGGCCCCACGGAGACGTAGAGGCCAACTCGCCAGGAATGTTGTCAAATAATAGCGCCGAAAGGTTAGGTTGGGTTAGGTTAGGTTATATTACGTTATTGATGTATATAAAAGTCCGACGGAGACGTAGAGTCCAACTCGACAGGAATGTTGCCAAATATTACCGCCGAGATGTTAGGTTGGGTTAGGTTAGGTTATATTACGTTATTGATGTATATAAAAGTCCCACGGAGACGTAGAGGCCAACTCGCCAGGAATGTTGTCAAATATTGCAGCCGAGATGTTTGGTTGGGTTATATAAGGTTATATTACGTTATTGATGGATAAGAAGGCCTCACGGGGACGTAGAGGCCAACTCGCCAGGAATGTTGTCAAACATTACCGCCGAGATGTTAGGTTGGGTTAGGTTAGGTTATATTACGTTATTGATGTATATAAAGGTCCCACGGAATCATAGAGGCCAACAAGCCAGGAATGTTGTCAAATATTACAGCCGAGATGTTACGTTGGGTTATTTTAGGTTAAATTACGTTATTGATGTATATGAAGGCCTCACGGAGACGTAGAAGCCAACAAGCCAGGAATGTGGTTAAACATTACCTGCGAGACGTTACTTTGGGTTAGGTTAGGTTATATTACGTTATTGATGTATATAAAGGTCTCAGGGAAGCGTAGAGGCCAACTCGCCAGGAATGTTGTCAAATATTAGTGCCGAGAGGTTGGGTGGTGTTAGGTTAGGTTATATTACGTTATTATGTATATAAAGGCCCCACGGAGACGTAGAGGCCAACTCGACACGAATGTTGTCAAATATTACCGCCGAGATGTTAGGTTGTGTTAGGTTAGGTTATATTACGTTATTGGTGTATATAAAGGCCCCATGGAGACGTAGAGGCCAACTCGCCAGGAATGTTGTCAAATAATAGCGCCGAAAGGTTAGGTTGGGTTAGGTTAGGTTATATTACGTTATTGATGTGTATAAAAGTCCCACGGAGACGTAGAGGCCAACACGCCAGGAATGTTGTCAAATAATAGCGCCGAGAAGTTAGGTTGGGTTATATAAGGTTATATTACGTTATTGACGGATATGAAGGCCTGACGGAGACGTAGAGGCCAACTCGCCAGGAATGTAGTCAAATATTACAGCCGAGATGTTACGTTGGGTTAGGTTAGGTTATATTACGTTTTTGATGTATATGAAGGCCTCACGGAGACGTAGAAGCCAACAAGCCAGGAATGTGGTTAAACATTACCTCCGAGAAGTTACTTTGGGTTAGGTTAGGTTATATTACGTTATTGATGTATATAAAAGCCCCACGGAAACGTAGAGGCCAACTCGCCAGGAATGTTGTCAAATATTAGTGCCGAGAGGTTGGGTTGTGTTAGGTTAGGTTATATTACGTAATTGGTGAATATAAAGGCCCCACGGAGACGTAGAGGCGAACTCGCCAGGAATGTTGTCAAATAATAGCGCCGAAAGGTTAGGTTGGGTTAGGTTAGGTTATATTAGGTTATTGATGTATATAAAAGTCCCACGGAGACGTAGAGGCCAACTCGCTAGGAATGTTGTCAAATAATAGCGCCGAGACGTTAGGTTGGGTTATAGAAGGTTATATTACGTTATTGATGGATATGAAGGTCTCACGGATACGTAGAGGCCAACTCGCCAGGAATGTTGTCAAACATTACCGCCGAGATGTTAGGTTGGGTTAGGTTAGGTTATATTACGTTATTGATGTATATAAAGGTCCCACGGAATCATAGAGGCCAACAAGCCAGGAATGTTGTCAAATATTACAGCCGAGATGTTACGTTGGGTTATTTTAGGTTAAATTACGTTATTGATGTATATGAAGGCCTCACGGAGACGTAGAAGCCAACAAGCCAGGAATGTGGTTAAACATTACCTGCGAGACGTTACTTTGGGTTAGGTTAGGTTATATTACGTTATTGATGTATATAAAGGTCTCAGGGAAGCGTAGAGGCCAACTCGCCAGGAATGTTGTCAAATATTAGTGCCGAGAGGTTGGGTGGTGTTAGGTTAGGTTATATTACGTTATTATGTATATAAAGGCCCCACGGAGACGTAGAGGCCAACTCGACACGAATGTTGTCAAATATTACCGCCGAGATGTTAGGTTGTGTTAGGTTAGGTTATATTACGTTATTGGTGTATATAAAGGCCCCATGGAGACGTAGAGGCCAACTCGCCAGGAATGTTGTCAAATAATAGCGCCGAAAGGTTATGTTGGGTTAGGTTAGGTTATATTACGTTATTGATGTGTATAAAAGTCCCACGGAGACGTAGAGGCCAACACGCCAGGAATGTTGTCAAATAATAGCGCCGAGAGGTTAGGTTGGGTTATATAAGGTTATATTACGTTATTGGCGGATATGAAGGCCTGACGGAGACGTAGAGGCCAACTCGCCAGGAATGTAGTCAAATATTACAGCCGAGATGTTACGTTGGGTTAGGTTAGGTTATATTACGTTTTTGATGTATATGACGGCCTCACGGAGACGTAGAAGCCAACAAGCCAGGAATGTGGTTAAACATTACCTCCGAGAAGTTACTTTGGGTTAGGTTAGGTTATATTACGTTACTGATGTATATAAAAGCCCCACGGAAACGGAGAGGCCAACTCGCCAGGAATGTTGTCAAATATTAGTGCCGAGAGGTTGGGTTGTGTTAGGTTAGGTTATATTACGTTATTGGTGTATATAAAGGCCACACGGAGACGTAGAGGCGAACTCGCCAGGAATGTTGTCAAATAATAGCGCCGAAAGGTTAGGTTGGGTTAGGTTAGGTTATATTACGTTATTGATGTATGTAAAAGCCCCACGGAAACGTAGAGGCCAACTCGCCAGGAATGTTGTCAAATATTAGTGCCGAGAGGTTGGGTTGTGTTAGGTTAGGTTATATTACGTTATTGGTGTATATAAAGGCCGCACGGAGACATAGAGGCCAACTGGCCAGGAATGTTGTCAAATAATAGCGCCGAAATGTTAGGTTGGGTTAGGTTAGGTTATATTACGTTATTGATGTATATAAAGGTCCCACGGAAACATAGAGGCCAACAAGCCAGGAATGTTGTCAAATATTACAGCCGAGATGTTACGTTGGGTTATTTTAGGTTAAATTACGTTATTGATGGATATGAATGTCCCACGGAGACGTAGAGGCCAACTCGCCAGGAGTGTTGTCAACTATTACCGCCGAGATGTTAGGTCGGGTTAGGTTAGGTTATATTACGTTTTCGATGTACATGAAGGCCTCACGGAGACGTAGAGGCCAACAAGCCAGGAATGTGCTTAAACATTACCTCCGAGACGTTACTTTGGGTTAGGTTAGGTTATATTACGTTATTGATGTATATAAAGGTCTCAGGGAAACGTAGAGGCCAACTCGCCAGGAATGTTGTCAAACATTACCGCCGAGATGTTATGTTGGGTTAGGTCATGTTATATTACGTTATTGATGTATATAAAAGCCCCACGGAAACGTAGAGGCCAACAAGCCAGAAATGTGGTTAAACATTACCTCCGAGACGTTACTTTGGGTTAGGTTAGGTTATATTACGTTATTGATGTATGTAAAAGCCCCACGGAAACGTAGAGGCCAACTCGCCAGGAATGTTGTCAAATAATAGCACCGAGAGGTTAGGTTGGGTTATATAAGGTTATATTACGTTATTGACGGATATGAAGGCCTGACGGAGACGTAGAGGCCAACTCGCCAGAAATGTTGTCAAATATTACAGCCGAGATGTTACGTTGGGTTAGGTTAGGTTATATTACGTTTTTGATGTATATGAAGGCCTCACGGAGACGTAGAAGCCAACAAGCCAGGAATGTGGTTAAACATTACCTCCGAGACGTTACTTTGGGTTAGGTTAGGTTATATTACGTTATTGAGGTATATAAAGGTCTCAGGGAAACGTAGAGGCCAACTCGCCAGGAATGTTGTCAAATATTAGTGCCGGGAGTTTGGGTTGTGTTAGGTTAGGTTATATTACGTTATTGATGTATATAAAGGCCCCACGGAGACGTAGAGGCCAACTCGCCAGGAATGTTGTCAAATATTACCGCCGAGATGTTAGGTTGGGTTAGGTTAGGTTATATTACGTTTTTGATGTATATAAAGGCCCCACGGAGACGTAGAGGCCAACTCGCCAGGAATGTTGTCAAATAATAGCGCCGAAAGGTTAGGTTGGGTTAGGTTAGGTTATATTACGTTATTGATGTATATAAAAGTCCGACGGAGACGTAGAGTCCAACTCGACAGGAATGTTGCCAAATATTACCGCCGAGATGTTAGGTTGGGTTAGGTTAGGTTATATTACGTTATTGATGTATATAAAAGTCCCACGGAGACGTAGAGGCCAACTCGCCAGGAATGTTGTCAAATATTGCAGCCGAGATGTTTGGTTGGGTTATATAAGGTTATATTACGTTATTGATGGATAAGAAGGCCTCACGGGGACGTAGAGGCCAACTCGCCAGGAATGTTGTCAAACATTACCGCCGAGATGTTAGGTTGGGTTAGGTTAGGTTATATTACGTTATTGATGTATATAAAGGTCCCACGGAATCATAGAGGCCAACAAGCCAGGAATGTTGTCAAATATTACAGCCGAGATGTTACGTTGGGTTATTTTAGGTTAAATTACGTTATTGATGTATATGAAGGCCTCACGGAGACGTAGAAGCCAACAAGCCAGGAATGTGGTTAAACATTACCTGCGAGACGTTACTTTGGGTTAGGTTAGGTTATATTACGTTATTGATGTATATAAAGGTCTCAGGGAAGCGTAGAGGCCAACTCGCCAGGAATGTTGTCAAATATTAGTGCCGAGAGGTTGGGTGGTGTTAGGTTAGGTTATATTACGTTATTATGTATATAAAGGCCCCACGGAGACGTAGAGGCCAACTCGACACGAATGTTGTCAAATATTACCGCCGAGATGTTAGGTTGTGTTAGGTTAGGTTATATTACGTTATTGGTGTATATAAAGGCCCCATGGAGACGTAGAGGCCAACTCGCCAGGAATGTTGTCAAATAATAGCGCCGAAAGGTTAGGTTGGGTTAGGTTAGGTTATATTACGTTATTGATGTGTATAAAAGTCCCACGGAGACGTAGAGGCCAACACGCCAGGAATGTTGTCAAATAATAGCGCCGAGAAGTTAGGTTGGGTTATATAAGGTTATATTACGTTATTGACGGATATGAAGGCCTGACGGAGACGTAGAGGCCAACTCGCCAGGAATGTAGTCAAATATTACAGCCGAGATGTTACGTTGGGTTAGGTTAGGTTATATTACGTTTTTGATGTATATGAAGGCCTCACGGAGACGTAGAAGCCAACAAGCCAGGAATGTGGTTAAACATTACCTCCGAGAAGTTACTTTGGGTTAGGTTAGGTTATATTACGTTATTGATGTATATAAAAGCCCCACGGAAACGTAGAGGCCAACTCGCCAGGAATGTTGTCAAATATTAGTGCCGAGAGGTTGGGTTGTGTTAGGTTAGGTTATATTACGTAATTGGTGAATATAAAGGCCCCACGGAGACGTAGAGGCCAACTCGCCAGGAATGTTGTCAAATATTAGTACCGAGATGTTAGGTTGTGTTAGGTTAAGTTATATTACGCTATTGATGTATATAAAAGCCCCACGGAAACGTAGAGGCCAACTCGCCAGGAATGTTGTCAAATATCAGTGCCGAGAGGTTGGGTAGTGTTAGGTTAGGTTATATTACGAAATTGATGTATATAAAGGCCCCACGGAATCATAGAGGCCAACAAGCCAGGAATGTTGTCAAATATTACAGCCGAGATGTTACGTTGGGTTATTTTAGTTTAAATTACGTTATTGATGTATATGAAGGCCTCACGGAGACGTAGAAGCCAACAAGCCAGGAATATGGTTAAACATTACCTGCCAGACGTTACTTTGGGTTAGGTTAGGTTATATTACGTTATTGATGTATATAAAAGTCCCACGGAGACGTAGAGGCCAACTCGCCAGGAATGTTGTCAAATATTACCGCCGAGATGTTAGGTTGGGTTGGGTTAGGTTATATTACGTTTTTGATGTATATGAAGGCCCCACGGAGACGTAGGGGCCAGCTCGCAAGGAATATTGTCAAATAATAGCGCCGAGAGGTTAGGTTGGGTTATATAAGGTTATATTACGTTATTGATGGATATGAAGGTCTCACGGATACGTAGAGGCCAACTCGCCAGGAATGTCGTCAAACATTACCGCCGAGATGTTAGGTTGGGTTACGTTAGGTTATATTACGTTATTGATGTATATAAAGGTCCCACGGAATCATAGAGGCCAACAAGCCAGGAATGTTGTCAAATATTACAGCCGAGATGTTACGTTGGGTTATTTTAGGTTAAATTACGTTATTGATGTATATGAAGGCCTCACGGAGACGTAGAAGCCAACAAGCCAGGAATGTGGTTAAACATTACCTGCGAGACGTTACTTTGGGTTAGGTTAGGTTATATTACGTTATTGATGTATATAAAGGTCTCAGGGAAACGTAGAGGCCAACAAGCCAGGAATGTTGTCAAATATTACAGCCGAGATGTTACGTTGGGTTATTTTAGGTTAAATTACGTTATTGATGGATATGAATGTCCCACGGAGACGTAGTGGCCAACAAGAAACGAATGTTGTCAAATATTACAGCCGAGATGTTGCGTTGGGTTAGGTTAGGTTATATTACATTTTTGATGTATATGAAGGACTCACGGAAACGTAGAAGCCAACAAGCCAGGAATGTGGTTAAACATTACCTCCGAGACGTTACTTTGGGTCAGGTTAGGTTATATTACGTTATTGAGGTATATAAAGGTCTCAGGGAAACGTAGAGGCCAACTCGCCAGGAATGTTGTCAAATATTAGTGCCGGGAGTTTGGGTTGTGTTAGGTTAGGTTATATTACGTTATTGATGTATATAAAGGCCCCACGGAGACGTAGAGGCCAACTCGCCAGGAATGTTGTCAAATATTACCGCCGAGATGTTAGGTTGGGTTAGGTTAGGTTATATTACGTTTTTGATGTGTATGAAGGCCCCACGGAGACGTAGAGGCCAACAAGCCAGGAATGTTGTTAAATATTAGTACCGAGATGTTAGGTTGGGTTAGGTTAGGTTATATTACGTTATTGATGTATATAAAGGCCCCACTGAGACATAGAGTCCAAGTCGCCAGTAATGTTGTCAAATATTACCACCGAGATGTTAGGTTGTGTTAGGTTAGGTTATATTACGTTATTGGTGTATATAAAGGCCCCACGGAGACTTAGAGGCCAACTCGCCAGGAATGTTGTCAAATAATAGCGCCGAAAGGTTAGGTTGGGTTAGGTTAGGTTATATTACGTTATTGATGTATATAAAAGTCCGACGGAGACGTAGAGGCCAACTCGACAGGAATGTTGTCAAATATTACCGCCGAGATGTTAGGTTGGGTTAGGTTAGGTTATATTACGCTATTGATGTATACAAAAGCCCCACGGAAACGTAGAGGCCAACTCGCCAGGAATGTTGTCAAATATCAGTGCCGAGAGGTTGGGTAGTGTTAGGTTAGGTTATATTACGAAATTGATGTATATAAAGGCCCCACGGAGACGTAGAGGCCAACTCGCCAGGAATGTTGTCAAATAATAGCGCCGAAAGGTTAGGTTGGGTTAGGTTAGGTTATATTACGTTATTGATGTATATAAAAGTCCCACGGAGACGTAGAGGCCAACTCGCCAGGAATGTTGTCAAATAATAGCGCCGAGATGTTACGTTGGGTTATATAAGGTTATATTACGTTATTGATGGATATGAAGGTCTCACGGATACGTAGAGGCCAACTCGCCAGGAATGTTGTCAAACATTACCGCCGAGATGTTAGGTTGGGTTAGGTTAGGTTATATTACGTTATTGATGTATATAAAGGTCCCACGGAATCATAGAGGCCAACAAGCCAGGAATGTTGTCAAATATTACAGCCGAGATGTTACGTTGGGTTATTTTAGTTTAAATTACGTTATTGATGTATATGAAGGCCTCACGGAGACGTAGAAGCCAACAAGCCAGGAATATGGTTAAACATTACCTGCCAGACGTTACTTTGGGTTAGGTTAGGTTATATTACGTTATTGATGTATATAAAAGTCCCACGGAGACGTAGAGGCCAACTCGCCAGGAATGTTGTCAAATATTAGTGCAGAGAGGTTGGGTTGTGTTAGGTTAGGTTATATTACGTTATTGGTGTATATAAAGGCCCCACGGAGACTTAGAGGCCAACTCGCCAGGAATGTTGTCAAATATCAGTGCCGAGAGGTTGGGTAGTGTTAGGTTAGGTTATATTACGAAATTGATGTATATAAAGGCCCCACGGAGACGTAGAGGCCAACTCGCCAGGAATGTTGTCAAATAATAGCGCCGAAAGGTTAGGTTGGGTTAGGTTAGGTTATATTACGTTATTGATGTATATAAAAGTCCCACGGAGACGTAGAGGCCAACTCGCCAGGAATGTTGTCAAATAATAGCGCCGAGATGTTACGTTGGGTTAGGTAAGGTTATATTACGTTTTTGATGTATATGAAGGCCTCACGGAGACGTAGAAGCCAACAAGCCAGGAATGTGGTTAAACATTCCCTCCGAGACGTTACTTTGGGTTAGGTTAGGTTATATTACGTTATTGATGTATATAAAGGTCTCAGGGAAACGTAGAGGCCAACTCGCCAGGAATGTTGTCAAATATTAGTGCCGAGAGGTTGGGTTGTGTTAGGTTAGGTTATATTACGTTATTGGTGTATATAAAGGCCCCACGGAGACTTAGAGGCCAACTCGCCAGGAATGTTGTCAAATAATAGCGCCGTAAGGTTAGGTTGGGTTAGGTTAGGTTATATTACGTTATTGATGTATATAAAAGTCCGACGGAGACGTAGAGGCCAACTCGACAGGAATGTTGTCAAATATTACCGCCGAGATGTTAGGTTGGGTTAGGTTAGGTTATATTACGTTATTGATGTATATAAAAGTCCCACGGAGACGTAGAGGCCAACTCGCCAGGAATGTTGTCAAATATTACAGCCGAGATGTTTGGTTGGGTTATATAAGGTTATATTACGTTATTGATGGATATGAAGGCCTCACGGAGACGTAGAGGCCAACTCGCCAGGAATGTTGTCAAATATTACCGCCGAGATGTTAGGTTGTTTTAGGTTAGGTTATAATACGTTATTGATGTATATAAAGGTCTCAGGAAACGTAGAGGCCAACAAGCCAGGAATGTGGTTAAACATTACCTCCGAGACGTTACTTTGGGTTAGGTTAGGTTATATTACGTTATTGATGTATGTAAAAGCCCCACGGAAACGTAGAGGCCAACTCGCCAGGAATGTTGTCAAATATTACCGCCGAGATATTAGGTTGTGTTAGGTTAAGTTATATTACGCTATTGATGTATATAAAAGCCCCACGGAAACGTAGAGGCCAACTCGCCAGGAATGTTGTCAAATATTAGTGCCGAGTGGTTGGGTTGTGTTAGGTTAGGTTATATTACGATATTGATGTATATGAAGGACCCACGGAGACGTAGAGGCCCACTCGGCAGGAATGTTGTCAAATATCAGTACCGAGATGTCAGGTTGTGTTAGGTTAAGTTATATTACGCTATTGATGTATATAAAAGCCCCACGGAAACGTAGAGGCCAACTCGCCAGGAATGTTGTCAAATATCAGTGCCGAGAGGTTGGGTAGTGTTAGGTTAGGTTATATTACAAAATTGATGTATATAAAGGCCCCACGGAGACGTAGAGGCCAACTCGCCAGGAATGTTGTCAAATAATAGCGCCGAAAGGTTAGGTTGGGTTAGGTTAGGTTATATTACGTTATTGATGTATATAAAAGTCCCACGGAGACGTAGAGGCCAACTCGCCAGGAATGTTGTCAAATATTACCGCCGAGATGTTAGGTTGGGTTAGGTTAGGTTATATTACGTTTTTGATGTATATGAAGGCCCCACGGAGACATAGAGGCCAGCTCGCAAGGAATATTGTCAAATAATAGCGCCGAGAGGTTAGGTTGGGTTATATAAGGTTATATTACGTTATTGATGGATATGAAGGTCTCACGGATACGTAGAGGCCAACTCGCCAGGAATGTTGTCAAACATTACCGCCGAGATGTTAGGTTGGGTTAGGTTAGGTTATATTACGTTATTGATGTATATAAAGGTCCCACGGAATCATAGAGGCCAACAAGCCAGGAATGTTGTCAAATATTACAGCCGAGATGTTACGTTGGGTTATTTTAGTTTAAATTACGTTATTGATGTATATGAAGGCCTCACGGAGACGTAGAAGCCAACAAGCCAGGAATATGGTTAAACATTACCTGCCAGACGTTACTTTGGGTTAGGTTAGGTTATATTACGTTATTGATGTATATAAAAGTCCCACGGAGACGTAGAGGCCAACTCGCCAGGAATGTTGTCAAATATTACCGCCGAGATGTTAGGTTGGGTTGGGTTAGGTTATATTACGTTTTTGATGTATATGAAGGCCCCACGGAGACGTAGGGGCCAGCTCGCAAGGAATATTGTCAAATAATAGCGCCGAGAGGTTAGGTTGGGTTATATAAGGTTATATTACGTTATTGATGGATATGAAGGTCTCACGGATACGTAGAGGCCAACTCGCCAGGAATGTCGTCAAACATTACCGCCGAGATGTTAGGTTGGGTTACGTTAGGTTATATTACGTTATTGATGTATATAAAGGTCCCACGGAATCATAGAGGCCAACAAGCCAGGAATGTTGTCAAATATTACAGCCGAGATGTTACGTTGGGTTATTTTAGGTTAAATTACGTTATTGATGTATATGAAGGCCTCACGGAGACGTAGAAGCCAACAAGCCAGGAATGTGGTTAAACATTACCTGCGAGACGTTACTTTGGGTTAGGTTAGGTTATATTACGTTATTGATGTATATAAAGGTCTCAGGGAAACGTAGAGGCCAACAAGCCAGGAATGTTGTCAAATATTACAGCCGAGATGTTACGTTGGGTTATTTTAGGTTAAATTACGTTATTGATGGATATGAATGTCCCACGGAGACGTAGTGGCCAACAAGAAACGAATGTTGTCAAATATTACAGCCGAGATGTTGCGTTGGGTTAGGTTAGGTTATATTACATTTTTGATGTATATGAAGGACTCACGGAAACGTAGAAGCCAACAAGCCAGGAATGTGGTTAAACATTACCTCCGAGACGTTACTTTGGGTTAGGTTAGGTTATATTACGTTATTGAGGTATATAAAGGTCTCAGGGAAACGTAGAGGCCAACTCGCCAGGAATGTTGTCAAATATTAGTGCCGGGAGTTTGGGTTGTGTTAGGTTAGGTTATATTACGTTATTGATGTATATAAAGGCCCCACGGAGACGTAGAGGCCAACTCGCCAGGAATGTTGTCAAATATTACCGCCGAGATGTTAGGTTGGGTTAGGTTAGGTTATATTACGTTTTTGATGTGTATGAAGGCCCCACGGAGACGTAGAGGCCAACAAGCCAGGAATGTTGTTAAATATTAGTACCGAGATGTTAGGTTGGGTTAGGTTAGGTTATATTACGTTATTGATGTATATAAAGGCCCCACTGAGACATAGAGTCCAAGTCGCCAGGAATGTTGTCAAATATTACCACCGAGATGTTAGGTTGTGTTAGGTTAGGTTATATTACGTTATTGGTGTATATAAAGGCCCCACGGAGACTTAGAGGCCAACTCGCCAGGAATGTTGTCAAATAATAGCGCCGAAAGGTTAGGTTGGGTTAGGTTAGGTTATATTACGTTATTGATGTATATAAAAGTCCGACGGAGACGTAGAGGCCAACTCGACAGGAATGTTGTCAAATATTACCGCCGAGATGTTAGGTTGGGTTAGGTTAGGTTATATTACGCTATTGATGTATACAAAAGCCCCACGGAAACGTAGAGGCCAACTCGCCAGGAATGTTGTCAAATATCAGTGCCGAGAGGTTGGGTAGTGTTAGGTTAGGTTATATTACGAAATTGATGTATATAAAGGCCCCACGGAGACGTAGAGGCCAACTCGCCAGGAATGTTGTCAAATAATAGCGCCGAAAGGTTAGGTTGGGTTAGGTTAGGTTATATTACGTTATTGATGTATATAAAAGTCCCACGGAGACGTAGAGGCCAACTCGCCAGGAATGTTGTCAAATAATAGCGCCGAGATGTTACGTTGGGTTATATAAGGTTATATTACGTTATTGATGGATATGAAGGTCTCACGGATACGTAGAGGCCAACTCGCCAGGAATGTTGTCAAACATTACCGCCGAGATGTTAGGTTGGGTTAGGTTAGGTTATATTACGTTATTGATGTATATAAAGGTCCCACGGAATCATAGAGGCCAACAAGCCAGGAATGTTGTCAAATATTACAGCCGAGATGTTACGTTGGGTTATTTTAGTTTAAATTACGTTATTGATGTATATGAAGGCCTCACGGAGACGTAGAAGCCAACAAGCCAGGAATATGGTTAAACATTACCTGCCAGACGTTACTTTGGGTTAGGTTAGGTTATATTACGTTATTGATGTATATAAAAGTCCCACGGAGACGTAGAGGCCAACTCGCCAGGAATGTTGTCAAATATTACCGCCGAGATGTTAGGTTGGGTTGGGTTAGGTTATATTACGTTTTTGATGTATATGAAGGCCCCACGGAGACGTAGGGGCCAGCTCGCAAGGAATATTGTCAAATAATAGCGCCGAGAGGTTAGGTTGGGTTATATAAGGTTATATTACGTTATTGATGGATATGAAGGTCTCACGGATACGTAGAGGCCAACTCGCCAGGAATGTCGTCAAACATTACCGCCGAGATGTTAGGTTGGGTTACGTTAGGTTATATTACGTTATTGATGTATATAAAGGTCCCACGGAATCATAGAGGCCAACAAGCCAGGAATGTTGTCAAATATTACAGCCGAGATGTTACGTTGGGTTATTTTAGGTTAAATTACGTTATTGATGTATATGAAGGCCTCACGGAGACGTAGAAGCCAACAAGCCAGGAATGTGGTTAAACATTACCTGCGAGACGTTACTTTGGGTTAGGTTAGGTTATATTACGTTATTGATGTATATAAAGGTCTCAGGGAAACGTAGAGGCCAACAAGCCAGGAATGTTGTCAAATATTACAGCCGAGATGTTACGTTGGGTTATTTTAGGTTAAATTACGTTATTGATGGATATGAATGTCCCACGGAGACGTAGTGGCCAACAAGAAACGAATGTTGTCAAATATTACAGCCGAGATGTTGCGTTGGGTTAGGTTAGGTTATATTACATTTTTGATGTATATGAAGGACTCACGGAAACGTAGAAGCCAACAAGCCAGGAATGTGGTTAAACATTACCTCCGAGACGTTACTTTGGGTTAGGTTAGGTTATATTACGTTATTGAGGTATATAAAGGTCTCAGGGAAACGTAGAGGCCAACTCGCCAGGAATGTTGTCAAATATTAGTGCCGGGAGTTTGGGTTGTGTTAGGTTAGGTTATATTACGTTATTGATGTATATAAAGGCCCCACGGAGACGTAGAGGCCAACTCGCCAGGAATGTTGTCAAATATTACCGCCGAGATGTTAGGTTGGGTTAGGTTAGGTTATATTACGTTTTTGATGTGTATGAAGGCCCCACGGAGACGTAGAGGCCAACAAGCCAGGAATGTTGTTAAATATTAGTACCGAGATGTTAGGTTGGGTTAGGTTAGGTTATATTACGTTATTGATGTATATAAAGGCCCCACTGAGACATAGAGTCCAAGTCGCCAGGAATGTTGTCAAATATTACCACCGAGATGTTAGGTTGTGTTAGGTTAGGTTATATTACGTTATTGGTGTATATAAAGGCCCCACGGAGACTTAGAGGCCAACTCGCCAGGAATGTTGTCAAATAATAGCGCCGAAAGGTTAGGTTGGGTTAGGTTAGGTTATATTACGTTATTGATGTATATAAAAGTCCGACGGAGACGTAGAGGCCAACTCGACAGGAATGTTGTCAAATATTACCGCCGAGATGTTAGGTTGGGTTAGGTTAGGTTATATTACGCTATTGATGTATACAAAAGCCCCACGGAAACGTAGAGGCCAACTCGCCAGGAATGTTGTCAAATATCAGTGCCGAGAGGTTGGGTAGTGTTAGGTTAGGTTATATTACGAAATTGATGTATATAAAGGCCCCACGGAGACGTAGAGGCCAACTCGCCAGGAATGTTGTCAAATAATAGCGCCGAAAGGTTAGGTTGGGTTAGGTTAGGTTATATTACGTTATTGATGTATATAAAAGTCCCACGGAGACGTAGAGGCCAACTCGCCAGGAATGTTGTCAAATAATAGCGCCGAGATGTTACGTTGGGTTAGGTAAGGTTATATTACGTTTTTGATGTATATGAAGGCCTCACGGAGACGTAGAAGCCAACAAGCCAGGAATGTGGTTAAACATTCCCTCCGAGACGTTACTTTGGGTTAGGTTAGGTTATATTACGTTATTGATGTATATAAAGGTCTCAGGGAAACGTAGAGGCCAACTCGCCAGGAATGTTGTCAAATATTAGTGCCGAGAGGTTGGGTTGTGTTAGGTTAGGTTATATTACGTTATTGGTGTATATAAAGGCCCCACGGAGACTTAGAGGCCAACTCGCCAGGAATGTTGTCAAATAATAGCGCCGTAAGGTTAGGTTGGGTTAGGTTAGGTTATATTACGTTATTGATGTATATAAAAGTCCGACGGAGACGTAGAGGCCAACTCGACAGGAATGTTGTCAAATATTACCGCCGAGATGTTAGGTTGGGTTAGGTTAGGTTATATTACGTTATTGATGTATATAAAAGTCCCACGGAGACGTAGAGGCCAACTCGCCAGGAATGTTGTCAAATATTACAGCCGAGATGTTTGGTTGGTTTATATAAGGTTATATTACGTTATTGATGGATATGAAGGCCTCACGGAGACGTAGAGGCCAACTCGCCAGGAATGTTGTCAAATATTACCGCCGAGATGTTAGGTTGTTTTAGGTTAGGTTATAATACGTTATTGATGTATATAAAGGTCTCAGGAAACGTAGAGGCCAACAAGCCAGGAATGTGGTTAAACATTACCTCCGAGACGTTACTTTGGGTTAGGTTAGGTTATATTACGTTATTGATGTATGTAAAAGCCCCACGGAAACGTAGAGGCCAACTCGCCAGGAATGTTGTCAAATATTACCGCCGAGATATTAGGTTGTGTTAGGTTAAGTTATATTACGCTATTGATGTATATAAAAGCCCCACGGAAACGTAGAGGCCAACTCGCCAGGAATGTTGTCAAATATTAGTGCCGAGTGGTTGGGTTGTGTTAGGTTAGGTTATATTACGATATTGATGTATATGAAGGTCCCACGGAGACGTAGAGGCCCACTCGGCAGGAATGTTGTCAAATATCAGTACCGAGATGTCAGGTTGTGTTAGGTTAAGTTATATTACGCTATTGATGTATATAAAAGCCCCACGGAAACGTAGAGGCCAACTCGCCAGGAATGTTGTCAAATATCAGTGCCGAGAGGTTGGGTAGTGTTAGGTTAGGTAATATTACAAAATTGATGTATATAAAGGCCCCACGGAGACGTAGAGGCCAACTCGCCAGGAATGTTGTCAAATAATAGCGCCGAAAGGTTAGGTTGGGTTAGGTTAGGTTATATTACGTTATTGATGTATATAAAAGTCCCACGGAGACGTAGAGGCCAACTCGCCAGGAATGTTGTCAAATATTACCGCCGAGATGTTAGGTTGGGTTAGGTTAGGTTATATTACGTTTTTGATGTATATGAAGGCCCCACGGAGACGTAGAGGCCAGCTCGCAAGGAATATTGTCAAATAATAGCGCCGAGAGGTTAGGTTGGGTTATATAAGGTTATATTACGTTATTGATGGATATGAAGGTCTCACGGATACGTAGAGGCCAACTCGCCAGGAATGTTGTCAAACATTACCGCCGAGATGTTAGGTTGGGTTAGGTTAGGTTATATTACGTTATTGATGTATATAAAGGTCCCACGGAATCATAGAGGCCAACAAGCCAGGAATGTTGTCAAATATTACAGCCGAGATGTTACGTTGGGTTATTTTAGTTTAAATTACGTTATTGATGTATATGAAGGCCTCACGGAGACGTAGAAGCCAACAAGCCAGGAATGTGGTTAAACATTACCTGCCAGACGTTACTTTGGGTTAGGTTAAGTTATATTACGTTATTGATGTATATAAAAGTCCCACGGAGACGTAGAGGCCAACTCGCCAGGAATGTTGTCAAATATTACCGCCGAGATGTTAGGTTGGGTTGGGTTAGGTTATATTACGTTTTTGATGTATATGAAGGCCCCACGGAGACGTAGGGGCCAGCTCGCAAGGAATATTGTCAAATAATAGCGCCGAGAGGTTAGGTTGGGTTATATAAGGTTATATTACGTTATTGATGGATATGAAGGTCTCACGGATACGTAGAGGCCAACTCGCCAGGAATGTCGTCAAACATTACCGCCGAGATGTTAGGTTGGGTTACGTTAGGTTATATTACGTTATTGATGTATATAAAGGTCCCACGGAATCATAGAGGCCAACAAGCCAGGAATGTTGTCAAATATTACAGCCGAGATGTTACGTTGGGTTATTTTAGGTTAAATTACGTTATTGATGTATATGAAGGCCTCACGGAGACGTAGAAGCCAACAAGCCAGGAATGTGGTTAAACATTACCTGCGAGACGTTACTTTGGGTTAGGTTAGGTTATATTACGTTATTGATGTATATAAAGGTCTCAGGGAAACGTAGAGGCCAACAAGCCAGGAATGTTGTCAAATATTACAGCCGAGATGTTACGTTGGGTTATTTTAGGTTAAATTACGTTATTGATGGATATGAATGTCCCACGGAGACGTAGTGGCCAACAAGAAACGAATGTTGTCAAATATTACAGCCGAGATGTTGCGTTGGGTTAGGTTAGGTTATATTACATTTTTGATGTATATGAAGGACTCACGGAAACGTAGAAGCCAACAAGCCAGGAATGTGGTTAAACATTACCTGCGAGACGTTACTTTGGGTTAGGTTAGGTTATATTACGTTATTGATGTATATAAAGGTCTCAGGGAAACGTAGAGGCCAACTCGCCAGGAATGTTGTCAAACATTACCGCCGAGATGTTAGGTTGGGTTAGGTTATGTTATATTACGTTATTGATGTATATAAAAGCCCCACGGAAACGTAGAGGCCAACTCGCCAGGAATGTTGTCAAATATTAGTGCCGTGAGGTTGGGTTGCGTTAGGTTAGTTTATATTACGTTATTGGTGTATATAAAGGCCCCACGGAGACGTAGAGGCCAACTCGCCACGAATGTTGTCAAATAATAGCGCCGAAAGGTTAGGTTGGGTTAGGTTAGGTTATATTACGTTATTGATGTATATAAAAGCCCCACGGAGACGTAGAGGCCAACTCGCCAGGAATGTTGTCAAATAATAGCGCCGAGAGGTTTGGTTGGGTTATATAAGGTTATATTACGCTATTGATGGATATGAAGGCCTCACGGAGACATAGAGGCCAACTCGCCAGGAATGTTGTCAAATATTACCGCCGAGATGTTAGGTTGGGTTAGGTTAGGTTATAATACGTTATTGATGTATATAAAGGTCTCAGGAAACGTAGAGGCCAACAAGCCAGGAATGTGGTTAAACATTACCTCCGAGACGTTACTTTGGGTTAGGTTAGGTTATATTACGTTATTGATGTATGTAAAAGCCCCACGGGAACGTAGAGGCCAACTCGCCAGGAATGTTGTAAAATATTAGTAACGAGATGTTAGGTTGTGTTAGGTTAAGTTATATTACGCTATTGATGTATATAAAAGCCCCACGGAAACGTAGAGGCCAACTCGCCAGGAATGTTGTCAAATATTAGTGCCGAGTGGTTGGGTTGTGTTAGGTTAGGTTACATTACGTTATTGATGTATATGAAGGTCCCACGGAGACGTAGAGGCCAACTCGGCAGGAATGTTGTCAAATATCAGTACCGAGATGTTAGGTTGTGTTAGGTTAAGTTATATTACGCTATTGATGTATATAAAAGCCCCACGGAAACGTAGAGGCCAACTCGCCAGGAATGTTGTCAAATATCAGTGCCGAGAGGTTGGGTAGTGTTAGGTTAGGTTATATTACGCAATTGATGTATATAAAGGCCCCACGGAGACGTAGAGGCCAACACGCCAGGAATGTTGTCAAATAATAGCGCCGAAAGGTTAGGTTGGGTTAGGTTAGGTTATAGTACGTTATTGATGTATATAAAAGTCCCACGGAGACGTAGAGGCCAACTCGCCAGGAATGTTGTCAAATATTACCGCCGAGATGTTAGGTTGGGTTGGGTTAGGTTATATTACGTTTTTGATGTATATGAAGGCCCCACGGAGACGTAGGGGCCAGCTCGCAAGGAATATTGTCAAATAATAGCGCCGAGAGGTTAGGTTGGGTTATATAAGGTTATATTACGTTATTGATGGATATGAAGGCCTCACGGAGACGTAGAGGCCAACTCGCCAGGAATGTTGTCAAATATTACCGCCGAGATGTTAGGTTGTTTTAGGTTAGGTTATAATACGTTATTGATGTATATAAAGGTCTCAGGAAACGTAGAGGCCAACAAGCCAGGAATGTGGTTAAACATTACCTCCGAGACGTTACTTTGGGTTAGGTTAGGTTATATTACGTTATTGATGTATGTAAAAGCCCCACGGAAACGTAGAGGCCAACTCGCCAGGAATGTTGTCAAATATTACCGCCGAGATATTAGGTTGTGTTAGGTTAAGTTATATTACGCTATTGATGTATATAAAAGCCCCACGGAAACGTAGAGGCCAACTCGCCAGGAATGTTGTCAAATATTAGTGCCGAGTGGTTGGGTTGTGTTAGGTTAGGTTATATTACGATATTGATGTATATGAAGGTCCCACGGAGACGTAGAGGCCCACTCGGCAGGAATGTTGTCAAATATCAGTACCGAGATGTCAGGTTGTGTTAGGTTAAGTTATATTACGCTATTGATGTATATAAAAGCCCCACGGAAACGTAGAGGCCAACTCGCCAGGAATGTTGTCAAATATCAGTGCCGAGAGGTTGGGTAGTGTTAGGTTAGGTTATATTACAAAATTGATGTATATAAAGGCCCCACGGAGACGTAGAGGCCAACTCGCCAGGAATGTTGTCAAATAATAGCGCCGAAAGGTTAGGTTGGGTTAGGTTAGGTTATATTACGTTATTGATGTATATAAAAGTCCCACGGAGACGTAGAGGCCAACTCGCCAGGAATGTTGTCAAATATTACCGCCGAGATGTTAGGTTGGGTTAGGTTAGGTTATATTACGTTTTTGATGTATATGAAGGCCCCACGGAGACATAGAGGCCAGCTCGCAAGGAATATTGTCAAATAATAGCGCCGAGAGGTTAGGTTGGGTTATATAAGGTTATATTACGTTATTGATGGATATGAAGGTCTCACGGATACGTAGAGGCCAACTCGCCAGGAATGTTGTCAAACATTACCGC
The DNA here is from genome assembly GCA_963969225.1 of Xylocopa violacea. Lineage (NCBI taxonomy): Eukaryota > Metazoa > Arthropoda > Insecta > Hymenoptera > Apidae > Xylocopa > Xylocopa violacea. The sequence continues at coordinate 7,269,162 of CAXAJV010000001.1, forward strand.
CGAGATGTTAGGTTGGGTTAGGTTAGGTTATATTACGTTATTGATGTATATAAAGGTCCCACGGAATCATAGAGGCCAACAAGCCAGGAATGTTGTCAAATATTACAGCCGAGATGTTACGTTGGGTTATTTTAGTTTAAATTACGTTATTGATGTATATGAAGGCCTCACGGAGACGTAGAAGCCAACAAGCCAGGAATATGGTTAAACATTACCTGCCAGACGTTACTTTGGGTTAGGTTAGGTTATATTACGTTATTGATGTATATAAAAGTCCCACGGAGACGTAGAGGCCAACTCGCCAGGAATGTTGTCAAATATTACCGCCGAGATGTTAGGTTGGGTTGGGTTAGGTTATATTACGTTTTTGATGTATATGAAGGCCCCACGGAGACGTAGGGGCCAGCTCGCAAGGAATATTGTCAAATAATAGCGCCGAGAGGTTAGGTTGGGTTATATAAGGTTATATTACGTTATTGATGGATATGAAGGTCTCACGGATACGTAGAGGCCAACTCGCCAGGAATGTCGTCAAACATTACCGCCGAGATGTTAGGTTGGGTTACGTTAGGTTATATTACGTTATTGATGTATATAAAGGTCCCACGGAATCATAGAGGCCAACAAGCCAGGAATGTTGTCAAATATTACAGCCGAGATGTTACGTTGGGTTATTTTAGGTTAAATTACGTTATTGATGTATATGAAGGCCTCACGGAGACGTAGAAGCCAACAAGCCAGGAATGTGGTTAAACATTACCTGCGAGACGTTACTTTGGGTTAGGTTAGGTTATATTACGTTATTGATGTATATAAAGGTCTCAGGGAAACGTAGAGGCCAACAAGCCAGGAATGTTGTCAAATATTACAGCCGAGATGTTACGTTGGGTTATTTTAGGTTAAATTACGTTATTGATGGATATGAATGTCCCACGGAGACGTAGTGGCCAACAAGAAACGAATGTTGTCAAATATTACAGCCGAGATGTTGCGTTGGGTTAGGTTAGGTTATATTACATTTTTGATGTATATGAAGGACTCACGGAAACGTAGAAGCCAACAAGCCAGGAATGTGGTTAAACATTACCTCCGAGACGTTACTTTGGGTTAGGTTAGGTTATATTACGTTATTGAGGTATATAAAGGTCTCAGGGAAACGTAGAGGCCAACTCGCCAGGAATGTTGTCAAATATTAGTGCCGGGAGTTTGGGTTGTGTTAGGTTAGGTTATATTACGTTATTGATGTATATAAAGGCCCCACGGAGACGTAGAGGCCAACTCGCCAGGAATGTTGTCAAATATTACCGCCGAGATGTTAGGTTGGGTTAGGTTAGGTTATATTACGTTTTTGATGTGTATGAAGGCCCCACGGAGACGTAGAGGCCAACAAGCCAGGAATGTTGTTAAATATTAGTACCGAGATGTTAGGTTGGGTTAGGTTAGGTTATATTACGTTATTGATGTATATAAAGGCCCCACTGAGACATAGAGTCCAAGTCGCCAGGAATGTTGTCAAATATTACCACCGAGATGTTAGGTTGTGTTAGGTTAGGTTATATTACGTTATTGGTGTATATAAAGGCCCCACGGAGACTTAGAGGCCAACTCGCCAGGAATGTTGTCAAATAATAGCGCCGAAAGGTTAGGTTGGGTTAGGTTAGGTTATATTACGTTATTGATGTATATAAAAGTCCGACGGAGACGTAGAGGCCAACTCGACAGGAATGTTGTCAAATATTACCGCCGAGATGTTAGGTTGTGTTAGGTTAAGTTATATTACGCTATTGATGTATATAAAAGCCCCACGGAAACGTAGAGGCCAACTCGCCAGGAATGTTGTCAAATATCAGTGCCGAGAGGTTGGGTAGTGTTAGGTTAGGTTATATTACAAAATTGATGTATATAAAGGCCCCACGGAGACGTAGAGGCCAACTCGCCAGGAATGTTGTCAAATAATAGCGCCGAAAGGTTAGGTTGGGTTAGGTTAGGTTATATTACGTTATTGATGTATATAAAAGTCCCACGGAGACGTAGAGGCCAACTCGCCAGGAATGTTGTCAAATATTACCGCCGAGATGTTAGGTTGGGTTAGGTTAGGTTATATTACGTTTTTGATGTATATGAAGGCCCCACGGAGACATAGAGGCCAGCTCGCAAGGAATATTGTCAAATAATAGCGCCGAGAGGTTAGGTTGGGTTATATAAGGTTATATTACGTTATTGATGGATATGAAGGTCTCACGGATACGTAGAGGCCAACTCGCCAGGAATGTTGTCAAACATTACCGCCGAGATGTTAGGTTGGGTTAGGTTAGGTTATATTACGTTATTGATGTATATAAAGGTCCCACGGAATCATAGAGGCCAACAAGCCAGGAATGTTGTCAAATATTACAGCCGAGATGTTACGTTGGGTTATTTTAGTTTAAATTACGTTATTGATGTATATGAAGGCCTCACGGAGACGTAGAAGCCAACAAGCCAGGAATATGGTTAAACATTACCTGCCAGACGTTACTTTGGGTTAGGTTAGGTTATATTACGTTATTGATGTATATAAAAGTCCCACGGAGACGTAGAGGCCAACTCGCCAGGAATGTTGTCAAATATTACCGCCGAGATGTTAGGTTGGGTTGGGTTAGGTTATATTACGTTTTTGATGTATATGAAGGCCCCACGGAGACGTAGGGGCCAGCTCGCAAGGAATATTGTCAAATAATAGCGCCGAGAGGTTAGGTTGGGTTATATAAGGTTATATTACGTTATTGATGGATATGAAGGTCTCACGGATACGTAGAGGCCAACTCGCCAGGAATGTCGTCAAACATTACCGCCGAGATGTTAGGTTGGGTTACGTTAGGTTATATTACGTTATTGATGTATATAAAGGTCCCACGGAATCATAGAGGCCAACAAGCCAGGAATGTTGTCAAATATTACAGCCGAGATGTTACGTTGGGTTATTTTAGGTTAAATTACGTTATTGATGTATATGAAGGCCTCACGGAGACGTAGAAGCCAACAAGCCAGGAATGTGGTTAAACATTACCTGCGAGACGTTACTTTGGGTTAGGTTAGGTTATATTACGTTATTGATGTATATAAAGGTCTCAGGGAAACGTAGAGGCCAACAAGCCAGGAATGTTGTCAAATATTACAGCCGAGATGTTACGTTGGGTTATTTTAGGTTAAATTACGTTATTGATGGATATGAATGTCCCACGGAGACGTAGTGGCCAACAAGAAACGAATGTTGTCAAATATTACAGCCGAGATGTTGCGTTGGGTTAGGTTAGGTTATATTACATTTTTGATGTATATGAAGGACTCACGGAAACGTAGAAGCCAACAAGCCAGGAATGTGGTTAAACATTACCTCCGAGACGTTACTTTGGGTTAGGTTAGGTTATATTACGTTATTGAGGTATATAAAGGTCTCAGGGAAACGTAGAGGCCAACTCGCCAGGAATGTTGTCAAATATTAGTGCCGGGAGTTTGGGTTGTGTTAGGTTAGGTTATATTACGTTATTGATGTATATAAAGGCCCCACGGAGACGTAGAGGCCAACTCGCCAGGAATGTTGTCAAATATTACCGCCGAGATGTTAGGTTGGGTTAGGTTAGGTTATATTACGTTTTTGATGTGTATGAAGGCCCCACGGAGACGTAGAGGCCAACAAGCCAGGAATGTTGTTAAATATTAGTACCGAGATGTTAGGTTGGGTTAGGTTAGGTTATATTACGTTATTGATGTATATAAAGGCCCCACTGAGACATAGAGTCCAAGTCGCCAGGAATGTTGTCAAATATTACCACCGAGATGTTAGGTTGTGTTAGGTTAGGTTATATTACGTTATTGGTGTATATAAAGGCCCCACGGAGACTTAGAGGCCAACTCGCCAGGAATGTTGTCAAATAATAGCGCCGAAAGGTTAGGTTGGGTTAGGTTAGGTTATATTACGTTATTGATGTATATAAAAGTCCGACGGAGACGTAGAGGCCAACTCGACAGGAATGTTGTCAAATATTACCGCCGAGATGTTAGGTTGGGTTAGGTTAGGTTATATTACGCTATTGATGTATACAAAAGCCCCACGGAAACGTAGAGGCCAACTCGCCAGGAATGTTGTCAAATATCAGTGCCGAGAGGTTGGGTAGTGTTAGGTTAGGTTATATTACGAAATTGATGTATATAAAGGCCCCACGGAGACGTAGAGGCCAACTCGCCAGGAATGTTGTCAAATAATAGCGCCGAAAGGTTAGGTTGGGTTAGGTTAGGTTATATTACGTTATTGATGTATATAAAAGTCCCACGGAGACGTAGAGGCCAACTCGCCAGGAATGTTGTCAAATAATAGCGCCGAGATGTTACGTTGGGTTATATAAGGTTATATTACGTTATTGATGGATATGAAGGTCTCACGGATACGTAGAGGCCAACTCGCCAGGAATGTTGTCAAACATTACCGCCGAGATGTTAGGTTGGGTTAGGTTAGGTTATATTACGTTATTGATGTATATAAAGGTCCCACGGAATCATAGAGGCCAACAAGCCAGGAATGTTGTCAAATATTACAGCCGAGATGTTACGTTGGGTTATTTTAGGTTAAATTACGTTATTGATGTATATGAAGGCCTCACGGAGACGTAGAAGCCAACAAGCCAGGAATGTGGTTAAACATTACCTGCGAGACGTTACTTTGGGTTAGGTTAGGTTATATTACGTTATTGATGTATATAAAGGTCTCAGGGAAACGTAGAGGCCAACAAGCCAGGAATGTTGTCAAATATTACAGCCGAGATGTTACGTTGGGTTATTTTAGGTTAAATTACGTTATTGATGGATATGAATGTCCCACGGAGACGTAGTGGCCAACAAGAAACGAATGTTGTCAAATATTACAGCCGAGATGTTGCGTTGGGTTAGGTTAGGTTATATTACATTTTTGATGTATATGAAGGACTCACGGAAACGTAGAAGCCAACAAGCCAGGAATGTGGTTAAACATTACCTCCGAGACGTTACTTTGGGTTAGGTTAGGTTATATTACGTTATTGAGGTATATAAAGGTCTCAGGGAAACGTAGAGGCCAACTCGCCAGGAATGTTGTCAAATATTAGTGCCGGGAGTTTGGGTTGTGTTAGGTTAGGTTATATTACGTTATTGATGTATATAAAGGCCCCACGGAGACGTAGAGGCCAACTCGCCAGGAATGTTGTCAAATATTACCGCCGAGATGTTAGGTTGGGTTAGGTTAGGTTATATTACGTTTTTGATGTGTATGAAGGCCCCACGGAGACGTAGAGGCCAACAAGCCAGGAATGTTGTTAAATATTAGTACCGAGATGTTAGGTTGGGTTAGGTTAGGTTATATTACGTTATTGATGTATATAAAGGCCCCACTGAGACATAGAGTCCAAGTCGCCAGGAATGTTGTCAAATATTACCACCGAGATGTTAGGTTGTGTTAGGTTAGGTTATATTACGTTATTGGTGTATATAAAGGCCCCACGGAGACTTAGAGGCCAACTCGCCAGGAATGTTGTCAAATAATAGCGCCGAAAGGTTAGGTTGGGTTAGGTTAGGTTATATTACGTTATTGATGTATATAAAAGTCCGACGGAGACGTAGAGGCCAACTCGACAGGAATGTTGTCAAATATTACCGCCGAGATGTTAGGTTGGGTTAGGTTAGGTTATATTACGCTATTGATGTATACAAAAGCCCCACGGAAACGTAGAGGCCAACTCGCCAGGAATGTTGTCAAATATCAGTGCCGAGAGGTTGGGTAGTGTTAGGTTAGGTTATATTACGAAATTGATGTATATAAAAGTCCCACGGAGACGTAGAGGCCAACTCGCCAGGAATGTTGTCAAATATTACCGCCGAGATGTTAGGTTGGGTTGGGTTAGGTTATATTACGTTTTTGATGTATATGAAGGCCCCACGGAGACGTAGGGGCCAGCTCGCAAGGAATATTGTCAAATAATAGCGCCGAGAGGTTAGGTTGGGTTATATAAGGTTATATTACGTTATTGATGGATATGAAGGCCTCACGGAGACGTAGAGGCCAACTCGCCAGGAATGTTGTCAAATATTACCGCCGAGATGTTAGGTTGTTTTAGGTTAGGTTATAATACGTTATTGATGTATATAAAGGTCTCAGGAAACGTAGAGGCCAACAAGCCAGGAATGTGGTTAAACATTACCTCCGAGACGTTACTTTGGGTTAGGTTAGGTTATATTACGTTATTGATGTATGTAAAAGCCCCACGGAAACGTAGAGGCCAACTCGCCAGGAATGTTGTCAAATATTACCGCCGAGATATTAGGTTGTGTTAGGTTAAGTTATATTACGCTATTGATGTATATAAAAGCCCCACGGAAACGTAGAGGCCAACTCGCCAGGAATGTTGTCAAATATTAGTGCCGAGTGGTTGGGTTGTGTTAGGTTAGGTTATATTACGATATTGATGTATATGAAGGTCCCACGGAGACGTAGAGGCCCACTCGGCAGGAATGTTGTCAAATATCAGTACCGAGATGTCAGGTTGTGTTAGGTTAAGTTATATTACGCTATTGATGTATATAAAAGCCCCACGGAAACGTAGAGGCCAACTCGCCAGGAATGTTGTCAAATATCAGTGCCGAGAGGTTGGGTAGTGTTAGGTTAGGTTATATTACAAAATTGATGTATATAAAGGCCCCACGGAGACGTAGAGGCCAACTCGCCAGGAATGTTGTCAAATAATAGCGCCGAAAGGTTAGGTTGGGTTAGGTTAGGTTATATTACGTTATTGATGTATATAAAAGTCCCACGGAGACGTAGAGGCCAACTCGCCAGGAATGTTGTCAAATATTACCGCCGAGATGTTAGGTTGGGTTAGGTTAGGTTATATTACGTTTTTGATGTATATGAAGGCCCCACGGAGACATAGAGGCCAGCTCGCAAGGAATATTGTCAAATAATAGCGCCGAGAGGTTAGGTTGGGTTATATAAGGTTATATTACGTTATTGATGGATATGAAGGTCTCACGGATACGTAGAGGCCAACTCGCCAGGAATGTTGTCAAACATTACCGCCGAGATGTTAGGTTGGGTTAGGTTAGGTTATATTACGTTATTGATGTATATAAAGGTCCCACGGAATCATAGAGGCCAACAAGCCAGGAATGTTGTCAAATATTACAGCCGAGATGTTACGTTGGGTTATTTTAGTTTAAATTACGTTATTGATGGATATGAATGTCCCACGGAGACGTAGTGGCCAACAAGAAACGAATGTTGTCAAATATTACAGCCGAGATGTTGCGTTGGGTTAGGTTAGGTTATATTACATTTTTGATGTATATGAAGGACTCACGGAAACGTAGAAGCCAACAAGCCAGGAATGTGGTTAAACATTACCTCCGAGACGTTACTTTGGGTTAGGTTAGGTTATATTACGTTATTGAGGTATATAAAGGTCTCAGGGAAACGTAGAGGCCAACTCGCCAGGAATGTTGTCAAATATTAGTGCCGGGAGTTTGGGTTGTGTTAGGTTAGGTTATATTACGTTATTGATGTATATAAAGGCCCCACGGAGACGTAGAGGCCAACTCGCCAGGAATGTTGTCAAATATTACCGCCGAGATGTTAGGTTGGGTTAGGTTAGGTTATATTACGTTTTTGATGTGTATGAAGGCCCCACGGAGACGTAGAGGCCAACAAGCCAGGAATGTTGTTAAATATTAGTACCGAGATGTTAGGTTGGGTTAGGTTAGGTTATATTACGTTATTGATGTATATAAAGGCCCCACTGAGACATAGAGTCCAAGTCGCCAGGAATGTTGTCAAATATTACCACCGAGATGTTAGGTTGTGTTAGGTTAGGTTATATTACGTTATTGGTGTATATAAAGGCCCCACGGAGACTTAGAGGCCAACTCGCCAGGAATGTTGTCAAATAATAGCGCCGAAAGGTTAGGTTGGGTTAGGTTAGGTTATATTACGTTATTGATGTATATAAAAGTCCGACGGAGACGTAGAGGCCAACTCGACAGGAATGTTGTCAAATATTACCGCCGAGATGTTAGGTTGGGTTAGGTTAGGTTATATTACGCTATTGATGTATACAAAAGCCCCACGGAAACGTAGAGGCCAACTCGCCAGGAATGTTGTCAAATATCAGTGCCGAGAGGTTGGGTAGTGTTAGGTTAGGTTATATTACGAAATTGATGTATATAAAGGCCCCACGGAGACGTAGAGGCCAACTCGCCAGGAATGTTGTCAAATAATAGCGCCGAAAGGTTAGGTTGGGTTAGGTTAGGTTATATTACGTTATTGATGTATATAAAAGTCCCACGGAGACGTAGAGGCCAACTCGCCAGGAATGTTGTCAAATAATAGCGCCGAGATGTTACGTTGGGTTATATAAGGTTATATTACGTTATTGATGGATATGAAGGTCTCACGGATACGTAGAGGCCAACTCGCCAGGAATGTTGTCAAACATTACCGCCGAGATGTTAGGTTGGGTTAGGTTAGGTTATATTACGTTATTGATGTATATAAAGGTCCCACGGAATCATAGAGGCCAACAAGCCAGGAATGTTGTCAAATATTACAGCCGAGATGTTACGTTGGGTTATTTTAGGTTAAATTACGTTATTGATGTATATGAAGGCCTCACGGAGACGTAGAAGCCAACAAGCCAGGAATGTGGTTAAACATTACCTGCGAGACGTTACTTTGGGTTAGGTTAGGTTATATTACGTTATTGATGTATATAAAGGTCTCAGGGAAACGTAGAGGCCAACAAGCCAGGAATGTTGTCAAATATTACAGCCGAGATGTTACGTTGGGTTATTTTAGGTTAAATTACGTTATTGATGGATATGAATGTCCCACGGAGACGTAGTGGCCAACAAGAAACGAATGTTGTCAAATATTACAGCCGAGATGTTGCGTTGGGTTAGGTTAGGTTATATTACATTTTTGATGTATATGAAGGACTCACGGAAACGTAGAAGCCAACAAGCCAGGAATGTGGTTAAACATTACCTCCGAGACGTTACTTTGGGTTAGGTTAGGTTATATTACGTTATTGAGGTATATAAAGGTCTCAGGGAAACGTAGAGGCCAACTCGCCAGGAATGTTGTCAAATATTAGTGCCGGGAGTTTGGGTTGTGTTAGGTTAGGTTATATTACGTTATTGATGTATATAAAGGCCCCACGGAGACGTAGAGGCCAACTCGCCAGGAATGTTGTCAAATATTACCGCCGAGATGTTAGGTTGGGTTAGGTTAGGTTATATTACGTTTTTGATGTGTATGAAGGCCCCACGGAGACGTAGAGGCCAACAAGCCAGGAATGTTGTTAAATATTTGTACCGAGATGTTAGGTTGGGTTAGGTTAGGTTATATTACGTTATTGATGTATATAAAGGCCCCACTGAGACATAGAGTCCAAGTCGCCAGGAATGTTGTCAAATATTACCACCGAGATGTTAGGTTGTGTTAGGTTAGGTTATATTACGTTATTGGTGTATATAAAGGCCCCACGGAGACTTAGAGGCCAACTCGCCAGGAATGTTGTCAAATAATAGCGCCGAAAGGTTAGGTTGGGTTAGGTTAGGTTATATTACGTTATTGATGTATATAAAAGTCCGACGGAGACGTAGAGGCCAACTCGACAGGAATGTTGTCAAATATTACCGCCGAGATGTTAGGTTGGGTTAGGTTAGGTTATATTACGCTATTGATGTATACAAAAGCCCCACGGAAACGTAGAGGCCAACTCGCCAGGAATGTTGTCAAATATCAGTGCCGAGAGGTTGGGTAGTGTTAGGTTAGGTTATATTACGAAATTGATGTATATAAAGGCCCCACGGAGACGTAGAGGCCAACTCGCCAGGAATGTTGTCAAATAATAGCGCCGAAAGGTTAGGTTGGGTTAGGTTAGGTTATATTACGTTATTGATGTATATAAAAGTCCCACGGAGACGTAGAGGCCAACTCGCCAGGAATGTTGTCAAATAATAGCGCCGAGATGTTACGTTGGGTTATATAAGGTTATATTACGTTATTGATGGATATGAAGGTCTCACGGATACGTAGAGGCCAACTCGCCAGGAATGTTGTCAAACATTACCGCCGAGATGTTAGGTTGGGTTAGGTTAGGTTATATTACGTTATTGATGTATATAAAGGTCCCACGGAATCATAGAGGCCAACAAGCCAGGAATGTTGTCAAATATTACAGCCGAGATGTTACGTTGGGTTATTTTAGGTTAAATTACGTTATTGATGTATATGAAGGCCTCACGGAGACGTAGAAGCCAACAAGCCAGGAATGTGGTTAAACATTACCTGCGAGACGTTACTTTGGGTTAGGTTAGGTTATATTACGTTATTGATGTATATAAAGGTCTCAGGGAAACGTAGAGGCCAACAAGCCAGGAATGTTGTCAAATATTACAGCCGAGATGTTACGTTGGGTTATTTTAGGTTAAATTACGTTATTGATGGATATGAATGTCCCACGGAGACGTAGTGGCCAACAAGAAACGAATGTTGTCAAATATTACAGCCGAGATGTTGCGTTGGGTTAGGTTAGGTTATATTACATTTTTGATGTATATGAAGGACTCACGGAAACGTAGAAGCCAACAAGCCAGGAATGTGGTTAAACATTACCTCCGAGACGTTACTTTGGGTTAGGTTAGGTTATATTACGTTATTGAGGTATATAAAGGTCTCAGGGAAACGTAGAGGCCAACTCGCCAGGAATGTTGTCAAATATTAGTGCCGGGAGTTTGGGTTGTGTTAGGTTAGGTTATATTACGTTATTGATGTATATAAAGGCCCCACGGAGACGTAGAGGCCAACTCGCCAGGAATGTTGTCAAATATTACCGCCGAGATGTTAGGTTGGGTTAGGTTAGGTTATATTACGTTTTTGATGTGTATGAAGGCCCCACGGAGACGTAGAGGCCAACAAGCCAGGAATGTTGTTAAATATTAGTACCGAGATGTTAGGTTGGGTTAGGTTAGGTTATATTACGTTATTGATGTATATAAAGGCCCCACTGAGACATAGAGTCCAAGTCGCCAGGAATGTTGTCAAATATTACCACCGAGATGTTAGGTTGTGTTAGGTTAGGTTATATTACGTTATTGGTGTATATAAAGGCCCCACGGAGACTTAGAGGCCAACTCGCCAGGAATGTTGTCAAATAATAGCGCCGAAAGGTTAGGTTGGGTTAGGTTAGGTTATATTACGTTATTGATGTATATAAAAGTCCGACGGAGACGTAGAGGCCAACTCGACAGGAATGTTGTCAAATATTACCGCCGAGATGTTAGGTTGGGTTAGGTTAGGTTATATTACGCTATTGATGTATACAAAAGCCCCACGGAAACGTAGAGGCCAACTCGCCAGGAATGTTGTCAAATATCAGTGCCGAGAGGTTGGGTAGTGTTAGGTTAGGTTATATTACGAAATTGATGTATATAAAGGCCCCACGGAGACGTAGAGGCCAACTCGCCAGGAATGTTGTCAAATAATAGCGCCGAAAGGTTAGGTTGGGTTAGGTTAGGTTATATTACGTTATTGATGTATATAAAAGTCCCACGGAGACGTAGAGGCCAACTCGCCAGGAATGTTGTCAAATAATAGCGCCGAGATGTTACGTTGGGTTATATAAGGTTATATTACGTTATTGATGGATATGAAGGTCTCACGGATACGTAGAGGCCAACTCGCCAGGAATGTTGTCAAACATTACCGCCGAGATGTTAGGTTGGGTTAGGTTAGGTTATATTACGTTATTGATGTATATAAAGGTCCCACGGAATCATAGAGGCCAACAAGCCAGGAATGTTGTCAAATATTACAGCCGAGATGTTACGTTGGGTTATTTTAGTTTAAATTACGTTATTGATGTATATGAAGGCCTCACGGAGACGTAGAAGCCAACAAGCCAGGAATATGGTTAAACATTACCTGCCAGACGTTACTTTGGGTTAGGTTAGGTTATATTACGTTATTGATGTATATAAAAGTCCCACGGAGACGTAGAGGCCAACTCGCCAGGAATGTTGTCAAATATTACCGCCGAGATGTTAGGTTGGGTTGGGTTAGGTTATATTACGTTTTTGATGTATATGAAGGCCCCACGGAGACGTAGGGGCCAGCTCGCAAGGAATATTGTCAAATAATAGCGCCGAGAGGTTAGGTTGGGTTATATAAGGTTATATTACGTTATTGATGGATATGAAGGTCTCACGGATACGTAGAGGCCAACTCGCCAGGAATGTCGTCAAACATTACCGCCGAGATGTTAGGTTGGGTTACGTTAGGTTATATTACGTTATTGATGTGTATAAAGGTCCCACGGAATCATAGAGGCCAACAAGCCAGGAATGTTGTCAAATATTACAGCCGAGATGTTACGTTGGGTTATTTTAGGTTAAATTACGTTATTGATGTATATGAAGGCCTCACGGAGACGTAGAAGCCAACAAGCCAGGAATGTGGTTAAACATTACCTGCGAGACGTTACTTTGGGTTAGGTTAGGTTATATTACGTTATTGATGTATATAAAGGTCTCAGGGAAACGTAGAGGCCAACAAGCCAGGAATGTTGTCAAATATTACAGCCGAGATGTTACGTTGGGTTATTTTAGGTTAAATTACGTTATTGATGGATATGAATGTCCCACGGAGACGTAGTGGCCAACAAGAAACGAATGTTGTCAAATATTACAGCCGAGATGTTGCGTTGGGTTAGGTTAGGTTATATTACATTTTTGATGTATATGAAGGACTCACGGAAACGTAGAAGCCAACAAGCCAGGAATGTGGTTAAACATTACCTCCGAGACGTTACTTTGGGTTAGGTTAGGTTATATTACGTTATTGAGGTATATAAAGGTCTCAGGGAAACGTAGAGGCCAACTCGCCAGGAATGTTGTCAAATATTAGTGCCGGGAGTTTGGGTTGTGTTAGGTTAGGTTATATTACGTTATTGATGTATATAAAGGCCCCACGGAGACGTAGAGGCCAACTCGCCAGGAATGTTGTCAAATATTACCGCCGAGATGTTAGGTTGGGTTAGGTTAGGTTATATTACGTTTTTGATGTGTATGAAGGCCCCACGGAGACGTAGAGGCCAACAAGCCAGGAATGTTGTTAAATATTAGTACCGAGATGTTAGGTTGGGTTAGGTTAGGTTATATTACGTTATTGATGTATATAAAGGCCCCACTGAGACATAGAGTCCAAGTCGCCAGGAATGTTGTCAAATATTACCACCGAGATGTTAGGTTGTGTTAGGTTAGGTTATATTACGTTATTGGTGTATATAAAGGCCCCACGGAGACTTAGAGGCCAACTCGCCAGGAATGTTGTCAAATAATAGCGCCGAAAGGTTAGGTTGGGTTAGGTTAGGTTATATTACGTTATTGATGTATATAAAAGTCCGACGGAGACGTAGAGGCCAACTCGACAGGAATGTTGTCAAATATTACCGCCGAGATGTTAGGTTGGGTTAGGTTAGGTTATATTACGCTATTGATGTATACAAAAGCCCCACGGAAACGTAGAGGCCAACTCGCCAGGAATGTTGTCAAATATCAGTGCCGAGAGGTTGGGTAGTGTTAGGTTAGGTTATATTACGAAATTGATGTATATAAAGGCCCCACGGAGACGTAGAGGCCAACTCGCCAGGAATGTTGTCAAATAATAGCGCCGAAAGGTTAGGTTGGGTTAGGTTAGGTTATATTACGTTATTGATGTATATAAAAGTCCCACGGAGACGTAGAGGCCAACTCGCCAGGAATGTTGTCAAATAATAGCGCCGAGATGTTACGTTGGGTTAGGTAAGGTTATATTACGTTTTTGATGTATATGAAGGCCTCACGGAGACGTAGAAGCCAACAAGCCAGGAATGTGGTTAAACATTCCCTCCGAGACGTTACTTTGGGTTAGGTTAGGTTATATTACGTTATTGATGTATATAAAGGTCTCAGGGAAACGTAGAGGCCAACTCGCCAGGAATGTTGTCAAATATTAGTGCCGAGAGGTTGGGTTGTGTTAGGTTAGGTTATATTACGTTATTGGTGTATATAAAGGCCCCACGGAGACTTAGAGGCCAACTCGCCAGGAATGTTGTCAAATAATAGCGCCGTAAGGTTAGGTTGGGTTAGGTTAGGTTATATTACGTTATTGATGTATATAAAAGTCCGACGGAGACGTAGAGGCCAACTCGACAGGAATGTTGTCAAATATTACCGCCGAGATGTTAGGTTGGGTTAGGTTAGGTTATATTACGTTATTGATGTATATAAAAGTCCCACGGAGACGTAGAGGCCAACTCGCCAGGAATGTTGTCAAATATTACAGCCGAGATGTTTGGTTGGGTTATATAAGGTTATATTACGTTATTGATGGATATGAAGGCCTCACGGAGACGTAGAGGCCAACTCGCCAGGAATGTTGTCAAATATTACCGCCGAGATGTTAGGTTGTTTTAGGTTAGGTTATAATACGTTATTGATGTATATAAAGGTCTCAGGAAACGTAGAGGCCAACAAGCCAGGAATGTGGTTAAACATTACCTCCGAGACGTTACTTTGGGTTAGGTTAGGTTATATTACGTTATTGATGTATGTAAAAGCCCCACGGAAACGTAGAGGCCAACTCGCCAGGAATGTTGTCAAATATTACCGCCGAGATATTAGGTTGTGTTAGGTTAAGTTATATTACGCTATTGATGTATATAAAAGCCCCACGGAAACGTAGAGGCCAACTCGCCAGGAATGTTGTCAAATATTAGTGCCGAGTGGTTGGGTTGTGTTAGGTTAGGTTATATTACGATATTGATGTATATGAAGGTCCCACGGAGACGTAGAGGCCCACTCGGCAGGAATGTTGTCAAATATCAGTACCGAGATGTCAGGTTGTGTTAGGTTAAGTTATATTACGCTATTGATGTATATAAAAGCCCCACGGAAACGTAGAGGCCAACTCGCCAGGAATGTTGTCAAATATCAGTGCCGAGAGGTTGGGTAGTGTTAGGTTAGGTTATATTACAAAATTGATGTATATAAAGGCCCCACGGAGACGTAGAGGCCAACTCGCCAGGAATGTTGTCAAATAATAGCGCCGAAAGGTTAGGTTGGGTTAGGTTAGGTTATATTACGTTATTGATGTATATAAAAGTCCCACGGAGACGTAGAGGCCAACTCGCCAGGAATGTTGTCAAATATTACCGCCGAGATGTTAGGTTGGGTTAGGTTAGGTTATATTACGTTTTTGATGTATATGAAGGCCCCACGGAGACGTAGAGGCCAGCTCGCAAGGAATATTGTCAAATAATAGCGCCGAGAGGTTAGGTTGGGTTATATAAGGTTATATTACGTTATTGATGGATATGAAGGTCTCACGGATACGTAGAGGCCAACTCGCCAGGAATGTTGTCAAACATTACCGCCGAGATGTTAGGTTGGGTTAGGTTAGGTTATATTACGTTATTGATGTATATAAAGGTCCCACGGAATCATAGAGGCCAACAAGCCAGGAATGTTGTCAAATATTACAGCCGAGATGTTACGTTGGGTTATTTTAGTTTAAATTACGTTATTGATGTATATGAAGGCCTCACGGAGACGTAGAAGCCAACAAGCCAGGAATGTGGTTAAACATTACCTGCCAGACGTTACTTTGGGTTAGGTTAAGTTATATTACGTTATTGATGTATATAAAAGTCCCACGGAGACGTAGAGGCCAACTCGCCAGGAATGTTGTCAAATATTACCGCCGAGATGTTAGGTTGGGTTGGGTTAGGTTATATTACGTTTTTGATGTATATGAAGGCCCCACGGAGACGTAGGGGCCAGCTCGCAAGGAATATTGTCAAATAATAGCGCCGAGAGGTTAGGTTGGGTTATATAAGGTTATATTACGTTATTGATGGATATGAAGGTCTCACGGATACGTAGAGGCCAACTCGCCAGGAATGTCGTCAAACATTACCGCCGAGATGTTAGGTTGGGTTACGTTAGGTTATATTACGTTATTGATGTATATAAAGGTCCCACGGAATCATAGAGGCCAACAAGCCAGGAATGTTGTCAAATATTACAGCCGAGATGTTACGTTGGGTTATTTTAGGTTAAATTACGTTATTGATGTATATGAAGGCCTCACGGAGACGTAGAAGCCAACAAGCCAGGAATGTGGTTAAACATTACCTGCGAGACGTTACTTTGGGTTAGGTTAGGTTATATTACGTTATTGATGTATATAAAGGTCTCAGGGAAACGTAGAGGCCAACAAGCCAGGAATGTTGTCAAATATTACAGCCGAGATGTTACGTTGGGTTATTTTAGGTTAAATTACGTTATTGATGGATATGAATGTCCCACGGAGACGTAGTGGCCAACAAGAAACGAATGTTGTCAAATATTACAGCCGAGATGTTGCGTTGGGTTAGGTTAGGTTATATTACATTTTTGATGTATATGAAGGACTCACGGAAACGTAGAAGCCAACAAGCCAGGAATGTGGTTAAACATTACCTGCGAGACGTTACTTTGGGTTAGGTTAGGTTATATTACGTTATTGATGTATATAAAGGTCTCAGGGAAACGTAGAGGCCAACTCGCCAGGAATGTTGTCAAACATTACCGCCGAGATGTTAGGTTGGGTTAGGTTATGTTATATTACGTTATTGATGTATATAAAAGCCCCACGGAAACGTAGAGGCCAACTCGCCAGGAATGTTGTCAAATATTAGTGCCGTGAGGTTGGGTTGCGTTAGGTTAGTTTATATTACGTTATTGGTGTATATAAAGGCCCCACGGAGACGTAGAGGCCAACTCGCCACGAATGTTGTCAAATAATAGCGCCGAAAGGTTAGGTTGGGTTAGGTTAGGTTATATTACGTTATTGATGTATATAAAAGCCCCACGGAGACGTAGAGGCCAACTCGCCAGGAATGTTGTCAAATAATAGCGCCGAGAGGTTTGGTTGGGTTATATAAGGTTATATTACGCTATTGATGGATATGAAGGCCTCACGGAGACATAGAGGCCAACTCGCCAGGAATGTTGTCAAATATTACCGCCGAGATGTTAGGTTGGGTTAGGTTAGGTTATAATACGTTATTGATGTATATAAAGGTCTCAGGAAACGTAGAGGCCAACAAGCCAGGAATGTGGTTAAACATTACCTCCGAGACGTTACTTTGGGTTAGGTTAGGTTATATTACGTTATTGATGTATGTAAAAGCCCCACGGGAACGTAGAGGCCAACTCGCCAGGAATGTTGTAAAATATTAGTAACGAGATGTTAGGTTGTGTTAGGTTAAGTTATATTACGCTATTGATGTATATAAAAGCCCCACGGAAACGTAGAGGCCAACTCGCCAGGAATGTTGTCAAATATTAGTGCCGAGTGGTTGGGTTGTGTTAGGTTAGGTTACATTACGTTATTGATGTATATGAAGGTCCCACGGAGACGTAGAGGCCAACTCGGCAGGAATGTTGTCAAATATCAGTACCGAGATGTTAGGTTGTGTTAGGTTAAGTTATATTACGCTATTGATGTATATAAAAGCCCCACGGAAACGTAGAGGCCAACTCGCCAGGAATGTTGTCAAATATCAGTGCCGAGAGGTTGGGTAGTGTTAGGTTAGGTTATATTACGCAATTGATGTATATAAAGGCCCCACGGAGACGTAGAGGCCAACACGCCAGGAATGTTGTCAAATAATAGCGCCGAAAGGTTAGGTTGGGTTAGGTTAGGTTATAGTACGTTATTGATGTATATAAAAGTCCCACGGAGACGTAGAGGCCAACTCGCCAGGAATGTTGTCAAATATTACCGCCGAGATGTTAGGTTGGGTTGGGTTAGGTTATATTACGTTTTTGATGTATATGAAGGCCCCACGGAGACGTAGGGGCCAGCTCGCAAGGAATATTGTCAAATAATAGCGCCGAGAGGTTAGGTTGGGTTATATAAGGTTATATTACGTTATTGATGGATATGAAGGTCTCACGGATACGTAGAGGCCAACTCGCCAGGAATGTCGTCAAACATTACCGCCGAGATGTTAGGTTGGGTTACGTTAGGTTATATTACGTTATTGATGTATATAAAGGTCCCACGGAATCATAGAGGCCAACAAGCCAGGAATGTTGTCAAATATTACAGCCGAGATGTTACGTTGGGTTATTTTAGGTTAAATTACGTTATTGATGTATATGAAGGCCTCACGGAGACGTAGAAGCCAACAAGCCAGGAATGTGGTTAAACATTACCTGCGAGACGTTACTTTGGGTTAGGTTAGGTTATATTACGTTATTGATGTATATAAAGGTCTCAGGGAAACGTAGAGGCCAACAAGCCAGGAATGTTGTCAAATATTACAGCCGAGATGTTACGTTGGGTTATTTTAGGTTAAATTACGTTATTGATGGATATGAATGTCCCACGGAGACGTAGTGGCCAACAAGACACGAATGTTGTCAAATATTACAGCCGAGATGTTGCGTTGGGTTAGGTTAGGTTATATTACATTTTTGATGTATATGAAGGACTCACGGAAACGTAGAAGCCAACAAGCCAGGAATGTGGTTAAACATTACCTGCGAGACGTTACTTTGGGTTAGGTTAGGTTATATTACGTTATTGATGTATATAAAGGTCTCAGGGAAACGTAGAGGCCAACTCGCCAGGAATGTTGTCAAACATTACCGCCGAGATGTTAGGTTGGGTTAGGTTAAGTTATATTACGCTATTGATGTATATAAAAGCCCCACGGAAACGTAGAGGCCAACTCGCCAGGAATGTTGTCAAATATTAGTGCCGAGTGGTTGGGTTGTGTTAGGTTAGGTTATATTACGTTATTGATGTATATGAAGGTCCCACGGAGACGTAGAGGGCAACTCGGCAGGAATGTTGTCAAATATTAGTACCGAGATGTTTGGTTGTGTTAGGCTAAGTTATATTACGCTATTGATGTATATAAAAGCCCCACGGAAACGTAGAGGCCAACTCGCCAGGAATGTTGTGAAATATTAATGCCGTGAGGTTGGGTTGTGTTAGGTTAGGTTATATTACGTTATTGGTGTATAGAAAGGCCCCACGGAGACGTAGAGGCCAACTCGCCACGAATGTTGTCAAATAATAGCGCCGAAAGGTTAGGTTGGGTTAGGTTAGGTTATATTACGTTATTGATGTATATAAAAGTCCCACGGAGACGTAGAGGCCAACTCGCCAGGAATGTTGTCAAATAATAGCGCCGAGAGGTTTGGTTGGGTTATATAAGGTTATATTACGTTATTGATGGATATGAAGGCCTCACGGAGACGTAGAGGCCAACTCGCCAGGAATGTTGTCAAATATTACCGCCGAGATGTTAGGTTGTTTTAGGTTAGGTTATAATACGTTATTGATGTATATAAAGGTCTCAGGAAACGTAGAGGCCAACTCGCCAGGAATGTTGTCAAATATCAGTGCCGAGAGGTTGGGTAGTGTTAGGTTAGGTTATATTACAAAATTGATGTATATAAAGGCCCCACGGAGACGTAGAGGCCAACTCGCCAGGAATGTTGTCAAATAATAGCGCCGAAAGGTTAGGTTGGGTTAGGTTAGGTTATATTACGTTATTGATGTATATAAAAGTCCCACGGAGACGTAGAGGCCAACTCGCCAGGAATGTTGTCAAATATTACCGCCGAGATGTTAGGTTGGGTTAGGTTAGGTTATATTACGTTTTTGATGTATATGAAGGCCCCACGGAGACGTAGAGGCCAGCTCGCAAGGAATATTGTCAAATAATAGCGCCGAGAGGTTAGGTTGGGTTATATAAGGTTATATTACGTTATTGATGGATATGAAGGTCTCACGGATACGTAGAGGCCAACTCGCCAGGAATGTTGTCAAACATTACCGCCGAGATGTTAGGTTGGGTTAGGTTAGGTTATATTACGTTATTGATGTATATAAAGGTCCCACGGAATCATAGAGGCCAACAAGCCAGGAATGTTGTCAAATATTACAGCCGAGATGTTACGTTGGGTTATTTTAGTTTAAATTACGTTATTGATGTATATGAAGGCCTCACGGAGACGTAGAAGCCAACAAGCCAGGAATGTGGTTAAACATTACCTGCCAGACGTTACTTTGGGTTAGGTTAGGTTATATTACGTTATTGATGTATATAAAAGTCCCACGGAGACGTAGAGGCCAACTCGCCAGGAATGTTGTCAAATATTACCGCCGAGATGTTAGGTTGGGTTGGGTTAGGTTATATTACGTTTTTGATGTATATGAAGGCCCCACGGAGACGTAGGGGCCAGCTCGCAAGGAATATTGTCAAATAATAGCGCCGAGAGGTTAGGTTGGGTTATATAAGGTTATATTACGTTATTGATGGATATGAAGGTCTCACGGATACGTAGAGGCCAACTCGCCAGGAATGTCGTCAAACATTACCGCCGAGATGTTAGGTTGGGTTACGTTAGGTTATATTACGTTATTGATGTATATAAAGGTCCCACGGAATCATAGAGGCCAACAAGCCAGGAATGTTGTCAAATATTACAGCCGAGATGTTACGTTGGGTTATTTTAGGTTAAATTACGTTATTGATGTATATGAAGGCCTCACGGAGACGTAGAAGCCAACAAGCCAGGAATGTGGTTAAACATTACCTGCGAGACGTTACTTTGGGTTAGGTTAGGTTATATTACGTTATTGATGTATATAAAGGTCTCAGGGAAACGTAGAGGCCAACAAGCCAGGAATGTTGTCAAATATTACAGCCGAGATGTTACGTTGGGTTATTTTAGGTTAAATTACGTTATTGATGGATATGAATGTCCCACGGAGACGTAGTGGCCAACAAGACACGAATGTTGTCAAATATTACAGCCGAGATGTTGCGTTGGGTTAGGTTAGGTTATATTACATTTTTGATGTATATGAAGGACTCACGGAAACGTAGAAGCCAACAAGCCAGGAATGTGGTTAAACATTACCTGCGAGACGTTACTTTGGGTTAGGTTAGGTTATATTACGTTATTGATGTATATAAAGGTCTCAGGGAAACGTAGAGGCCAACTCGCCAGGAATGTTGTCAAACATTACCGCCGAGATGTTAGGTTGGGTTAGGTTAAGTTATATTACGCTATTGATGTATATAAAAGCCCCACGGAAACGTAGAGGCCAACTCGCCAGGAATGTTGTCAAATATTAGTGCCGAGTGGTTGGGTTGTGTTAGGTTAGGTTATATTACGTTATTGATGTATATGAAGGTCCCACGGAGACGTAGAGGGCAACTCGGCAGGAATGTTGTCAAATATTAGTACCGAGATGTTTGGTTGTGTTAGGCTAAGTTATATTACGCTATTGATGTATATAAAAGCCCCACGGAAACGTAGAGGCCAACTCGCCAGGAATGTTGTGAAATATTAGTGCCGTGAGGTTGGGTTGTGTTAGGTTAGGTTATATTACGTTATTGGTGTATAGAAAGGCCCCACGGAGACGTAGAGGCCAACTCGCCACGAATGTTGTCAAATAATAGCGCCGAAAGGTTAGGTTGGGTTAGGTTAGGTTATATTACGTTATTGATGTATATAAAAGTCCCACGGAGACGTAGAGGCCAACTCGCCAGGAATGTTGTCAAATAATAGCGCCGAGAGGTTTGGTTGGGTTATATAAGGTTATATTACGTTATTGATGGATATGAAGGCCTCACGGAGACGTAGAGGCCAACTCGCCAGGAATGTTGTCAAATATTACCGCCGAGATGTTAGGTTGTTTTAGGTTAGGTTATAATACGTTATTGATGTATATAAAGGTCTCAGGAAACGTAGAGGCCAACAAGCCAGGAATGTGGTTAAACATTACCTCCGAGACGTTACTTTGGGTTAGGTTAGGTTATATTACGTTATTGATGTATGTAAAAGCCCCACGGAAACGTAGAGGCCAACTCGCCAGGAATGTTGTCAAATATTAGTACCGAGATATTAGGTTGTGTTAGGTTAAGTTATATTACGCTATTGATGTATATAAAAGCCCCACGGAAACGTAGAGGCCAACTCGCCAGGAATGTTGTCAAATATTACAGCCGAGATGTTACGTTGGGTTATTTTAGGTTAAATTACGTTATTGATGTATATGAAGGCCTCACGGAGACGTAGAAGCCAACAAGCCAGGAATGTGGTTAAACATTACCTGCGAGACGTTACTTTGGGTTAGGTTAGGTTATATTACGTTATTGATGTATATAAAGGTCTCAGGGAAACGTAGAGGCCAACAAGCCAGGAATGTTGTCAAATATTACAGCCGAGATGTTACGTTGGGTTATTTTAGGTTAAATTACGTTATTGATGGATATGAATGTCCCACGGAGACGTAGTGGCCAACAAGACACGAATGTTGTCAAATATTACAGCCGAGATGTTGCGTTGGGTTAGGTTAGGTTATATTACATTTTTGATGTATATGAAGGACTCACGGAAACGTAGAAGCCAACAAGCCAGGAATGTGGTTAAACATTACCTGCGAGACGTTACTTTGGGTTAGGTTAGGTTATATTACGTTATTGATGTATATAAAGGTCTCAGGGAAACGTAGAGGCCAACTCGCCAGGAATGTTGTCAAACATTACCGCCGAGATGTTAGGTTGGGTTAGGTTAAGTTATATTACGCTATTGATGTATATAAAAGCCCCACGGAAACGTAGAGGCCAACTCGCCAGGAATGTTGTCAAATATTAGTGCCGAGTGGTTGGGTTGTGTTAGGTTAGGTTATATTACGTTATTGATGTATATGAAGGTCCCACGGAGACGTAGAGGGCAACTCGGCAGGAATGTTGTCAAATATTAGTACCGAGATGTTTGGTTGTGTTAGGCTAAGTTATATTACGCTATTGATGTATATAAAAGCCCCACGGAAACGTAGAGGCCAACTCGCCAGGAATGTTGTGAAATATTAATGCCGTGAGGTTGGGTTGTGTTAGGTTAGGTTATATTACGTTATTGGTGTATAGAAAGGCCCCACGGAGACGTAGAGGCCAACTCGCCACGAATGTTGTCAAATAATAGCGCCGAAAGGTTAGGTTGGGTTAGGTTAGGTTATATTACGTTATTGATGTATATAAAAGTCCCACGGAGACGTAGAGGCCAACTCGCCAGGAATGTTGTCAAATAATAGCGCCGAGAGGTTTGGTTGGGTTATATAAGGTTATATTACGTTATTGATGGATATGAAGGCCTCACGGAGACGTAGAGGCCAACTCGCCAGGAATGTTGTCAAATATTACCGCCGAGATGTTAGGTTGTTTTAGGTTAGGTTATAATACGTTATTGATGTATATAAAGGTCTCAGGAAACGTAGAGGCCAACTCGCCAGGAATGTTGTCAAATATCAGTGCCGAGAGGTTGGGTAGTGTTAGGTTAGGTTATATTACAAAATTGATGTATATAAAGGCCCCACGGAGACGTAGAGGCCAACTCGCCAGGAATGTTGTCAAATAATAGCGCCGAAAGGTTAGGTTGGGTTAGGTTAGGTTATATTACGTTATTGATGTATATAAAAGTCCCACGGAGACGTAGAGGCCAACTCGCCAGGAATGTTGTCAAATATTACCGCCGAGATGTTAGGTTGGGTTAGGTTAGGTTATATTACGTTTTTGATGTATATGAAGGCCCCACGGAGACGTAGAGGCCAGCTCGCAAGGAATATTGTCAAATAATAGCGCCGAGAGGTTAGGTTGGGTTATATAAGGTTATATTACGTTATTGATGGATATGAAGGTCTCACGGATACGTAGAGGCCAACTCGCCAGGAATGTTGTCAAACATTACCGCCGAGATGTTAGGTTGGGTTAGGTTAGGTTATATTACGTTATTGATGTATATAAAGGTCCCACGGAATCATAGAGGCCAACAAGCCAGGAATGTTGTCAAATATTACAGCCGAGATGTTACGTTGGGTTATTTTAGTTTAAATTACGTTATTGATGTATATGAAGGCCTCACGGAGACGTAGAAGCCAACAAGCCAGGAATGTGGTTAAACATTACCTGCCAGACGTTACTTTGGGTTAGGTTAGGTTATATTACGTTATTGATGTATATAAAAGTCCCACGGAGACGTAGAGGCCAACTCGCCAGGAATGTTGTCAAATATTACCGCCGAGATGTTAGGTTGGGTTGGGTTAGGTTATATTACGTTTTTGATGTATATGAAGGCCCCACGGAGACGTAGGGGCCAGCTCGCAAGGAATATTGTCAAATAATAGCGCCGAGAGGTTAGGTTGGGTTATATAAGGTTATATTACGTTATTGATGGATATGAAGGTCTCACGGATACGTAGAGGCCAACTCGCCAGGAATGTCGTCAAACATTACCGCCGAGATGTTAGGTTGGGTTACGTTAGGTTATATTACGTTATTGATGTATATAAAGGTCCCACGGAATCATAGAGGCCAACAAGCCAGGAATGTTGTCAAATATTACAGCCGAGATGTTACGTTGGGTTATTTTAGGTTAAATTACGTTATTGATGTATATGAAGGCCTCACGGAGACGTAGAAGCCAACAAGCCAGGAATGTGGTTAAACATTACCTGCGAGACGTTACTTTGGGTTAGGTTAGGTTATATTACGTTATTGATGTATATAAAGGTCTCAGGGAAACGTAGAGGCCAACAAGCCAGGAATGTTGTCAAATATTACAGCCGAGATGTTACGTTGGGTTATTTTAGGTTAAATTACGTTATTGATGGATATGAATGTCCCACGGAGACGTAGTGGCCAACAAGACACGAATGTTGTCAAATATTACAGCCGAGATGTTGCGTTGGGTTAGGTTAGGTTATATTACATTTTTGATGTATATGAAGGACTCACGGAAACGTAGAAGCCAACAAGCCAGGAATGTGGTTAAACATTACCTGCGAGACGTTACTTTGGGTTAGGTTAGGTTATATTACGTTATTGATGTATATAAAGGTCTCAGGGAAACGTAGAGGCCAACTCGCCAGGAATGTTGTCAAACATTACCGCCGAGATGTTAGGTTGGGTTAGGTTAAGTTATATTACGCTATTGATGTATATAAAAGCCCCACGGAAACGTAGAGGCCAACTCGCCAGGAATGTTGTCAAATATTAGTGCCGAGTGGTTGGGTTGTGTTAGGTTAGGTTATATTACGTTATTGATGTATATGAAGGTCCCACGGAGACGTAGAGGGCAACTCGGCAGGAATGTTGTCAAATATTAGTACCGAGATGTTTGGTTGTGTTAGGCTAAGTTATATTACGCTATTGATGTATATAAAAGCCCCACGGAAACGTAGAGGCCAACTCGCCAGGAATGTTGTGAAATATTAGTGCCGTGAGGTTGGGTTGTGTTAGGTTAGGTTATATTACGTTATTGGTGTATAGAAAGGCCCCACGGAGACGTAGAGGCCAACTCGCCACGAATGTTGTCAAATAATAGCGCCGAAAGGTTAGGTTGGGTTAGGTTAGGTTATATTACGTTATTGATGTATATAAAAGTCCCACGGAGACGTAGAGGCCAACTCGCCAGGAATGTTGTCAAATAATAGCGCCGAGAGGTTTGGTTGGGTTATATAAGGTTATATTACGTTATTGATGGATATGAAGGCCTCACGGAGACGTAGAGGCCAACTCGCCAGGAATGTTGTCAAATATTACCGCCGAGATGTTAGGTTGTTTTAGGTTAGGTTATAATACGTTATTGATGTATATAAAGGTCTCAGGAAACGTAGAGGCCAACAAGCCAGGAATGTGGTTAAACATTACCTCCGAGACGTTACTTTGGGTTAGGTTAGGTTATATTACGTTATTGATGTATGTAAAAGCCCCACGGAAACGTAGAGGCCAACTCGCCAGGAATGTTGTCAAATATTAGTACCGAGATATTAGGTTGTGTTAGGTTAAGTTATATTACGCTATTGATGTATATAAAAGCCCCACGGAAACGTAGAGGCCAACTCGCCAGGAATGTTGTCAAATATTAGTGCCGAGTGGTTGGGTTGTGTTAGGTTAGGTTATATTACGATATTGATGTATATGAAGGTCCCACGGAGACGTAGAGGCCCACTCGGCAGGAATGTTGTCAAATATCAGTACCGAGATGTCAGGTTGTGTTAGGTTAAGTTATATTACGCTATTGATGTATATAAAAGCCCCACGGAAACGTAGAGGCCAACTCGCCAGGAATGTTGTCAAATATCAGTGCCGAGAGGTTGGGTAGTGTTAGGTTAGGTTATATTACAAAATTGATGTATATAAAGGCCCCACGGAGACGTAGAGGCCAACTCGCCAGGAATGTTGTCAAATAATAGCGCCGAAAGGTTAGGTTGGGTTAGGTTAGGTTATATTACGTTATTGATGTATATAAAAGTCCCACGGAGACGTAGAGGCCAACTCGCCAGGAATGTTGTCAAATATTACCGCCGAGATGTTAGGTTGGGTTAGGTTAGGTTATATTACGTTTTTGATGTATATGAAGGCCCCACGGAGACGTAGAGGCCAGCTCGCAAGGAATATTGTCAAATAATAGCGCCGAGAGGTTAGGTTGGGTTATATAAGGTTATATTACGTTATTGATGGATATGAAGGTCTCACGGATACGTAGAGGCCAACTCGCCAGGAATGTTGTCAAACATTACCGCCGAGATGTTAGGTTGGGTTAGGTTAGGTTATATTACGTTATTGATGTATATAAAGGTCCCACGGAATCATAGAGGCCAACAAGCCAGGAATGTTGTCAAATATTACAGCCGAGATGTTACGTTGGGTTATTTTAGTTTAAATTACGTTATTGATGTATATGAAGGCCTCACGGAGACGTAGAAGCCAACAAGCCAGGAATGTGGTTAAACATTACCTGCCAGACGTTACTTTGGGTTAGGTTAGGTTATATTACGTTATTGATGTATATAAAAGTCCCACGGAGACGTAGAGGCCAACTCGCCAGGAATGTTGTCAAATATTACCGCCGAGATGTTAGGTTGGGTTGGGTTAGGTTATATTACGTTTTTGATGTATATGAAGGCCCCACGGAGACGTA
The DNA here is from genome assembly GCA_963969225.1 of Xylocopa violacea. NCBI lineage: Eukaryota > Metazoa > Arthropoda > Insecta > Hymenoptera > Apidae > Xylocopa > Xylocopa violacea. The sequence continues at coordinate 7,296,258 of CAXAJV010000001.1, forward strand.
GGGGCCAGCTCGCAAGGAATATTGTCAAATAATAGCGCCGAGAGGTTAGGTTGGGTTATATAAGGTTATATTACGTTATTGATGGATATGAAGGTCTCACGGATACGTAGAGGCCAACTCGCCAGGAATGTCGTCAAACATTACCGCCGAGATGTTAGGTTGGGTTACGTTAGGTTATATTACGTTATTGATGTATATAAAGGTCCCACGGAATCATAGAGGCCAACAAGCCAGGAATGTTGTCAAATATTACAGCCGAGATGTTACGTTGGGTTATTTTAGGTTAAATTACGTTATTGATGTATATGAAGGCCTCACGGAGACGTAGAAGCCAACAAGCCAGGAATGTGGTTAAACATTACCTGCGAGACGTTACTTTGGGTTAGGTTAGGTTATATTACGTTATTGATGTATATAAAGGTCTCAGGGAAACGTAGAGGCCAACAAGCCAGGAATGTTGTCAAATATTACAGCCGAGATGTTACGTTGGGTTATTTTAGGTTAAATTACGTTATTGATGGATATGAATGTCCCACGGAGACGTAGTGGCCAACAAGACACGAATGTTGTCAAATATTACAGCCGAGATGTTGCGTTGGGTTAGGTTAGGTTATATTACATTTTTGATGTATATGAAGGACTCACGGAAACGTAGAAGCCAACAAGCCAGGAATGTGGTTAAACATTACCTGCGAGACGTTACTTTGGGTTAGGTTAGGTTATATTACGTTATTGATGTATATAAAGGTCTCAGGGAAACGTAGAGGCCAACTCGCCAGGAATGTTGTCAAACATTACCGCCGAGATGTTAGGTTGGGTTAGGTTATGTTATATTACGTTATTGATGTATATAAAAGCCCCACGGAAACGTAGAGGCCAACTCGCCAGGAATGTTGTCAAATATTAGTGCCGTGAGGTTGGGTTGCGTTAGGTTAGTTTATATTACGTTATTGGTGTATATAAAGGCCCCACGGAGACGTAGAGGCCAACTCGCCACGAATGTTGTCAAATAATAGCGCCGAAAGGTTAGGTTGGGTTAGGTTAGGTTATATTACGTTATTGATGTATATAAAAGCCCCACGGAGACGTAGAGGCCAACTCGCCAGGAATGTTGTCAAATAATAGCGCCGAGAGGTTTGGTTGGGTTATATAAGGTTATATTACGCTATTGATGGATATGAAGGCCTCACGGAGACATAGAGGCCAACTCGCCAGGAATGTTGTCAAATATTACCGCCGAGATGTTAGGTTGGGTTAGGTTAGGTTATAATACGTTATTGATGTATATAAAGGTCTCAGGAAACGTAGAGGCCAACAAGCCAGGAATGTGGTTAAACATTACCTCCGAGACGTTACTTTGGGTTAGGTTAGGTTATATTACGTTATTGATGTATGTAAAAGCCCCACGGGAACGTAGAGGCCAACTCGCCAGGAATGTTGTAAAATATTAGTAACGAGATGTTAGGTTGTGTTAGGTTAAGTTATATTACGCTATTGATGTATATAAAAGCCCCACGGAAACGTAGAGGCCAACTCGCCAGGAATGTTGTCAAATATTAGTGCCGAGTGGTTGGGTTGTGTTAGGTTAGGTTATATTACGTTATTGATGTATATGAAGGTCCCACGGAGACGTAGAGGCCAACTCGGCAGGAATGTTGTCAAATATCAGTACCGAGATGTTAGGTTGTGTTAGGTTAAGTTATATTACGCTATTGATGTATATAAAAGCCCCACGGAAACGTAGAGGCCAACTCGCCAGGAATGTTGTCAAATATCAGTGCCGAGAGGTTGGGTAGTGTTAGGTTAGGTTATATTACGCAATTGATGTATATAAAGGCCCCACGGAGACGTAGAGGCCAACACGCCAGGAATGTTGTCAAATAATAGCGCCGAAAGGTTAGGTTGGGCTAGGTTAGGTTATAGTACGTTATTGATGTATATAAAAGTCCCACGGAGACGTAGAGGCCAACTCGCCAGGAATGTTGTCAAATATTACCGCCGAGATGTTAGGTTGGGTTGGGTTAGGTTATATTACGTTTTTGATGTATATGAAGGCCCCACGGAGACGTAGGGGCCAGCTCGCAAGGAATATTGTCAAATAATAGCGCCGAGAGGTTAGGTTGGGTTATATAAGGTTATATTACGTTATTGATGGATATGAAGGTCTCACGGATACGTAGAGGCCAACTCGCCAGGAATGTCGTCAAACATTACCGCCGAGATGTTAGGTTGGGTTACGTTAGGTTATATTACGTTATTGATGTATATAAAGGTCCCACGGAATCATAGAGGCCAACAAGCCAGGAATGTTGTCAAATATTACAGCCGAGATGTTACGTTGGGTTATTTTAGGTTAAATTACGTTATTGATGTATATGAAGGCCTCACGGAGACGTAGAAGCCAACAAGCCAGGAATGTGGTTAAACATTACCTGCGAGACGTTACTTTGGGTTAGGTTAGGTTATATTACGTTATTGATGTATATAAAGGTCTCAGGGAAACGTAGAGGCCAACAAGCCAGGAATGTTGTCAAATATTACAGCCGAGATGTTACGTTGGGTTAGGTTAGGTTATATTACGTTTTTGATGTATATGAAGGACTCACGGAAACGTAGAAGCCAACAAGCCAGGAATGTGGTTAAACATTACCTGCGAGACGTTACTTTGGGTTAGGTTAGGTTATATTACGTTATTGATGTATATAAAGGTCTCAGGGAAACGTAGAGGCCAACTCGCCAGGAATGTTGTCAAACATTACCGCCGAGATGTTAGGTTGTGTTAGGTTAAGTTATATTACGCTATTGATGTATATAAAAGCCCCACGGAAACGTAGAGGCCAACTCGCCAGGAATGTTGTCAAATATTAGTGCCGAGTGGTTGGGTTGTGTTAGGTTAGGTTATATTACGTTATTGATGTATATGAAGGTCCCACGGAGACGTAGAGGCCAACTCGGCAGGAATGTTGTCAAATATTAGTACCGAGATGTTAGGTTGTGTTAGGCTAAGTTATATTACGCTATTGATGTATATAAAAGCCCCACGGAAACGTAGAGGCCAACTCGCCAGGAATGTTGTGAAATATTAGTGCCGTGAGGTTGGGTTGTGTTAGGTTAGGTTATATTACGTTATTGGTGTATAGAAAGGCCCCACGGAGACGTAGAGGCCAACTCGCCACGAATGTTGTCAAATAATAGCGCCGAAAGGTTAGGTTGGGTTAGGTTAGGTTATATTACGTTATTGATGTATATAAAAGTCCCACGGAGACGTAGAGGCCAACTCGCCAGGAATGTTGTCAAATAATAGCGCCGAGAGGTTTGGTTGGGTTATATAAGGTTATATTACGTTATTGATGGATATGAAGGCCTCACGGAGACGTAGAGGCCAACTCGCCAGGAATGTTGTCAAATATTACCGCCGAGATGTTAGGTTGTTTTAGGTTAGGTTATAATACGTTATTGATGTATATAAATGTCTCAGGAAACGTAGAGGCCAACAAGCCAGGAATGTGGTTAAACATTACCTCCGAGACGTTACTTTGGGTTAGGTTAGGTTATATTACGTTATTGATGTATGTAAAAGCCCCACGGAAACGTAGAGGCCAACTCGCCAGGAATGTTGTCAAATATTAGTACCGAGATATTAGGTTGTGTTAGGTTAAGTTATATTACGCTATTGATGTATATAAAAGCCCCACGGAAACGTAGAGGCCAACTCGCCAGGAATGTTGTCAAATATTAGTGCCGAGTGGTTGGGTTGTGTTAGGTTAGGTTATATTACGATATTGATGTATATGAAGGTCCCACGGAGACGTAGAGGCCCACTCGGCAGGAATGTTGTCAAATATCAGTACCGAGATGTCAGGTTGTGTTAGGTTAAGTTATATTACGCTATTGATGTATATAAAAGCCCCACGGAAACGTAGAGGCCAACTCGCCAGGAATGTTGTCAAATATCAGTGCCGAGAGGTTGGGTAGTGTTAGGTTAGGTTATATTACAAAATTGATGTATATAAAGGCCCCACGGAGACGTAGAGGCCAACTCGCCAGGAATGTTGTCAAATAATAGCGCCGAAAGGTTAGGTTGGGTTAGGTTAGGTTATATTACGTTATTGATGTATATAAAAGTCCCACGGAGACGTAGAGGCCAACTCGCCAGGAATGTTGTCAAATATTACCGCCGAGATGTTAGGTTGGGTTAGGTTAGGTTATATTACGTTTTTGATGTATATGAAGGCCCCACGGAGACGCAGAGGCCAGCTCGCAAGGAATATTGTCAAATAATAGCGCCGAGAGGTTAGGTTGGGTTATATAAGGTTATATTACGTTATTGATGGATATGAAGGTCTCACGGATACGTAGAGGCCAACTCGCCAGGAATGTTGTCAAACATTACCGCCGAGATGTTAGGTTGGGTTAGGTTAGGTTATATTACGTTATTGATGTATATAAAGGTCCCACGGAATCATAGAGGCCAACAAGCCAGGAATGTTGTCAAATATTACAGCCGAGATGTTACGTTGGGTTATTTTAGTTTAAATTACGTTATTGATGTATATGAAGGCCTCACGGAGACGTAGAAGCCAACAAGCCAGGAATGTGGTTAAACATTACCTGCCAGACGTTACTTTGGGTTAGGTTAGGTTATATTACGTTATTGATGTATATAAAAGTCCCACGGAGACGTAGAGGCCAACTCGCCAGGAATGTTGTCAAATATTACCGCCGAGATGTTAGGTTGGGTTGGGTTAGGTTATATTACGTTTTTGATGTATATGAAGGCCCCACGGAGACGTAGGGGCCAGCTCGCAAGGAATATTGTCAAATAATAGCGCCGAGAGGTTAGGTTGGGTTATATAAGGTTATATTACGTTATTGATGGATATGAAGGTCTCACGGATACGTAGAGGCCAACTCGCCAGGAATGTCGTCAAACATTACCGCCGAGATGTTAGGTTGGGTTACGTTAGGTTATATTACGTTATTGATGTATATAAAGGTCCCACGGAATCATAGAGGCCAACAAGCCAGGAATGTTGTCAAATATTACAGCCGAGATGTTACGTTGGGTTATTTTAGGTTAAATTACGTTATTGATGTATATGAAGGCCTCACGGAGACGTAGAAGCCAACAAGCCAGGAATGTGGTTAAACATTACCTGCGAGACGTTACTTTGGGTTAGGTTAGGTTATATTACGTTATTGATGTATATAAAGGTCTCAGGGAAACGTAGAGGCCAACAAGCCAGGAATGTTGTCAAATATTACAGCCGAGATGTTACGTTGGGTTATTTTAGGTTAAATTACGTTATTGATGGATATGAATGTCCCACGGAGACGTAGTGGCCAACAAGACACGAATGTTGTCAAATATTACAGCCGAGATGTTGCGTTGGGTTAGGTTAGGTTATATTACATTTTTGATGTATATGAAGGACTCACGGAAACGTAGAAGCCAACAAGCCAGGAATGTGGTTAAACATTACCTGCGAGACGTTACTTTGGGTTAGGTTAGGTTATATTACGTTATTGATGTATATAAAGGTCTCAGGGAAACGTAGAGGCCAACTCGCCAGGAATGTTGTCAAACATTACCGCCGAGATGTTAGGTTGGGTTAGGTTAAGTTATATTACGCTATTGATGTATATAAAAGCCCCACGGAAACGTAGAGGCCAACTCGCCAGGAATGTTGTCAAATATTAGTGCCGAGTGGTTGGGTTGTGTTAGGTTAGGTTATATTACGTTATTGATGTATATGAAGGTCCCACGGAGACGTAGAGGCCAACTCGGCAGGAATGTTGTCAAATATTAGTACCGAGATGTTTGGTTGTGTTAGGCTAAGTTATATTACGCTATTGATGTATATAAAAGCCCCACGGAAACGTAGAGGCCAACTCGCCAGGAATGTTGTGAAATATTAGTGCCGTGAGGTTGGGTTGTGTTAGGTTAGGTTATATTACGTTATTGGTGTATAGAAAGGCCCCACGGAGACGTAGAGGCCAACTCGCCACGAATGTTGTCAAATAATAGCGCCGAAAGGTTAGGTTGGGTTAGGTTAGGTTATATTACGTTATTGATGTATATAAAAGTCCCACGGAGACGTAGAGGCCAACTCGCCAGGAATGTTGTCAAATAATAGCGCCGAGAGGTTTGGTTGGGTTATATAAGGTTATATTACGTTATTGATGGATATGAAGGCCTCACGGAGACGTAGAGGCCAACTCGCCAGGAATGTTGTCAAATATTACCGCCGAGATGTTAGGTTGGGTTGGGTTAGGTTATATTACGTTTTTGATGTATATGAAGGCCCCACGGAGACGTAGGGGCCAGCTCGCAAGGAATATTGTCAAATAATAGCGCCGAGAGGTTAGGTTGGGTTATATAAGGTTATATTACGTTATTGATGGATATGAAGGTCTCACGGATACGTAGAGGCCAACTCGCCAGGAATGTCGTCAAACATTACCGCCGAGATGTTAGGTTGGGTTACGTTAGGTTATATTACGTTATTGATGTATATAAAGGTCCCACGGAATCATAGAGGCCAACAAGCCAGGAATGTTGTCAAATATTACAGCCGAGATGTTACGTTGGGTTATTTTAGGTTAAATTACGTTATTGATGTATATGAAGGCCTCACGGAGACGTAGAAGCCAACAAGCCAGGAATGTGGTTAAACATTACCTGCGAGACGTTACTTTGGGTTAGGTTAGGTTATATTACGTTATTGATGTATATAAAGGTCTCAGGGAAACGTAGAGGCCAACAAGCCAGGAATGTTGTCAAATATTACAGCCGAGATGTTACGTTGGGTTATTTTAGGTTAAATTACGTTATTGATGGATATGAATGTCCCACGGAGACGTAGTGGCCAACAAGACACGAATGTTGTCAAATATTACAGCCGAGATGTTGCGTTGGGTTAGGTTAGGTTATATTACATTTTTGATGTATATGAAGGACTCACGGAAACGTAGAAGCCAACAAGCCAGGAATGTGGTTAAACATTACCTGCGAGACGTTACTTTGGGTTAGGTTAGGTTATATTACGTTATTGATGTATATAAAGGTCTCAGGGAAACGTAGAAGCCAACTCGCCAGGAATGTTGTCAAACATTACCGCCGAGATGTTAGGTTGGGTTAGGTTAAGTTATATTACGCTATTGATGTATATAAAAGCCCCACGGAAACGTAGAGGCCAACTCGCCAGGAATGTTGTCAAATATTAGTGCCGAGTGGTTGGGTTGTGTTAGGTTAGGTTATATTACGTTATTGATGTATATGAAGGTCCCACGGAGACGTAGAGGCCAACTCGGCAGGAATGTTGTCAAATATTAGTACCGAGATGTTTGGTTGTGTTAGGCTAAGTTATATTACGCTATTGATGTATATAAAAGCCCCACGGAAACGTAGAGGCCAACTCGCCAGGAATGTTGTGAAATATTAGTGCCGTGATGTTGGGTTGTGTTAGGTTAGGTTATATTACGTTATTGGTGTATAGAAAGGCCCCACGGAGACGTAGAGGCCAACTCGCCACGAATGTTGTCAAATAATAGCGCCGAAAGGTTAGGTTGGGTTAGGTTAGGTTATATTACGTTATTGATGTATATAAAAGTCCCACGGAGACGTAGAGGCCAACTCGCCAGGAATGTTGTCAAATAATAGCGCCGAGAGGTTTGGTTGGGTTATATAAGGTTATATTACGTTATTGATGGATATGAAGGCCTCACGGAGACGTAGAGGCCAACTCGCCAGGAATGTTGTCAAATATTACCGCCGAGATGTTAGGTTGTTTTAGGTTAGGTTATAATACGTTATTGATGTATATAAAGGTCTCAGGAAACGTAGAGGCCAACAAGCCAGGAATGTGGTTAAACATTACCTCCGAGACGTTACTTTGGGTTAGGTTAGGTTATATTACGTTATTGATGTATGTAAAAGCCCCACGGAAACGTAGAGGCCAACTCGCCAGGAATGTTGTCAAATATTAGTACCGAGATATTAGGTTGTGTTAGGTTAAGTTATATTACGCTATTGATGTATATAAAAGCCCCACGGAAACGTAGAGGCCAACTCGCCAGGAATGTTGTCAAATATTAGTGCCGAGTGGTTGGGTTGTGTTAGGTTAGGTTATATTACGATATTGATGTATATGAAGGTCCCACGGAGACGTAGAGGCCCACTCGGCAGGAATGTTGTCAAATATCAGTACCGAGATGTCAGGTTGTGTTAGGTTAAGTTATATTACGCTATTGATGTATATAAAAGCCCCACGGAAACGTAGAGGCCAACTCGCCAGGAATGTTGTCAAATATCAGTGCCGAGAGGTTGGGTAGTGTTAGGTTAGGTTATATTACAAAATTGATGTATATAAAGGCCCCACGGAGACGTAGAGGCCAACTCGCCAGGAATGTTGTCAAATAATAGCGCCGAAAGGTTAGGTTGGGTTAGGTTAGGTTATATTACGTTATTGATGTATATAAAAGTCCCACGGAGACGTAGAGGCCAACTCGCCAGGAATGTTGTGAAATATTACCGCCGAGATGTTAGGTTGGGTTAGGTTAGGTTATATTACGTTTTTGATGTATATGAAGGCCCCACGGAGACGTAGAGGCCAGCTCGCAAGGAATATTGTCAAATAATAGCGCCGAGAGGTTAGGTTGGGTTATATAAGGTTATATTACGTTATTGATGGATATGAAGGTCTCACGGATACGTAGAGGCCAACTCGCCAGGAATGTTGTCAAACATTACCGCCGAGATGTTAGGTTGGGTTAGGTTAGGTTATATTACGTTATTGATGTATATAAAAGTCCCACGGAGACGTAGAGGCCAACTCGCCAGGAATGTTGTCAAATATTACCGCCGAGATGTTAGGTTGGGTTGGGTTAGGTTATATTACGTTTTTGATGTATATGAAGGCCCCACGGAGACGTAGGGGCCAGCTCGCAAGGAATATTGTCAAATAATAGCGCCGAGAGGTTAGGTTGGGTTATATAAGGTTATATTACGTTATTGATGGATATGAAGGTCTCACGGATACGTAGAGGCCAACTCGCCAGGAATGTCGTCAAACATTACCGCCGAGATGTTAGGTTGGGTTACGTTAGGTTATATTACGTTATTGATGTATATAAAGGTCCCACGGAATCATAGAGGCCAACAAGCCAGGAATGTTGTCAAATATTACAGCCGAGATGTTACGTTGGGTTATTTTAGGTTAAATTACGTTATTGATGTATATGAAGGCCTCACGGAGACGTAGAAGCCAACAAGCCAGGAATGTGGTTAAACATTACCTGCGAGACGTTACTTTGGGTTAGGTTAGGTTATATTACGTTATTGATGTATATAAAGGTCTCAGGGAAACGTAGAGGCCAACAAGCCAGGAATGTTGTCAAATATTACAGCCGAGATGTTACGTTGGGTTATTTTAGGTTAAATTACGTTATTGATGGATATGAATGTCCCACGGAGACGTAGTGGCCAACAAGACACGAAGGTTGTCAAATATTACAGCCGAGATGTTGCGTTGGGTTAGGTTAGGTTATATTACATTTTTGATGTATATGAAGGACTCACGGAAACGTAGAAGCCAACAAGCCAGGAATGTGGTTAAACATTACCTGCGAGACGTTACTTTGGGTTAGGTTAGGTTATATTACGTTATTGATGTATATAAAGGTCTCAGGGAAACGTAGAGGCCAACTCGCCAGGAATGTTGTCAAACATTACCGCCGAGATGTTAGGTTGGGTTAGGTTATGTTATATTACGTTATTGATGTATATAAAAGCCCCACGGAAACGTAGAGGCCAACTCGCCAGGAATGTTGTCAAATATTAGTGCCGTGAGGTTGGGTTGCGTTAGGTTAGTTTATATTACGTTATTGGTGTATATAAAGGCCCCACGGAGACGTAGAGGCCAACTCGCCACGAATGTTGTCAAATAATAGCGCCGAAAGGTTAGGTTGGGTTAGGTTAGGTTATATTACGTTATTGATGTATATAAAAGCCCCACGGAGACGTAGAGGCCAACTCGCCAGGAATGTTGTCAAATAATAGCGCCGAGAGGTTTGGTTGGGTTATATAAGGTTATATTACGCTATTGATGGATATGAAGGCCTCACGGAGACATAGAGGCCAACTCGCCAGGAATGTTGTCAAATATTACCGCCGAGATGTTAGGTTGGGTTAGGTTAGGTTATAATACGTTATTGATGTATATAAAGGTCTCAGGAAACGTAGAGGCCAACAAGCCAGGAATGTGGTTAAACATTACCTCCGAGACGTTACTTTGGGTTAGGTTAGGTTATATTACGTTATTGATGTATGTAAAAGCCCCACGGGAACGTAGAGGCCAACTCGCCAGGAATGTTGTAAAATATTAGTAACGAGATGTTAGGTTGTGTTAGGTTAAGTTATATTACGCTATTGATGTATATAAAAGCCCCACGGAAACGTAGAGGCCAACTCGCCAGGAATGTTGTCAAATATTAGTGCCGAGTGGTTGGGTTGTGTTAGGTTAGGTTATATTACGTTATTGATGTATATGAAGGTCCCACGGAGACGTAGAGGCCAACTCGGCAGGAATGTTGTCAAATATCAGTACCGAGATGTTAGGTTGTGTTAGGTTAAGTTATATTACGCTATTGATGTATATAAAAGCCCCACGGAAACGTGGAGGCCAACTCGCCAGGAATGTTGTCAAATATCAGTGCCGAGAGGTTGGGTAGTGTTAGGTTAGGTTATATTACGCAATTGATGTATATAAAGGCCCCACGGAGACGTAGAGGCCAACACGCCAGGAATGTTGTCAAATAATAGCGCCGAAAGGTTAGGTTGGGTTAGGTTAGGTTATAGTACGTTATTGATGTATATAAAAGTCCCACGGAGACGTAGAGGCCAACTCGCCAGGAATGTTGTCAAATATTACCGCCGAGATGTTAGGTTGGGTTGGGTTAGGTTATATTACGTTTTTGATGTATATGAAGGCCCCACGGAGACGTAGGGGCCAGCTCGCAAGGAATATTGTCAAATAATAGCGCCGAGAGGTTAGGTTGGGTTATATAAGGTTATATTACGTTATTGATGGATATGAAGGTCTCACGGATACGTAGAGGCCAACTCGCCAGGAATGTCGTCAAACATTACCGCCGAGATGTTAGGTTGGGTTACGTTAGGTTATATTACGTTATTGATGTATATAAAGGTCCCACGGAATCATAGAGGCCAACAAGCCAGGAATGTTGTCAAATATTACAGCCGAGATGTTACGTTGGGTTATTTTAGGTTAAATTACGTTATTGATGTATATGAAGGCCTCACGGAGACGTAGAAGCCAACAAGCCAGGAATGTGGTTAAACATTACCTGCGAGACGTTACTTTGGGTTAGGTTAGGTTATATTACGTTATTGATGTATATAAAGGTCTCAGGGAAACGTAGAGGCCAACAAGCCAGGAATGTTGTCAAATATTACAGCCGAGATGTTACGTTGGGTTAGGTTAGGTTATATTACGTTTTTGATGTATATGAAGGACTCACGGAAACGTAGAAGCCAACAAGCCAGGAATGTGGTTAAACATTACCTGCGAGACGTTACTTAGGGTTAGGTTAGGTTATATTACGTTATTGATGTATATAAAGGTCTCAGGGAAACGTAGAGGCCAACTCGCCAGGAATGTTGTCAAACATTACCGCCGAGATGTTAGGTTGTGTTAGGTTAAGTTATATTACGCTATTGATGTATATAAAAGCCCCACGGAAACGTAGAGGCCAACTCGCCAGGAATGTTGTCAAATATTAGTGCCGAGTGGTTGGGTTGTGTTAGGTTAGGTTATATTACGTTATTGATGTATATGAAGGTCCCACGGAGACGTAGAGGCCAACTCGGCAGGAATGTTGTCAAATATTAGTACCGAGATGTTAGGTTGTGTTAGGCTAAGTTATATTACGCTATTGATGTATATAAAAGCCCCACGGAAACGTAGAGGCCAACTCGCCAGGAATGTTGTGAAATATTAGTGCCGTGAGGTTGGGTTGTGTTAGGTTAGGTTATATTACGTTATTGGTGTATAGAAAGGCCCCACGGAGACGTAGAGGCCAACTCGCCACGAATGTTGTCAAATAATAGCGCCGAAAGGTTAGGTTGGGTTAGGTTAGGTTATATTACGTTATTGATGTATATAAAAGTCCCACGGAGACGTAGAGGCCAACTCGCCAGGAATGTTGTCAAATAATAGCGCCGAGAGGTTTGGTTGGGTTATATAAGGTTATATTACGTTATTGATGGATATGAAGGCCTCACGGAGACGTAGAGGCCAACTCGCCAGGAATGTTGTCAAATATTAGTGCCGAGTGGTTGGGTTGTGTTAGGTTAGGTTATATTACGATATTGATGTATATGAAGGTCCCACGGAGACGTAGAGGCCCACTCGGCAGGAATGTTGTCAAATATCAGTACCGAGATGTCAGGTTGTGTTAGGTTAAGTTATATTACGCTATTGATGTATATAAAAGCCCCACGGAAACGTAGAGGCCAACTCGCCAGGAATGTTGTCAAATATCAGTGCCGAGAGGTTGGGTAGTGTTAGGTTAGGTTATATTACAAAATTGATGTATATAAAGGCCCCACGGAGACGTAGAGGCCAACTCGCCAGGAATGTTGTCAAATAATAGCGCCGAAAGGTTAGGTTGGGTTAGGTTAGGTTATATTACGTTATTGATGTATATAAAAGTCCCACGGAGACGTAGAGGCCAACTCGCCAGGAATGTTGTCAAATATTACCGCCGAGATGTTAGGTTGGGTTAGGTTAGGTTATATTACGTTTTTGATGTATATGAAGGCCCCACGGAGACGTAGAGGCCAGCTCGCAAGGAATATTGTCAAATAATAGCGCCGAGAGGTTAGGTTGGGTTATATAAGGTTATATTACGTTATTGATGGATATGAAGGTCTCACGGATACGTAGAGGCCAACTCGCCAGGAATGTTGTCAAACATTACCGCCGAGAGGTTAGGTTGGGTTAGGTTAGGTTATATTACGTTATTGATGTATATAAAGGTCCCACGGAATCATAGAGGCCAACAAGCCAGGAATGTTGTCAAATATTACAGCCGAGATGTTACGTTGGGTTATTTTAGTTTAAATTACGTTATTGATGTATATGAAGGCCTCACGGAGACGTAGAAGCCAACAAGCCAGGAATGTGGTTAAACATTACCTGCCAGACGTTACTTTGGGTTAGGTTAGGTTATATTACGTTATTGATGTATATAAAAGTCCCACGGAGACGTAGAGGCCAACTCGCCAGGAATGTTGTCAAATATTACCGCCGAGATGTTAGGTTGGGTTGGGTTAGGTTATATTACGTTTTTGATGTATATGAAGGCCCCACGGAGACGTAGGGGCCAGCTCGCAAGGAATATTGTCAAATAATAGCGCCGAGAGGTTAGGTTGGGTTATATAAGGTTATATTACGTTATTGATGGATATGAAGGTCTCACGGATACGTAGAGGCCAACTCGCCAGGAATGTCGTCAAACATTACCGCCGAGATGTTAGGTTGGGTTACGTTAGGTTATATTACGTTATTGATGTATATAAAGGTCCCACGGAATCATAGAGGCCAACAAGCCAGGAATGTTGTCAAATATTACAGCCGAGATGTTACGTTGGGTTATTTTAGGTTAAATTACGTTATTGATGTATATGAAGGCCTCACGGAGACGTAGAAGCCAACAAGCCAGGAATGTGGTTAAACATTACCTGCGAGACGTTACTTTGGGTTAGGTTAGGTTATATTACGTTATTGATGTATATAAAGGTCTCAGGGAAACGTAGAGGCCAACAAGCCAGGAATGTTGTCAAATATTACAGCCGAGATGTTACGTTGGGTTATTTTAGGTTAAATTACGTTATTGATGGATATGAATGTCCCACGGAGACGTAGTGGCCAACAAGACACGAATGTTGTCAAATATTACAGCCGAGATGTTGCGTTGGGTTAGGTTAGGTTATATTACATTTTTGATGTATATGAAGGACTCACGGAAACGTAGAAGCCAACAAGCCAGGAATGTGGTTAAACATTACCTGCGAGACGTTACTTTGGGTTAGGTTAGGTTATATTACGTTATTGATGTATATAAAGGTCTCAGGGAAACGTAGAGGCCAACTCGCCAGGAATGTTGTCAAACATTACCGCCGAGATGTTAGGTTGGGTTAGGTTATGTTATATTACGTTATTGATGTATATAAAAGCCCCACGGAAACGTAGAGGCCAACTCGCCAGGAATGTTGTCAAATATTAGTGCCGTGAGGTTGGGTTGCGTTAGGTTAGTTTATATTACGTTATTGGTGTATATAAAGGCCCCACGGAGACGTAGAGGCCAACTCGCCACGAATGTTGTCAAATAATAGCGCCGAAAGGTTAGGTTGGGTTAGGTTAGGTTATATTACGTTATTGATGTATATAAAAGCCCCACGGAGACGTAGAGGCCAACTCGCCAGGAATGTTGTCAAATAATAGCGCCGAGAGGTTTGGTTGGGTTATATAAGGTTATATTACGCTATTGATGGATATGAAGGCCTCGCGGAGACATAGAGGCCAACTCGCCAGGAATGTTGTCAAATATTACCGCCGAGATGTTAGGTTGGGTTAGGTTAGGTTATAATACGTTATTGATGTATATAAAGGTCTCAGGAAACGTAGAGGCCAACAAGCCAGGAATGTGGTTAAACATTACCTCCGAGACGTTACTTTGGGTTAGGTTAGGTTTTATTACGTTATTGATGTATGTAAAAGCCCCACGGGAACGTAGAGGCCAACTCGCCAGGAATGTTGTAAAATATTAGTAACGAGATGTTAGGTTGTGTTAGGTTAAGTTATATTACGCTATTGATGTATATAAAAGCCCCACGGAAACGTAGAGGCCAACTCGCCAGGAATGTTGTCAAATATTAGTGCCGAGTGGTTGGGTTGTGTTAGGTTAGGTTATATTACGTTATTGATGTATATGAAGGTCCTACGGAGACGTAGAGGCCAACTCGGCAGGAATGTTGTCAAATATCAGTACCGAGATGTTAGGTTGTGTTAGGTTAAGTTATATTACGCTATTGATGTATATAAAAGCCCCACGGAAACGTAGAGGCCAACTCGCCAGGAATGTTGTCAAATATCAGTGCCGAGAGGTTGGGTAGTGTTAGGTTAGGTTATATTACGCAATTGATGTATATAAAGGCCCCACGGAGACGTAGAGGCCAACACGCCAGGAATGTTGTCAAATAATAGCGCCGAAAGGTTAGGTTGGGTTAGGTTAGGTTATAGTACGTTATTGATGTATATAAAAGTCCCACGGAGACGTAGAGGCCAACTCGCCAGGAATGTTGTCAAATATTACCGCCGAGATGTTAGGTTGGGTTGGGTTAGGTTATATTACGTTTTTGATGTATATGAAGGCCCCACGGAGACGTAGGGGCCAGCTCGCAAGGAATATTGTCAAATAATAGCGCCGAGAGGTTAGGTTGGGTTATATAAGGTTATATTACGTTATTGATGGATATGAAGGTCTCACGGATACGTAGAGGCCAACTCGCCAGGAATGTCGTCAAACATTACCGCCGAGATGTTAGGTTGGGTTACGTTAGGTTATATTACGTTATTGATGTATATAAAGGTCCCACGGAATCATAGAGGCCAACAAGCCAGGAATGTTGTCAAATATTACAGCCGAGATGTTACGTTGGGTTATTTTAGGTTAAATTACGTTATTGATGTATATGAAGGCCTCACGGAGACGTAGAAGCCAACAAGCCAGGAATGTGGTTAAACATTACCTGCGAGACGTTACTTTGGGTTAGGTTAGGTTATATTACGTTATTGATGTATATAAAGGTCTCAGGGAAACGTAGTGGCCAACAAGCCAGGAATGTTGTCAAATATTACAGCCGAGATGTTACGTTGGGTTAGGTTAGGTTATATTACGTTTTTGATGTATATGAAGGACTCACGGAAACGTAGAAGCCAACAAGCCAGGAATGTGGTTAAACATTACCTGCGAGACGTTACTTTGGGTTAGGTTAGGTTATATTACGTTATTGATGTATATAAAGGTCTCAGGGAAACGTAGAGGCCAACTCGCCAGGAATGTTGTCAAACATTACCGCCGAGATGTTAGGTTGTGTTAGGTTAAGTTATATTACGCTATTGATGTATATAAAAGCCCCACGGAAACGTAGAGGCCAACTCGCCAGGAATGTTGTCAAATATTAGTGCCGAGATGTTAGGTTGTGTTAGGTTAAGTTATATTACGCTATTGATGTATATAAAAGCCCCACGGAAACGTAGAGGCCAACTCGGCAGGAATGTTGTCAAATATTAGTACCGAGATGTTAGGTTGTGTTAGGCTAAGTTATATTACGCTATTGATGTATATAAAAGCCCCACGGAAACGTAGAGGCCAACTCGCCAGGAATGTTGTGAAATATTAGTGCCGTGAGGTTGGGTTGTGTTAGGTTAGGTTATATTACGTTATTGGTGTATAGAAAGGCCCCACGGAGACGTAGAGGCCAACTCGCCACGAATGTTGTCAAATAATAGCGCCGAAAGGTTAGGTTGGGTTAGGTTAGGTTATATTACGTTATTGATGTATATAAAAGTCCCACGGAGACGTAGAGGCCAACTCGCCAGGAATGTTGTCAAATAATAGCGCCGAGAGGTTTGGTTGGGTTATATAAGGTTATATTACGTTATTGATGGATATGAAGGCCTCACGGAGACGTAGAGGCCAACTCGCCAGGAATGTTGTCAAATATTACCGCCGAGATGTTAGGTTGTTTTAGGTTAGGTTATAATACGTTATTGATGTATATAAAGGTCTCAGGAAACGTAGAGGCCAACAAGCCAGGAATGTGGTTAAACATTACCTCCGAGACGTTACTTTGGGTTAGGTTAGGTTATATTACGTTATTGATGTATGTAAAAGCCCCACGGAAACGTAGAGGCCAACTCGCCAGGAATGTTGTCAAATATTAGTACCGAGATATTAGGTTGTGTTAGGTTAAGTTATATTACGCTATTGATGTATATAAAAGCCCCACGGAAACGTAGAGGCCAACTCGCCAGGAATGTTGTCAAATATTAGTGCCGAGTGGTTGGGTTGTGTTAGGTTAGGTTATATTACGATATTGATGTATATGAAGGTCCCACGGAGACGTAGAGGCCCACTCGGCAGGAATGTTGTCAAATATCAGTACCGAGATGTCAGGTTGTGTTAGGTTAAGTTATATTACGCTATTGATGTATATAAAAGCCCCACGGAAACGTAGAGGCCAACTCGCCAGGAATGTTGTCAAATATCAGTGCCGAGAGGTTGGGTAGTGTTAGGTTAGGTTATATTACAAAATTGATGTATATAAAGGCCCCACGGAGACGTAGAGGCCAACTCGCCAGGAATGTTGTCAAATAATAGCGCCGAAAGGTTAGGTTGGGTTAGGTTAGGTTATATTACGTTATTGATGTATATAAAAGTCCCACGGAGACGTAGAGGCCAACTCGCCAGGAATGTTGTCAAATATTACCGCCGAGATGTTAGGTTGGGTTAGGTTAGGTTATATTACGTTATTGATGTATATAAAGGTCCCACGGAATCATAGAGGCCAACAAGCCAGGAATGTTGTCAAATATTACAGCCGAGATGTTACGTTGGGTTATTTTAGTTTAAATTACGTTATTGATGTATATGAAGGCCTCACGGAGACGTAGAAGCCAACAAGCCAGGAATGTGGTTAAACATTACCTGCCAGACGTTACTTTGGGTTAGGTTAGGTTATATTACGTTATTGATGTATATAAAAGTCCCACGGAGACGTAGAGGCCAACTCGCCAGGAATGTTGTCAAATATTACCGCCGAGATGTTAGGTTGGGTTGGGTTAGGTTATATTACGTTTTTGATGTATATGAAGGCCCCACGGAGACGTAGGGGCCAGCTCGCAAGGAATATTGTCAAATAATAGCGCCGAGAGGTTAGGTTGGGTTATATAAGGTTATATTACGTTATTGATGGATATGAAGGTCTCACGGATACGTAGAGGCCAACTCGCCAGGAATGTCGTCAAACATTACCGCCGAGATGTTAGGTTGGGTTACGTTAGGTTATATTACGTTATTGATGTATATAAAGGTCCCACGGAATCATAGAGGCCAACAAGCCAGGAATGTTGTCAAATATTACAGCCGAGATGTTACGTTGGGTTATTTTAGGTTAAATTACGTTATTGATGTATATGAAGGCCTCACGGAGACGTAGAAGCCAACAAGCCAGGAATGTGGTTAAACATTACCTGCGAGACGTTACTTTGGGTTAGGTTAGGTTATATTACGTTATTGATGTATATAAAGGTCTCAGGGAAACGTAGAGGCCAACAAGCCAGGAATGTTGTCAAATATTACAGCCGAGATGTTACGTTGGGTTATTTTAGGTTAAATTACGTTATTGATGGATATGAATGTCCCACGGAGACGTAGTGGCCAACAAGACACGAATGTTGTCAAATATTACAGCCGAGATGTTGCGTTGGGTTAGGTTAGGTTATATTACATTTTTGATGTATATGAAGGACTCACGGAAACGTAGAAGCCAACAAGCCAGGAATGTGGTTAAACATTACCTGCGAGACGTTACTTTGGGTTAGGTTAGGTTATATTACGTTATTGATGTATATAAAGGTCTCAGGGAAACGTAGAGGCCAACTCGCCAGGAATGTTGTCAAACATTACCGCCGAGATGTTAGGTTGGGTTAGGTTATGTTATATTACGTTATTGATGTATATAAAAGCCCCACGGAAACGTAGAGGCCAACTCGCCAGGAATGTTGTCAAATATTAGTGCCGTGAGGTTGGGTTGCGTTAGGTTAGTTTATATTACGTTATTGGTGTATATAAAGGCCCCACGGAGACGTAGAGGCCAACTCGCCACGAATGTTGTCAAATAATAGCGCCGAAAGGTTAGGTTGGGTTAGGTTAGGTTATATTACGTTATTGATGTATATAAAAGCCCCACGGAGACGTAGAGGCCAACTCGCCAGGAATGTTGTCAAATAATAGCGCCGAGAGGTTTGGTTGGGTTATATAAGGTTATATTACGCTATTGATGGATATGAAGGCCTCACGGAGACATAGAGGCCAACTCGCCAGGAATGTTTTCAAATATTACCGCCGAGATGTTAGGTTGGGTTAGGTTAGGTTATAATACGTTATTGATGTATATAAAGGTCTCAGGAAACGTAGAGGCCAACAAGCCAGGAATGTGGTTAAACATTACCTCCGAGACGTTACTTTGAGTTAGGTTAGGTTATATTACGTTATTGATGTATGTAAAAGCCCCACGGGAACGTAGAGGCCAACTCGCCAGGAATGTTGTAAAATATTAGTAACGAGATGTTAGGTTGTGTTAGGTTAAGTTATATTACGCTATTGATGTATATAAAAGCCCCACGGAAACGTAGAGGCCAACTCGCCAGGAATGTTGTCAAATATTAGTGCCGAGTGGTTGGGTTGTGTTAGGTTAGGTTATATTACGTTATTGATGTATATGAAGGTCCCACGGAGACGTAGAGGCCAACTCGGCAGGAATGTTGTCAAATATTAGTACCGAGATGTTAGGTTGTGTTAGGCTAAGTTATATTACGCTATTGATGTATATAAAAGCCCCACGGAAACGTAGAGGCCAACTCGCCAGGAATGTTGTGAAATATTAGTGCCGTGAGGTTGGGTTGTGTTAGGTTAGGTTATATTACGTTATTGGTGTATAGAAAGGCCCCACGGAGACGTAGAGGCCAACTCGCCACGAATGTTGTCAAATAATAGCGCCGAAAGGTTAGGTTGGGTTAGGTTAGGTTATATTACGTTATTGATGTATATAAAAGTCCCACGGAGACGTAGAGGCCAACTCGCCAGGAATGTTGTCAAATAATAGCGCCGAGAGGTTTGGTTGGGTTATATAAGGTTATATTACGTTATTGATGGATATGAAGGCCTCACGGAGACGTAGAGGCCAACTCGCCAGGAATGTTGTCAAATATTACCGCCGAGATGATAGGTTGTTTTATGTTAGGTTATAATACGTTATTGATGTATATAAAGGTCTCAGGAAACGTAGAGGCCAACAAGCCAGGAATGTGGTTAAACATTACCTCCGAGACGTTACTTTGGGTTAGGTTAGGTTATATTACGTTATTGATGTTTGTAAAAGCCCCACGGAAACGTAGAGGCCAACTCGCCAGGAATGTTGTCAAATATTAGTGCCGAGAAGTTGGGTTGTGTTAGGTTAGGTTATATTACGTTATTGGTGTATATAAAGGCCCCACGGAGACTTAGAGGCCAACTCGCCAGGAATGTTGTCAAATAATAGCGCCGAAAGGTTAGGTTGGGTTAGGTTATGTTATATTACTTTATTGATGGATATGAAGGCCTCACGGAGACGTAGAGGACAACTCGCCAGGAATGTTGTCAAATATTACTGCCGAGATGTTAGGTTGGGTTAGGTTAGGTTATATTACGTTATTGATGTATATAAAGGTCCCACGGAAACATAGAAGCCAACAAGCCAGGAATGTTGTCAAATATTACAGCCGAGATGTTACGTTGGGTTATTTTAGGTTAAATTACGTTATTGATGGATATGAATGTCCCACGGAGACGTAGAGGCCAACAAGACAGGAATGTTGTCAAATATTACAGCCGAGATGTTACGTTGGGTTAGGTTAGGTTATATTACGTTTTTGATGTATATGAAGGACTCACGGAAACGTAGAAGCCAACAAGCCAGGAATGTGGTTAAACATTACCTGCGAGACGTTACTTTGTGTTAGGTTAAGTTATATTACGCTATTGATATATATAAAGGCCCCACGGAAACGTAGAGGCCAACTCGCCAGGAATGTTGTCAAATATTAGTGCCGAGTGGTTGGGTTGTGTTAGGTTAGGTTATATTACGTTATTGATGTATATGAAGGTCCCACGGTGACGTAGAGGCCAACTCGGCAGGAATGTTGTCAAATATTAGTACCGAGATGTTAGGTTGTGTTAGGTTAGGTTATATTACGTTATTGATGGATATGAAGGTCTCACGGAGAGGTAGCGGCCAACTCGCCAGGAATGTTGTCAAACATTACCGCCGAGATGTTAGGTTAGGTTAGGTTAGGTTATATTACGTTATTGATGTATATAAAGGTCCCACGGAAACATAGAGGCCAACAAGCCAGGAATGTTGTCAAATATTACAGCCGAGATGTTACGTTGGGTTATTTTAGGTTAAATTACGTTATTGATGGATATGAATGTCCCACGGAGACCTAGAGGCCAACAAGCCAGGAATGTTGTCAAATATTACAGCCGAGATGTTACGTTGGGTTATTTTAGGTTAAATTACGTTATTGATGGATATGAATGTCCCACGGAGACCTAGAGGCCAACAAGCCAGGAATGTTGTCAAATATTACCGCCGAGATGTTCGGTTGGTTTAGGTTAGGTTATATTATGTTTTTGATGTATATGAAGGCCCCACGGAAACATAGAGGCCAACAAGCCAGGAATGTTGTCAAATATTACAGCCGAGATATTACGTTGGGTTATTTTAGGTTAAATTACGTTATTGATGGATATGAATGTCCCACGGAGACGTAGAGGCCAACAAGCCAGGAATGTTGTCAAATATTAGTGCCGAGAGGTTGGGTTGTGTTAGGTTAGGTTATATTACGTTATTGATGTATATAAAGGCCCCACGGAGACGTAGAGTCCAACTCGCCACGAATGTTGTCAAATATTACCACCGAAAGGTTAGGTTGGGTTAGGTTAGGTTATATTACGTTATTGATGTATATGAAAGTCCCACGGAGACGTAGAGGCCAACTCGCCAGGAATGTTGTCAAATAATAGCGCCGAGAGGTTAGGTTGGGTTATATAAGGTTATATTACGTTATTGATGGATATGAAGGTCTCACGGAGACGTAGAGGCCAACTCGCCAGGAATGTTATCAAACATTACCGCCGAGATGTTAGGTTGGGTTAGGTTAGGTTATATTACGTTATTGATGTATATAACGGTCTCAGGGAAACGTAGACGCCAACAAGCCAGGAATGTGGTTAAACATTACCTCCGTGACGTTACTTTGGGTTAGGTTAGGTTATATTACGTTATTGATGTATATAAAGGTCTCAGGGAAACGTAGAGGCCAACTCGCCAGGAATGTTGTCAAATATTAGTGCCGAGAGATTGGGTTGTGTTAGGTTAGGTTATATTACGTTATTGGTGTATATAAAGGCCCCACGGAGACTTAGAGGCCAACTCGCCAGGAATGTTGTCAAATAATAGCGCCGAAAGGTTAGGTTGGGTTAGGTTATGTTATATTACTTTATTGATGGATATGAAGGCCTCACGGAGACGTAGAGGACAACTCGCCAGGAATGTTGTCAAATATTACTGCCGAGATGTTAGGTTGGGTTAGGTTAGGTTATATTACGTTATTGATGTATATAAAGGTCCCACGGAAACATAGAAGCCAACAAGCCAGGAATGTTGTCAAATATGACAGCCGAGATGTTACGTTGGGTTATTTTAGGTTAAATTACGTTATTGATGGATATGAATGTCCCACGGAGACGTAGAGGCCAACAAGCCAGGAATGTTGTCAAATATTACCGCCGAGATGTTAGGTTGGTTTAGGTTAGGTTATATTATGTTTTTGATGTATATGAAGGCCCCACCGAGACGTAGAGGCCAACTCGACAGGAATGTTGTCAAATAATAGCGCCGAGAGGTTAGGTTGGGTTATATAAGGTTATATTACGTTATTGATGGATATGAAGGTCTCACGGAGAGGTAGCGGCCAACTCGCCAGGAATGTTGTCAAATATTACAGCCGAGATGTTAGGTTAGGTTAGGTTAGGTTATATTACGCTATTGATGTATATAAAGGTCCCACGGAAACATAGAGGCCATCAAGCCAGGAATGTTGTCAAATATTACAGCCGAGATGTTACGTTGGGTTATTTTAGGTTAAGTTACGTTATTGATGGATATGGATGTCCCACGGAGACGTAGAGGCCAACAAGCCAGGAATGTTGTCAAATATTACCTCCGAGACGTTACTTTGCGTTAGGTTAGGTTATATTACGTTATTGATGTATATAAAGGTCTCAGGGAAACGTAGACGCCAACAAGCCAGGAATGTTGTTAAACATTACCTCCGAGACGTTACTTTGGGTTAGGTTAGGTTATATTACGTTATTGATGTTTATAAAGGTCTCAGGGAAACGTAGAGGCCAACAAGCCAGAAATGTGGTTAAACATTACCTCCGAGACGTTACTTTGGGTTAGGTTAGGTTATATTACGTTATTGTTGTATGTAAAAGCCCCACGGAAACGTAGAGGCAAACTCGCCAGGAATGTTGTCAAATATTAGTGCCGAGAGGTTGGGTTGTGTTAGGTTAGGTTATGTTACTTTATTGGTGTATATAAAGTCCCCACGGAGACGTAGAGGCCAACTCGCAAGGAATGTTGTAAAATAATAGCGCCGAAAAGTTAGGTTGGGTTAGGTTAGGTTATATTACGTTATTGATGTATATAAAGGACCCCCGGAAACATAGAGGCCAACAAGACAGGAATGTTGTCAAATATTACAGCCGAGATTTTACGTTGGGTTATTTTAGGTTAAATTACGTTATTGATGGATATGGATGTCCCACGGAGACGTAGAGGCCAACAAGCCAGGAATGTTGTCAAATATTACCTCCGAGACGTTACTTTGGGTTAGGTTAG
This sequence comes from Xylocopa violacea, assembly GCA_963969225.1. Taxonomy (NCBI): domain Eukaryota; kingdom Metazoa; phylum Arthropoda; class Insecta; order Hymenoptera; family Apidae; genus Xylocopa; species Xylocopa violacea. Next base: position 7,320,076 of record CAXAJV010000001.1, read on the forward strand.
GTTATATTACGTTATTGATGTATATAAAGGTCTCAGGGAAACGTAGACGCCAACAAGCCAGGAATGTTGTTAAACATTACCTCCGAGACGTTACTTTGGGTTAGGTTAGGTTATATTACGTTATTGATGTTTATAAAGGTCTCAGGGAAACGTAGAGGCCAACAAGCCAGAAATGTGGTTAAACATTACCTCCGAGACGTTACTTTGGGTTAGGTTAGGTTATATTACGTTATTGATGTATGTAAAAGCCCCACGGAAACGTAGAGGCAAACTCGCCAGGAATATTGTCAAATATTAGTGCCGAGAGGTTGGGTTGTGTTAGGTTAGGTTATATTACGTTATTGGTTTATATAAAGTCCCCACGGAGACGTAGAGGCCAACTCGCAAGGAATGTTGTAAAATAATAGCGCCGAAAAGTTAGGTTGGGATAGGTTAGGTTATATTACGTCATTGATGTATATAAAGGACCCACGGAAACATAGAGGCCAACAAGCCAGGAATGTTGTCAAATATTACAGCCGAGATGTTACGTTGGGTTATTTTAGGTTAAATTACGTTATTGATAGATATGAATGTCCCACGGAGACGTAGAGGCCAACAAGCCAGGAGTGTTGTCAAATATTACCGCCGAGATGTTAGGTTGGTTTAGGTTAGGTTATATTACGTTTTTGATGTATATGAAGGCCCCACCGAGACGTAGAGGCCAACTCGACAGGAATGTTGTCAAATAATAGCGCCGAGAGGTTAGGTTGGGTTATATAAGGTTATATTACGTTATTGATGGATATGAAGGTCTCACGGAGAGGTAGCGGCCAACTCGCCAGGAATGTTGTCAAATATTACAGCCGAGATGTTAGGTTAGGTTAGGTTAGGTTATATTACGCTATTGATGTATATAAAGGTCCCACGGAAACATAGAGGCCAACAAGCCAGGAATGTTGTCAAATATTACAGCCGAGATGTTACGTTGGGTTATTTTAGGTTAAATTACGTTATTGATGGATATGGATGTCCCACGGAGACGTAGAGGCCAACAAGCCAGGAATGTTGTCAAATATTACCTCCGAGACGTTACTTTGGGTTAGGTTAGGTTATATTACGTTATTGATGTATATAAAGGTCTCAGGGAAACGTAGACGCCAACAAGACAGGAATGTTGTTAAACATTACCTCCGAGACGTTACTTTGGGTTAGGTTAGGTTATATTACGTTATTGATGTTTATAAAGGTCTCAGGGAAACGTAGAGGCCAACAAGCCAGAAATGTGGTTAAACATTACCTCCGAGACGTTACTTTGGGTTAGGTTAGGTTATATTACGTTATTGTTGTATGTAAAAGCCCCACGGAAACGTAGAGGCAAACTCGCCAGGAATGTTGTCAAATATTAGTGCCGAGATGTTGGGTTGTGTTAGGTTAGGTTATATTACTTTATTGGTGTATATAAAGTCCCCACGGAGACGTAGAGGCCAACTCGCAAGGAATGTTGTAAAATAATAGCGCCGAAAAGTTAGGTTGGGTTAGGTTAGGTTAGGTTATATTACGTTATTGAAGTATATAAAGGTCCCACGGAAACATAGAGGCCAACAAGCCAGGAATGTTGTCAAATATTACAGCCGAGATGTTACGTTGGGTTATTTTAGGTTAAATTACGTTATTGATTGATATGAATGTCCCACGGAGACGTAGAGGCCAACAAGCCAGGAATGTTGTCAAATATTAGTGCCGAGAGGTTGGGTTGTGTTAGGTTAGGTTATATTACGTTATTGATGTATATAAAGGCCCCACGGAGACGTAGAGTCCAACTCGCCACGAATGTTGTCAAATATTACCGCCGAAAGGTTAGGTTGGGTTAGGTTAGGTTATATTACGTTATTGATGTATATGAAAGTCCCACGGAGACGTAGAGGCCAACTCGCCAGGAATGTTGTCAAATAATAGCGCCGAGAGGTTAGGTTGTGTTATATAAGGTTATATTACGTTATTGATGGATATGAAGGTCTCACGGAGACGTAGAGGCCAACTCGCCAGGAATGTTATCAAACATTACCGCCGAGATGTTAGGTTGGGTTAGGTTAGGTTATATTACGTTATTGATGTATATAACGGTCTCAGGGAAACGTAGACGCCAACAAGCCAGGAATGTGGTTAAACATTACCTCCGTGACGTTACTTTGGGTTAGGTTAGGTTATATTACGCTATTGATGTATATAAAAGCCCCACGGAAACGTAGAGGCCAACTCGCCAGGAATGTTGTCAAATATCAGTGCCGAGAGGTTGGGTAGTGTTAGGTTAGGTTATATTACGAAATTGATGTATATAAAGGCCCCACGGAGACGTAGAGGCCAACTCGCCAGGAATGTTGTCAAATAATAGCGCCGAAAGGTTAGGTTGGGTTAGGTTAGGTTATATTACGTTATTGATGTGTATAAAAGTCCCACGGAGACGTAGAGGCCAACTCGCCAGGAATGTTGTCAAATAATAGCGCCGAGAGGTTAGGTTGGGCTATATAAGGTTATATTACGTTATTGACGGATATGAAGGCCTGACGGAGACGTAGAGGCCAACTCGCCAGGAATGTTGTCAAATATTACAGCCGAGATGTTACGTTGGGTTAGGTAATGTTATATTACGTTTTTGATGTATATGAAGGCCTCACGGAGACGTAGAATCCAACAAGCCAGGAATGTGGTTAAACATTACCTCCGAGACGTTACTTTGGGTTAGGTTAGGTTATATTACGTTATTGATGTATATAAAGGTCTCAGGGAAACGTAGAGGCCAACTCGCCAGGAATGTTGTCAAATATTAGTGCCGAGAGATTGGGTTGTGTTAGGTTAGGTTATATTACGTTATTGGTGTATATAAAGGCCCCACGGAGACTTAGAGGCCAACTCGCCAGGAATGTTGTCAAATAATAGCGCCGAAAGGTTAGGTTGGGTTAGGTTATGTTATATTACTTTATTGATGGATATGAAGGCCTCACGGAGACGTAGAGGACAACTCGCCAGGAATGTTGTCAAATATTACTGCCGAGATGTTAGGTTGGGTTAGGTTAGGTTATATTACGTTATTGATGTATATAAAGGTCCCACGGAAACATAGAAGCCAACAAGCCAGGAATGTTGTCAAATATGACAGCCGAGATGTTACGTTGGGTTATTTTAGGTTAAATTACGTTATTGATGGATATGAATGTCCCACGGAGACCTAGAGGCCAACAAGCCAGGAATGTTGTCAAATATTACCGCCGAGATGTTAGGTTGGTTTAGGTTAGGTTATATTATGTTTTTGATGTATATGAAGGCCCCACGGAGACGTAGAGGCCAACTCGACAGGAATGTTGTCAAATAATAGCGCCGAGAGGTTAGGTTGGGTTATATAAGGTTATATTACGTTATTGATGGATATGAAGGTCTCACGGAGAGGTAGCGGCAAACTCGCCAGGAATGTTGTCAAACATTACCGCCGAGATGTTAGGTTAGGTTAGGTTATGTTATATTACGTTATTGATGTATATAAAGGTCCCACGGAAACATAGAGGCCAACAAGCCAGGAATGTTGTCAAATATTACAGCCGAGATATTACGTTGGGTTATTTTAGGTTAAATTACGTTATTGATGGATATGAATGTCCCACGGAGACGTAGAGGCCAACTCGCCAGGAATGTTGTCAAATAATAGCGCCGAAAGGTTAGGTTGGGTTAGGTTAGGTTATATTACGTTATTGATGTATATAAAAGTCCGACGGAGACGTAGAGGCCAACTCGACAGGAATGTTGTCAAATATTACCGCCGAGATGTTAGGTTGGGTTAGGTTAGGTTATATTACCTTATTGATGTATATAAAGGTCCCACGGAAACATAGAGGCGAACAAGCCAGGAATGTTGTCAAATATTACAGCCGAGTTGTTACGTTGGGTTATTTTAGGTTAAATTACGTTATTGTTGGATATGAATGTCCCACGGAGACGTAGAGGCCAACAAGCCAGGAATGTTGTCAAATATTACAGCCGAGTTGTTACGTTGGGTTAGGTTAGGTTATATTACGTTTTTGATGTATATGAAGGCCTCACGGAGACGTAGAAGCCAACAAGCCAGGAATGTGGTTAAACATTACCTCCGAGATGTTACTTTGGGTTAGGTTAGGTTATATTACGTTATTGATGTATATGAATGTCCCACGGAGACGTAGAGGTCAACAAGCCAGGAATGTTGTCAAATATTACCGCCGAGATGTTAGGTTGGTTTAGGTTAGGTTATATTATGTTTTTTATGTATATGAAGGCCCCACGGAGACGTAGAGGCCAACTCGACAGGAATGTTGTCAAATAATAGCGCCGAGAGGTTAGGTTGGGATATATAAGGTTATATTACGTTATTGATGGATATGAAGGTCTCACGGAGAGGTAGCGGCAAACTCGCCAGGAATGTTGTCAAACATTACCGCCGAGATGTTAGGTTAGGTTAGGTTAGGTTATATTACGTTATTGATGTATATAAAGGTCCCACGGAAACATAGAGGCCAACAAGCCAGGAATGTTGTCAAATATTACAGCCGAGATATTACGTTGGGTTATTTTAGGTTAAATTACGTTATTGATGGATATGAATGTCCCACGGAGACGTAGAGGCCAACAAGCCAGGAATGTTGTCAAATATTACAGCCGAGTTGTTACGTTGGGTTAGGTTAGGTTATATTACGTTTTTGATGTATATGAAGGCCTCACGGAGACGTAGAAGCCAACAAGCCAGGAATGTGGTTAAACATTACCTCCGAGACGTTACTTTGGGTTAGGTTAGGTTATATTACGTTATTGATGTATATAAAGGCCCCACTGAGACCTAGAGTCCAACTCGCCAGGAATGTTGTCAAATATTACCGCCGAGATGTTAGGTTGTGTTAGGTTAGGTTATATTACGTTATTGATGTATTTAAAGGCCCCACGGAGACGTAGAGGCCAACTCGACAGGAATGTTGTCAAATAATAGCGCCGAGAGGTTAGGTTGGGTTATATAAGGTTATATTACGTTATTGATGGATATGAAGGTCTCACGGAGAGGTGGCGGCCAACTCGCCAGGAATGTTGTCAAACATTACCGCCGAGATGTTAGGTTAGGTTAGGTTAGGTTATATTATGTTATTGATGTATATAAAGGTCCCACGGAAACATAGAGGCCAACAAGCCAGGAATGTTGTCAAATATTACAGCCGAGATGTTACGTTGGGTTATTTTAGGTTAAATTACGTTATTGATGGATATGAATGTCCCACGGAGACGTAGAGGCCAACAAGCCAGGAATGTTGTCAAATATTACCGCCGAGATGTTAGGTTGGTTTAGGTTAGGTTATATTATGTTTTTGATGTATATGAAGGCCCCACGGAGACGTAGAGGTCAACTCGACAGGAATGTTGTCAAATAATAGCGCCGAGAGGTTAGTAGGGTTATATAAGGTTATATTACGTTATTGATGGATATGAAGGTCTCACGGAGGGGTAGCGGCCAACTCGCCAGGAATGTTGTCAAACATTACCGCCGAGATGTTAGGTTAGGTTAGGTTAGGTTATATTACGTTATTGATGTATATAAAGGTCCCACGGAAACATAGAGGCCAACAAGCCAGGAATGTTGTCAAATATTACAGCCGAGATGTTACGTTTGGTTATTTTAGGTTAAATTACGTTATTGATGGATATGAATGTCCCACGGAGACGTAGAGGCCAACAAGCCAGGAATGTTGTCAAATATTACCTCCGAGACGTTACTTTGGGTTAGGTTAGGTTATATTACGTTATTGATGTATATAAAGGTCTCAGGGAAACGTAGAGGCCAACAAGCCAGGAATGTGGTTAAACACTACCTCCGAGACGTTACTTTGTGTTAGGTTAGGTTATATTACGTTATTGATGTATGTAAAAGCCCCACGGAAACGTAGAGTCCAACTCGCAAGGAATGTTGTCAAATATTACCGCCGAGATGTTAGGTTGGGTTAGGTTAGGTTATATTACGTTATTGATGTATATAAAAGTCTCAGGGAAACGTAGAGGCCAACAAGCCAGGAATGTGGTTAAACATTACCTCCGAGACGTTACTTTGGGTTAGGATAGGTTATATTACGTTATTGATGTATATAAAAGCCCCACGGAAGCGTAGAGGCCAACTCGCCAGGAATGTTGTCAAATATTAGTGCCGAGAGGTTGGGTTGTGTTAGGTTAGGTTATATTACGTTTTTGATGTACATGAAGGCCTCACGGAGACGTAGAAGCCAACAAGCCAGGAATGTGGTTAAACATTACCTCCGAGACATTACTTTGGGTTAGGTTAGGTTATATTACGTTATTGATGTATATAAAGGTCTCAGGGAAACGTAGATGCCAACAAGCCAGGAATGTGGTTAAACACTACCTCCGAGACGTTACTTTGGGTTAGGTTAGGTTATATTACGTTATTGATGTATGTAAAAGCCCCACGGAAACGTAGAGGCCAACTCGCCAGGAATATTGTCAAATATTAGTGCCGAGAAGTTGGGTTGTGTTAGGTTAGGTTTCATTACGTTATTGGTGTATATAAAGGCCCCACGGAGACGTAGAGGCCAGCTCGCAAGGAATGTTGTCAAATAATAGCGCCGAAAGGTTAGGTTGGGTTAGGTTAGGTTATATTACGTTATTGATGTATATGAAAGTCCCACGGAGACGTAGAGGCCAACTCGCCAGGAATGTTGTCAAATATTAGTGCCGAGAGGTTGGGTTGTGTTAGGTTAGGTTATATTACGTTTTTGATGTACATGAAGGCCTCACGGAGACGTAGAAGCCAGCAAGCCAGGAATGTGGTTAAACATTACCTCCGAGACATTACTTTGGGTTAGGTTAGGTTATATTACGTTATTGATGTATATAAAGGTCTCAGGGAAACGTAGATGCCAACAAGCCAGGAATGTGGTTAAACACTACCTCCGAGACGTTACTTTGGGTTAGGTTAGGTTATATTACGTTATTGATGTATGTAAAAGCCCCACCGAAACGTAGATGCCAACTCGCCAGGAATGTTGTCAAATGTTAGTTCCGAGAGGTTGGGTTGTGTTAGGTTAGGTTATATTACGTTATTGGTGTATAGAAAGGCCCCACGGAGACGTAGAGGCCAGCTCGCAAGGGATGTTGTCAAATAATAGCGCCGAAAGGTTAGGTTGGGTTAGGTTAGGTTATATTACGTTATTGATGTGTATAAAAGTCCCACGGAGACGTAGAGGCCAACTCGCCAGGAATGTTGTCAAATAATAGCGCCGAGAGGTTAGGTTGGGCTATATAAGGTTATATTACGTTATTGACGGATATGAAGGCCTGACGGAGACGTAGAGGCCAACTCGCCAGGAATGTTGTCAAATATTACAGCCGAGATGTTACGTTGGGTTAGGTAATGTTATATTACGTTTTTGATGTATATGAAGGCCTCACGGAGACGTAGAATCCAACAAGCTAGGAATGTGGTTAAACATTACCTCCGAGACGTTACTTTGGGTTAGGTTAGGTTATATTACGTTATTGATGTATATAAAGGTCTCAGGGAAACGTAGAGGCCAACTCGCCAGGAATGTTGTCAAATATTAGTGCCGAGAGATTGGGTTGTGTTAGGTTAGGTTATATTACGTTATTGGTGTATATAAAGGCCCCACGGAGACTTAGAGGCCAACTCGCCAGGAATGTTGTCAAATAATAGCGCCGAAAGGTTAGGTTGGGTTAGGTTATGTTATATTACTTTATTGATGGATATGAAGGCCTCACGGAGACGTAGAGGACAACTCGCCAGGAATGTTGTCAAACATTACCGCCGAGATGTTAGGTTAGGTTAGGTTAGGTTATATTATGTTATTGATGTATATAAAGGTCCCACGGAAACATAGAGGCCAACAAGCCAGGAATGTTGTCAAATATTACAGCCGAGATGTTACGTTGGGTTATTTTAGGTTAAATTACGTTATTGATGGATATGAATGTCCCACGGAGACGTAGAGGCCAACAAGCCAGGAATGTTGTCAAATATTACCGCCGAGATGTTAGGTTGGTTTAGGTTAGGTTATATTATGTTTTTGATGTATATGAAGGCCCCACGGAGACGTAGAGGTCAACTCGACAGGAATGTTGTCAAATAATAGCGCCGAGAGGTTAGTAGGGTTATATAAGGTTATATTACGTTATTGATGGATATGAAGGTCTCACGGAGGGGTAGCGGCCAACTCGCCAGGAATGTTGTCAAACATTACCGCCGAGATGTTAGGTTAGGTTAGGTTAGGTTATATTACGTTATTGATGTATATAAAGGTCCCACGGAAACATAGAGGCCAACAAGCCAGGAATGTTGTCAAATATTACAGCCGAGATGTTACGTTTGGTTATTTTAGGTTAAATTACGTTATTGATGGATATGAATGTCCCACGGAGACGTAGAGGCCAACAAGCCAGGAATGTTGTCAAATATTACCTCCGAGACGTTACTTTGGGTTAGGTTAGGTTATATTACGTTATTGATGTATATAAAGGTCTCAGGGAAACGTAGAGGCCAACAAGCCAGGAATGTGGTTAAACACTACCTCCGAGACGTTACTTTGTGTTAGGTTAGGTTATATTACGTTATTGATGTATGTAAAAGCCCCACGGAAACGTAGAGTCCAACTCGCAAGGAATGTTGTCAAATATTACCGCCGAGATGTTAGGTTGGGTTAGGTTAGGTTATATTACGTTATTGATGTATATAAAAGTCTCAGGGAAACGTAGAGGCCAACAAGCCAGGAATGTGGTTAAACATTACCTCCGAGACGTTACTTTGGGTTAGGATAGGTTATATTACGTTATTGATGTATATAAAAGCCCCACGGAAGCGTAGAGGCCAACTCGCCAGGAATGTTGTCAAATATTAGTGCCGAGAGGTTGGGTTGTGTTAGGTTAGGTTATATTACGTTTTTGATGTACATGAAGGCCTCACGGAGACGTAGAAGCCAGCAAGCCAGGAATGTGGTTAAACATTACCTCCGAGACATTACTTTGGGTTAGGTTAGGTTATATTACGTTATTGATGTATATAAAGGTCTCAGGGAAACGTAGATGCCAACAAGCCAGGAATGTGGTTAAACACTACCTCCGAGACGTTACTTTGGGTTAGGTTAGGTTATATTACGTTATTGATGTATGTAAAAGCCCCACCGAAACGTAGATGCCAACTCGCCAGGAATGTTGTCAAATGTTAGTTCCGAGAGGTTGGGTTGTGTTAGGTTAGGTTATATTACGTTATTGGTGTATAGAAAGGCCCCACGGAGACGTAGAGGCCAGCTCGCAAGGGATGTTGTCAAATAATAGCGCCGAAAGGTTAGGTTGGGTTAGGTTAGGTTATATTACGTTATTGATGTGTATAAAAGTCCCACGGAGACGTAGAGGCCAACTCGCCAGGAATGTTGTCAAATAATAGCGCCGAGAGGTTAGGTTGGGCTATATAAGGTTATATTACGTTATTGACGGATATGAAGGCCTGACGGAGACGTAGAGGCCAACTCGCCAGGAATGTTGTCAAATATTACAGCCGAGATGTTACGTTGGGTTAGGTAATGTTATATTACGTTTTTGATGTATATGAAGGCCTCACGGAGACGTAGAATCCAACAAGCTAGGAATGTGGTTAAACATTACCTCCGAGACGTTACTTTGGGTTAGGTTAGGTTATATTACGTTATTGATGTATATAAAGGTCTCAGGGAAACGTAGAGGCCAACTCGCCAGGAATGTTGTCAAATATTAGTGCCGAGAGATTGGGTTGTGTTAGGTTAGGTTATATTACGTTATTGGTGTATATAAAGGCCCCACGGAGACTTAGAGGCCAACTCGCCAGGAATGTTGTCAAATAATAGCGCCGAAAGGTTAGGTTGGGTTAGGTTATGTTATATTACTTTATTGATGGATATGAAGGCCTCACGGAGACGTAGAGGACAACTCGCCAGGAATGTTGTCAAATATTACTGCCGAGATGTTAGGTTGGGTTAGGTTAGGTTATATTACGTTATTGATGTATATAAAGGTCCCACGGAAACATAGAAGCCAACAAGCCAGGAATGTTGTCAAATATGACAGCCGAGATGTTACGTTGGGTTATTTTAGGTTAAATTACGTTATTGATGGATATGAATGTCCCACGGAGACCTAGAAGCCAACAAGCCAGGAATGTTGTCAAATATTACCGCCGAGATGTTAGGTTGGTTTAGGTTAGGTTATATATTGTTTTTGATGTATATGAAGGCCCCACGGAGACGTAGAGGCCAACTCGACAGGAATGTTGTCAAATAATAGCGCCGAGAGGTTAGGTTGGGTTATATAAGGTTATATTACGTTATTGATGGATATGAAGGTCTCACGGAGAGGTAGCGGCAAACTCGCCAGGAATGTTGTCAAACATTACCGCCGAGATGTTAGGTTAGGTTAGGTTATGTTATATTACGTTATTGATGTATATAAAGGTCCCACGGAAACATAGAGGCCAACAAGCCAGGAATGTTGTCAAATATTACAGCCGAGATATTACGTTGGGTTATTTTAGGTTAAATTACGTTATTGATGGATATGAATGTCCCACGGAGACGTAGAGGCCAACAAGCCAGGAATGTTGTCAAATATTACCGCCGAGATGTTAGGTTGGGTTAGGATAGGTTATATTATGCTTTTGATGTATATAAAGGTCCCACGGAAACATAGAGGCCAACAAGCCAGGAATGTTGTCAAATATTACAGCCGAGATGTTACGTTGGGTTATTTTAGGTTAAATTACGTTATTGATGGATATGAAGTTCTCACGGAGACGTAGAGGCCATCTCGCCAGGAATGTTGTCAAATAATAGCGCCGAAAGGTTAGGTTGGGTTAGGTTAGGTTATATTACGTTATTGATGTATATAAAAGTCCGACGGAGACGTAGAGGCCAACTCGACAGGAATGTTGTCAAATATTACCGCCGAGATGTTAGGTTGGGTTAGGTTAGGTTATATTACCTTATTGATGTATATAAAGGTCCCACGGAACCATAGAGGCGAACAAGCCAGGAATGTTGTCAAATATTACAGCCGAGTTGTTACGTTGGGTTATTTTAGGTTAAATTACGTTATTGTTGGATATGAATGTCCCACGGAGACGTAGAGGCCAACAAGCCAGGAATGTTGTCAAATATTACAGCCGAGTTGTTACGTTGGGTTAGGTTAGGTTATATTACGTTTTTGATGTATATGAAGGCCTCACGGAGACGTAGAAGCCAACAAGCCAGGAATGTGGTTAAACATTACCTCCGAGACGTTACTTTGGGTTAGGTTAGGTTATATTACGTTATTGATGTATATGAATGTCCCACGGAGACGTAGAGGTCAACAAGCCAGGAATGTTGTCAAATATTACCGCCGAGATGTTAGGTTGGTTTAGGTTAGGTTATATTATGTTTTTTATGTATATGAAGGCCCCACGGAGACGTAGAGGCCAACTCGACAGGAATGTTGTCAAATAATAGCGCCGAGAGGTTAGGTTGGGTTATATAAGGTTATATTACGTTATTGATGGATATGAAGGTCTCACGGAGAGGTAGCGGCAAACTCGCCAGGAATGTTGTCAAACATTACCGCCGAGATGTTAGGTTAGGTTAGGTTAGGTTATATTACGTTATTGATGTATATAAAGGTCCCACGGAAACATAGAGGCCAACAAGCCAGGAATGTTGTCAAATATTACAGCCGAGATATTACGTTGGGTTATTTTAGGTTAAATTACGTTATTGATGGATATGAATATCCCACGGAGACGTAGAGGCCAACAAGCCAGGAATGTTGTCAAATATTACCGCCGAGATGTTAGGTTGGGTTAGGTTAGGTTATATTATGCTTTTGATGTATATAAAGGTCCCACGGAAACATAGAGGCCAACAAGCCAGGAATGTTGTCAAATATTACAGCCGAGATGTTACGTTGGGTTATTTTATGTTAAATTACGTTATTGATGGATATGAAGTTCTCACGGAGACGTAGAGGCCAACTCGCCAGGAATGTTGTCAAATAATAGCGCCGAAAGGTTAGGTTGGGTTAGGTTAGGTTCTATTACGTTATTGATGTATATAAAAGTCCGACGGAGACGTAGAGGCCAACTCGACAGGAATGTTGTCAAATATTACCGCCGAGATGTTAGGTTGGGTTAGGTTAGGTTATATTACCTTATTGATGTATATAAAGGTCCCACGGAAACATAGAGGCGAACAAGCCAGGAATGTTGTCAAATATTACAGCCGAGTTGTTACGTTGGGTTATTTTAGGTTAAATTACGTTATTGATGGATATGAATGTCCCACGGAGACGTAGAGGCCAACAAGCCAGGAATGTTGTCAAATATTACAGCCGAGTTGTTACGTTGGGTTAGGTTAGGTTATATTACGTTTTTGATGTATATGAAGGCCTCACGGAGACGTAGAAGCCAACAAGCCAGGAATGTGGTTAAACATTACCTCCGAGACGTTACTTTGGGTTAGGTTAGGTTATATAACGTTATTGATGTATATAAAGGCCCCACTGAGACCTAGAGTCCAACTCGCCAGGAATGTTGTCAAATATTACCGCCGAGATGTTAGGTTGTGTTAGGTTAGGTTATATTACGTTATTGATGTATTTAAAGGCCCCACGGAGACGTAGAGGCCAACTCGACAGGAATGTTGTCAAATAATAGCGCCGAGAGGTTAGGTTGGGTTATATAAGGTTATATTACGTTATTGATGGATATGAAGGTCTCACGGAGAGGTGGCGGCCAACTCGCCAGGAATGTTGTCAAACATTACCGCCGAGATGTTAGGTTAGGTTAGGTTAGGTTATATTACGTTATTGATGTATATAAAGGTCCCACGGAAACATAGAGGCCAACAAGCCAGGAATGTTGTCAAATATTACAGCCGAGATGTTACGTTGGGTTATTTTAGGTTAAATTACGTTATTGATGGATATGAATGTCCCACGGAGACGTAGAGGCCAACAAGCCAGGAATGTTGTCAAATATTACCGCCGAGATGTTAGGTTGGTTTAGGTTAGGTTATATTATGTTTTTGATGTATATGAAGGCCCCACGGAGACGTAGAGGTCAACTCGACAGGAATGTTGTCAAATAATAGCGCCGAGAGGTTAGGTTGGGTTATATAAGGTTATATTACGTTATTGATGGATATGAAGGTCTCACGGAGGGGTAGCGGCCAACTCGCCAGGAATGTTGTCAAACATTACCGCCGAGATGTTAGGTTAGGTTAGGTTAGGTTATATTACGTTATTGATGTATATAAAGGTCCCACGGAAACATAGAGGCCAACAAGCCAGGAATGTTGTCAAATATTACAGCCGAGATGTTACGTTTGGTTATTTTAGGTTAAATTACGTTATTGATGGATATGAATGTCCCACGGAGACGTAGAGGCCAACAAGCCAGGAATGTTGTCAAATATTACCTCCGAGACGTTACTTTGGGTTAGGTTAGGTTATATTACGTTATTGATGTATATAAAGGTCTCAGGGAAACGTAGAGGCCAACAAGCCAGGAATGTGGTTAAACACTACCTCCGAGACGTTACTTTGGGTTAGGTTAGGTTATATTACGTTATTGATGTATGTAAAAGCCCCACGGAAACGTAGAGGCCAACTCGCCAGGAATATTGTCAAATATTAGTGCCGAGAAGTTGGGTTGTGTTAGGTTAGGTTTCATTACGTTATTGGTGTATATAAAGGCCCCACGGAGACGTAGAGGCCAGCTCGCAAGGAATGTTGTCAAATAATAGCGCCGAAAGGTTAGGTTGGGTTAGGTTAGGTTATATTACGTTATTGATGTATATGAAAGTCCCACGGAGACGTAGAGGCCAACTCGCCAGGAATGTTGTCAAATATTAGTGCCGAGAGGTTGGGTTGTGTTAGGTTAGGTTATATTACGTTTTTGATGTACATGAAGGCCTCACGGAGACGTAGAAGCCAGCAAGCCAGGAATGTGGTTAAACATTACCTCCGAGACATTACTTTGGGTTAGGTTAGGTTATATTACGTTATTGATGTATATAAAGGTCTCAGGGAAACGTAGATGCCAACAAGCCAGGAATGTGGTTAAACACTACCTCCGAGACGTTACTTTGGGTTAGGTTAGGTTATATTACGTTATTGATGTATGTAAAAGCCCCACCGAAACTTAGATGCCAACTCGCCAGGAATGTTGTCAAATGTTAGTTTCGAGAGGTTGGGTTGTGTTAGGTTAGGTTATATTACGTTATTGGTGTATAGAAAGGCCCCACGGAGACGTAGAGGCCAGCTCGCAAGGGATGTTGTCAAATAATAGCGCCGAAAGGTTAGGCTGGGTTAGGATAGGTTATATTACGTTATTGATGTATATAAAAGTCACACGGAGACGTAGAGGCCAACTCGCCAGGAATGTTGTCAAATAATATCGCCGAGAGGTTAGGTTGGGTTATATAAGGTTATATTACGTTATTCATGGATATGAAGGTCTCACGGAGACGTAGAGGCCAACTCGCCAGGAATGTTATCAAACATTACCGCCGAGATGTTAGGTTGGGTTAGGTTAGGTTATATTACGTTATTTATGTATATAAAGGTCCCACGGAATCATAGAGGCCAACAAGCCAGGAATGTTGTCAAATATTACAGCCGAGATGTTACGTTGGGTTAGGTTAGGTTATATTACGCTATTGATGTATATAAAGGCCCCACGGAATCATAGAGGCCAAAAAGCCAGGAATGTTGTCAAATATTACAGCCGAGATGTGACGTTGGGTTATTTTAGGTTAAATTACGTTATTGATGGATATGAAAGTCCCACGGAGACGTAGAAGCCAACAAGCCAGGAATGTTGTTAAATATTAGTACCGAGATGTTAGGTTGGGTTAGGTTAGGTTATATTACGTTATTGATGTATATAAAGGTCTCAGGGAAACGTAGAAGCCAACAAGCCAGGAATGTTGTTAAACATTACCTCCGAGACGTTACTTTGGGTTAGGTTAGGTTATATTACGTTATTGATGTTTATAAAGGTCTCAGGGAAACGTAGAGGCCAACAAGCCAGAAATGTGGTTAAACATTACCTCCGAGACGTTACTTTGGGTTAGGTTAGGTTATATTACGTTATTGATGTATGTAAAAGCCCCACGGAAACGTAGAGGCAAACTCGCCAGGAATGTTGTCAAATATTAGTGCCGAGAGGTTGGGTTGTGTTAGGTTAGGTTATATTACGTTATTGGTGTATATAAAGTCCCCACGGAGACGTAGAGGCCAACAAGCCAGGAATGTTGTCAAATATTACAGCCGAGTTGTTACGTTGGGTTAGGTTAGGTTATATTACGTTTTTGATGTATATGAAGGCCTCACGGAGACGTAGAAGCCAACAAGCCAGGAATGTGGTTAAACATTACCTCCGAGACGTTACTTTGGGTTAGGTTAGGTTATATTACGTTATTGATGTATATAAAGGCCCCACTGAGACCTAGAGTCCAACTCGCCAGGAATGTTGTCAAATATTACCGCCGAGATGTTAGGTTGTGTTAGGTTAGGTTATATTACGTTATTGATGTATTTAAAGGCCCCACGGAGACGTAGAGGCCAACTCGACAGGAATGTTGTCAAATAATAGCGCCGAGAGGTTAGGTTGCGTTATATAAGGTTATATTACGTTATTGATGGATATGAAGGTCTCACGGAGAGGTGGCGGCCAACTCGCCAGGAATGTTGTCAAACATTACCGCCGAGATGTTAGGTTGGTTTAGGTTAGGTTATATTATGTTTTTGATGTATATGAAGGCCCCACGGAGACGTAGAGGTCAACTCGACAGGAATGTTGTCAAATAATAGCGCCGAGAGGTTAGGTTGGGTTATATAAGGTTATATTACGTTATTGATGGATATGAAGGTCTCACGGAGGGGTAGCGGCCAACTCGCCAGGAATGTTGTCAAACATTACCGCCGAGATGTTAGGTTAGGTTAGGTTAGGTTATATTACGTTATTGATGTATATAAAGGTCCCACGGAAACATAGAGGCCAACAAGCCAGGAATGTTGTCAAATATTACAGCCGAGATGTTACGTTTGGTTATTTTAGGTTAAATTACGTTATTGATGGATATGAATGTCCCACGGAGACGTAGAGGCCAACAAGCCAGGAATGTTGTCAAATATTACCTCCGAGACGTTACTTTGGGTTAGGTTAGGTTATATTACGTTATTGATGTATATAAAGGTCTCAGGGAAACGTAGAGGCCAACAAGCCAGGAATGTGGTTAAACACTACCTCCGAGACGTTACTTTGGGTTAGGTTAGGTTATATTACGTTATTGATGTATGTAAAAGCCCCACCGAAACGTAGATGCCAACTCGCCAGGAATGTTGTCAAATGTTAGTTCCGAGAGGTTGGGTTGTGTTAGGTTAGGTTATATTACGTTATTGGTGTATAGAAAGGCCCCACGGAGACGTAGAGGCCAGCTCGCAAGGGATGTTGTCAAATAATAGCACCGAAAGGTTAGGCTGGGTTAGGATAGGTTATATTACGTTATTGATGTATATAAAAGTCACACGGAGACGTAGAGGCCAACTCGCCAGGAATGTTGTCAAATAATATCGCCGAGAGGTTAGGTTGGGTTATATAAGGTTATATTACGTTATTCATGGATATGAAGGTCTCACGGAGACGTAGAGGCCAACTCGCCAGGAATGTTATCAAACACTACCGCCGAGATGTTAGGTTGGGTTAGGTTAGGTTATATTACGTTATTTATGTATATAAAGGTCCCACGGAATCATAGAGGCCAACAAGCCAGGAATGTTGTCAAATATTACAGCCGAGATGTTACGTTGGGTTAGGTTAGGTTATATTACGCTATTGATGTATATAAAGGTCCCACGGAATCATAGAGGCCAAAAAGCCAGGAATGTTGTCAAATATTACAGCCGAGATGTGACGTTGGGTTATTTCAGGTTAAATTACGTTATTGATGGATATGAAAGTCCCACGGAGACGTAGAAGCCAACAAGCCAGGAATGTTGTTAAATATTAGTACCGAGATGTTAGGTTGGGTTAGGTTAGGTTATATTACGTTATTGATGTATATAAAGGTCTCAGGGAAACGTAGAAGCCAACAAGCCAGGAATGTTGTTAAACATTACCTCCGAGACGTTACTTTGGGTTAGGTTAGGTTATATTACGTTATTGATGTTTATAAAGGTCTCAGGGAAACGTAGAGGCCAACAAGCCAGAAATGTGGTTAAACATTACCTCCGAGACGTTACTTTGGGTTAGGTTAGGTTATATTACGTTATTGATGTATGTAAAAGCCCCACGGAAACGTAGAGGCAAACTCGCCAGGAATGTTGTCAAATATTAGTGCCGAGAGGTTGGGTTGTGTTAGGTTAGGTTATATTACGTTATTGGTGTATATAAAGTCCCCACGGAGACGTAGAGGCCAACAAGCCAGGAATGTTGTCAAATATTACAGCCGAGTTGTTACGTTGGGTTAGGTTAGGTTATATTACGTTTTTGATGTATATGAAGGCCTCACGGAGACGTAGAAGCCAACAAGCCAGGAATGTGGTTAAACATTACCTCCGAGACGTTACTTTGGGTTAGGTTAGGTTATATTACGTTATTGATGTATATAAAGGCCCCACTGAGACCTAGAGTCCAACTCGCCAGGAATGTTGTCAAATATTACCGCCGAGATGTTAGGTTGTGTTAGGTTAGGTTATATTACGTTATTGATGTATTTAAAGGCCCCACGGAGACGTAGAGGCCAACTCGACAGGAATGTTGTCAAATAATAGCGCCGAGAGGTTAGGTTGCGTTATATAAGGTTATATTACGTTATTGATGGATATGAAGGTCTCACGGAGAGGTGGCGGCCAACTCGCCAGGAATGTTGTCAAACATTACCGCCGAGATGTTAGGTTAGGTTAGGTTAGGTTATATTACGTTATTGATGTATATAAAGGTCCCACGGAAACATAGAGGCCAACAAGCCAGGAATGTTGTCAAATATTACAGCCGAGATGTTACGTTGGGTTATTTTAGGTTAAATTACGTTATTGATGGATATGAATGTCCCACGGAGACGTAGAGGCCAACAAGCCAGGAATGTTGTCAAATATTACCGCCGAGATGTTAGGTTGGTTTAGGTTAGGTTATATTATGTTTTTGATGTATATGAAGGCCCCACGGAGACGTAGAGGTCAACTCGACAGGAATGTTGTCAAATAATAGCGCCGAGAGGTTAGGTTGGGTTATATAAGGTTATATTACGTTATTGATGGATATGAAGGTCTCACGGAGGGGTAGCGGCCAACTCGCCAGGAATGTTGTCAAACATTACCGCCGAGATGTTAGGTTAGGTTAGGTTAGGTTATATTACGTTATTGATGTATATAAAGGTCCCACGGAAACATAGAGGCCAACAAGCCAGGAATGTTGTCAAATATTACAGCCGAGATGTTACGTTTGGTTATTTTAGGTTAAATTACGTTATTGGTGGATATGAATGTCCCACGGAGACGTAGAGGCCAACAAGCCAGGAATGTTGTCAAATATTACCTCCGAGACGTTACTTTGGGTTAGGTTAGGTTATATTACGTTATTGATGTATATAAAGGTCTCAGGGAAACGTAGAGGCCAACAAGCCAGGAATGTGGTTAAACACTACCTCCGAGACGTTACTTTGGGTTAGGTTAGGTTATATTACGTTATTGATGTATGTAAAAGCCCCACGGAAACGTAGAGTCCAACTCGCAAGGAATGTTGTCAAATATTACCGCCGAGATGTTAGGTTGGGTTAGGTTAGGTTATATTACGTTATTGATGTATATAAAAGTCTCAGGGAAACGTAGAGGCCAACAAGCCAGAATGTGGTTAAACATTACCTCCGAGACGTTACTTTGGGTTAGGATAGGTTATATTACGTTATTGATGTATATAAAAGCCCCACGGAAGCGTAGAGGCCAACTCGCCAGGAATGTTGTCAAATATTAGTGCCGAGAGGTTGGGTTGTGTTAGGTTAGGTTATATTACGTTTTTGATGTACATGAAGGCCTCACGGAGACGTAGAGGCCAGCTCGCAAGGAATGTTGTCAAATAATAGCGCCGAAAGGTTAGGTTGGGTTAGGTTAGGTTATATTACGTTATTGATGTATATGAAAGTCCCACGGAGACGTAGAGGCCAACTCGCCAGGAATGTTGTCAAATATTAGTGCCGAGAGGTTGGGTTGTGTTAGGTTAGGTTATATTACGTTTTTGATGTACATGATGGCCTCACGGAGACGTAGAAGCCAGCAAGCCAGGAATGTGGTTAAACATTACCTCCGAGACATTTCTTTGGGTTAGGTTAGGTTATATTACGTTATTGATGTATATAAAGGTCTCAGGGAAACGTAGATGCCAACAAGCCAGGAATGTGGTTAAACACTACCTCCGAGACGTTACTTTGGGTTAGGTTAGGTTATATTACGTTATTGATGTATGTAAAAGCCCCACCGAAACGTAGATGCCAACTCGCCAGGAATGTTGTCAAATGTTAGTTCCGAGAGGTTGGGTTGTGTTAGGTTAGGTTATATTACGTTATTGGTGTATAGAAAGGCCCCACGGAGACGTAGAGGCCAGCTCGCAAGGGATGTTGTCAAATAATAGCGCCGAAAGGTTAGGCTGGGTTAGGATAGGTTATATTACGTTATTGATGTATATAAAAGTCACACGGAGACGTAGAGGCCAACTCGCCAGGAATGTTGTCAAATAATATCGCCGAGAGGTTAGGTTGGGTTATATAAGGTTATAATACGTTATTCATGGATATGAAGGTCTCACGGAGACGTAGAGGCCAACTCGCCAGGAATGTTATCAAACATTACCGCCGAGATGTTAGGTTGGGTTAGGTTAGGTTATATTACGTTATTTATGTATATAAAGGTCCCACGGAATCATAGAGGCCAACAAGCCAGGAATGTTGTCAAATATTACAGCCGAGATGTTATGTTGGGTTAGGTTAGGTTATATTACGCTATTGATGTATATAAAGGTCCCACGGAATCATAGAGGCCAAAAAGCCAGGAATGTTGTCAAATATTACAGCCGAGATGTGACGTTGGGTTATTTTAGGTTAAATTACGTTATTGATGTATATGAAAGTCCCACGGAGACGTAGAGGCCAACTCGCCAGGAATGTTGTCAAATATTAGTGCCGAGAGGTTGGGTTGTGTTAGGTTAGGTTATATTACGTTTTTGATGTACATGAAGGCCTCACGGAGACGTAGAAGCCAGCAAGCCAGGAATGTGGTTAAACATTACCTCCGAGACATTACTTTGGGTTAGGTTAGGTTATATTACGTTATTGATGTATGTAAAAGCCCCACGGAAACGTAGAGGCAAACTCGCCAGGAATGTTGTCAAATATTAGTGCCGAGAGGTTGGGTTGTGTTAGGTTAGGTTATATTACGTTATTGGTGTATATAAAGTCCCCACGGAGACGTAGAGGCCAACTCGCAAGGAATGTTGTAAAATAATAGCGCCGAAAAGTTAGGTTGGGTTAGGTTAGGTTATATTACGTTATTGATGTATATAAAGGACCCACGGAAACATAGAGGCCAACAAGCCAGGAATGTTGTCAAATATTACAGCCGAGATGTTACGTTGGGTTATTTTAGGTTAAATTACGTTATTGATGGATATGAATGTCCCACGGAGACGTAGAGGCCAACAAGCCAGGAATGTTGTCAAATATTACCGCCGAGATGTTAGGTTGGTTTAGGTTAGGTTATATTATGTTTTTGATGTATATGAAGGCCCCACCGAGACGTAGAGGCCAACTCGACAGGAATGTTGTCAAATAATAGCGCCGAGAGGTTAGGTTGGGTTATATAAGGTTATATTACGTTATTGATGGATATGAAGGTCTCACGGAGAGGTAGCGGCCAACTCGCCAGGAATGTTGTCAAATATTACAGCCGAGATGTTAGGTTAGGTTAGGTTAGGTTATATTACGCTATTGATGTATATAAAGGTCCCACGGAAACATAGAGGCCAACAAGCCAGGAATGTTGTCAAATATTACAGCCGAGATGTTACGTTGAGTTATTTTAGGTTAAATTACGTTATTGATGGATATGGATGTCCCACGGAGACGTAGAGGCCAACAAGCCAGGAATGTTTCAAATATTACCTCCGAGACGTTACTTTGGGTTAGGTTAGGTTATATTACGTTAATGATGTATATAAAGGTCTCAGGGAAACGTAGACGCCAACAAGCCAGGAATGTTGTTAAACATTACCTCCGAGACGTTACTTTGGGTTAGGTTAGGTTATATTACGTTATTGATGTTTATAAAGGTCTCAGGGAAACATAGAGGCCAACAAGCCAGAAATGTGGTTAAACATTACCTCCGAGACGTTACTTTGGGTTAGGTTAGGTTATATTACGTTATTGATGTATGTAAAAGCCCCACGGAAACGTAGAGGCAAACTCGCCAGGAATGTTGTCAAATATTAGTGCCGAGAGGTTGGGTTGTGTTAGGTTAGGTTATATTACGTTATTGGTGTATATAAAGTCCCCACGGAGACGTAGAGGCCAACTCGCAAGGAATGTTGTAAAATAATAGCGCCGAAAAGTTAGGCTGGCTTAGGTTAGGTTATATTACGTCATTGATGTATATAATAGACCCACGGAAACATAGAGGCCAACAAGCCAGGAATGTTGTCAAATATTACAGCCGAGATGTTACGTTGGGTTATTTTAGGTTAAATTACGTTATTGATGGATATGAATGTCCCACGGAGACGTAGAGGCCAACAAGCCAGGAATGTTGTCAAATATTACCGCCGAGATGTTAGGTTGGTTTAAGTTAGGTTATATTATGTTTTTGATGTATATGAAGGCCCCACCGAGACGTAGAGGCCAACTCGACAGGAATGTTGTCAAATAATAGCGCCGAGAGGTTAGGTTGGGTTATATAAGGTTATATTACGTTATTGATGGATATGAAGGTCTCACGGAGAGGTAGCGGCCAACTCGCCATGAATGTTGTCAAACATTACCGCCGAGATGTTAGGTTAGGTTAGGTTAGGTTATATTACGTTATTGAAGTATATAAAGGTCCCACGGAAACATAGAGGCCAACAAGCCAGGAATGTTGTCAAATATTACAGCCGAGATGTTACGTTGGGTTATTTTAGGTTAAATTACGTTATTGATTGATATGCATGTCCCACGGAGACGTAGAGGCCAACAAGCCAGGAATGTTGTCAAATATTACAGCCGAGATGTTACGTTGGGTTAGGTTAGGTTATATTACGTTTTTGATGTACATGAAGGCCTCACGGAGACGTAGAAGCCAACAAGCCAGGAATGTGGTTAAACATTACCTCCGAGACGTTACTTTGGGTTAGGTTAGGTTATATTACGTTATTGATGTATATAAAGGTCTCAGGGAAACGTAGATGCCAACAAGCCAGGAATGTGGTTAAACACTACCTCCGAGACGTTACTTTGGGTTAGGTTAGGTTATATTACGTTATTGATGTATGTAAAAGCCCCACCGAAACGTAGATGCCAACTCGCCAGGAATGTTGTCAAATGTTAGTGCCGAGAGGTTGGGTTGTGTTAGGTTAGGTTATATTACGTTATTGGTGTATAGAAAGGCCCCACGGAAAGGTAGAGGCCAACTCGCCAGAAATGTTGTCAAATAATAGCGCCGAAAGGTTAGGTTGGGTTAGGATAGGTTATATTACGTTATTGATGTATATAAAAGTCCCACGGATACGTAGAGGCCAACTCGTTAGCAATGTTTTCAAATATTACCGCCGAGATGATAGGTTGGGTTAGGTTAAGTTAAATTACGTTATTGATGTACATGAAGGTCCCACGGAGACGTAGAGGCCAACTCGCCAGGAATGTTGCCAAATATTACCGCTGAGATGTTAGGTTGGGTTAGGTTAGGTTATATTACGTTTTTGATGTATATAAAATTCCCAAGGAGACGTAGAGGCCAACTCGCCAGGAATGTTGTCAAATACTAGTACCGAGATGTTAGGTTGTGTTAGGTTAAGTTATATTACGCTATTGATGTATATAAAAGTCCCTCGGAGACGTAGAGGCCTACTCGACAGGAATGTTGTCAAATAATAGCGCCGAAAGGTTAG
Source organism: Xylocopa violacea (assembly GCA_963969225.1). Classification (NCBI taxonomy): domain Eukaryota; kingdom Metazoa; phylum Arthropoda; class Insecta; order Hymenoptera; family Apidae; genus Xylocopa; species Xylocopa violacea. Next base: position 7,343,279 of record CAXAJV010000001.1, read on the forward strand.
GTTGGGTTAGGTTAGGTTATATTACGTTATTGATGTATATAAAAGTCCCACGGATACGTAGAGGCCAACTCGCCAGGAATATTGTCAAATATTAGTGGCGAGAAGTTGGGTTGTGTTAGGTTAGGTTTCATTACGTTATTGGTGTATATAAAGGCCCCACGGAGACGTAGAGGCCAGCTCGCAAGGAATGTTGTCAAATAATAGCGCCGAAAGGTTAGGTTGGGTTAGGTTAGGTTATATTACGTTATTGATGTATATGAAAGTCCCACGGAGACGTAGAGGCCAACTCGCCAGGAATGTTGTCAAATAATAGCGCCGAGAGGTTTGGTTGGGTTATGTAAGGTTATATTACGTTATTTATGGATATGAAGGTCTCACGGAGACGTAGAGGCCAACTCGCCAGGAATGTTATCAAACATTACCGCCGAGATGTTAGGTTGGGTTAGGTTAGGTTATATTACGTTATTGATGTATATAACGGTCTCAGGGAAACGTAGACGCCAACAAGCCAGGAATGTGGTTAAACATTACCTCCGTGACGTTACTTTGGGTTAGGTTAGGTTATATTACGTTATTGATGTATGTAAAAGCCCCACCGAAACGTAGATGCCAACTCGCCAGGAATGTTGTCAAATGTTAGTGCCGAGAGGTTGGGTTGTGTTAGGTTAGGTTATATTACGTTATTGGTGTATAGAAAGGCCCCACGGAGACGTAGAGGCCAACTCGCAAGGAATGTTGTCAAATAATAGCGCCGAAAGGTTAGGCTGGGTTAGGATAGGTTATATTACGTTATTGATGTATATAAAAGTCACACGGAGACGTAGAGGCCAACTCGCCAGGAATGTTGTCAAATATTACAGCCGAGATGTTAGGTTAGGTTAGATTAGGTTATATTACGCTATTGATGTATATAAAGGTCCCACGGAAACATAGAGGCCAACAAGCAAGGAATGTTGTCAAATATTACAGCCGAGATGTTACGTTGGGTTATTTTAGGTTAAATTACGTTATTGATGGATATGGATGTCCCACGGCGACGTAGAGGCCAACAAGCCAGGAATGTTGTCAAATATTACCTCCGAGACGTTACTTTGGGTTAGGTTAGGTTATATTACGTTATTGATGTATATAAAGGTCTCAGGGAAACGTAGACGCCAACAAGCCAGGAATGTTGTTAAACATTACCTCCGAGACGTTACTTTGGGTTAGGATAGGTTATATTACGCTATTGATGTTTATAAAGGTCTCAGGGAAACGTAGAGGCCAACAAGCCAGAAATGTGGTTAAACATTACCTCCGAGACGTTACTTTTGGTTAGGTTAGGTTATATTACGTTATTGATGTATGTAAAAGCCCCACGGAAACGTAGAGGCAAACTCGCCAGGAATGTTGTCAAATATTAGTGCCGAGAGGTTGGGTTGTGTTAGGTTAGGTTATATTACGTTATTGGTGTATATAAAGTCCCCATGTAGACGTAGAGGCCAACTCGCAAGGAATGTTGTAAAATAATAGCGCCGAAAAGTTAGGTTGGGTTAGGTTAGGTTATATTACGTCATTGATGTATATAAAGGACCCACGGAAACATAGAGGCCAACAAGCCAGGAATGTTGTCAAATATTACAGCCGAGATGTTACGTTGGGTTATTTTAGGTTAAATTACGTTATTGATGGATATGAATGTCCCACGGAGACGTAGAGGCCAACAAGCCAGGAATGTTGTCCAATATTACCGCCGAGATGTTAGGTTGGTTTAGGTTAGGTTATATTACGTTTTTGATGTATATGAAGGCCCCACCGAGACGTAGAGGCCAACTCGACAGGAATGTTGTCAAATAATAGCGCCGAGAGGTTAGGTTGGGTTATATATGGTTATATTACGTTATTGATGGATATGAAGGTCTCACGGAGAGGTAGCGGCCAACTCGCCAGGAATGTTGTCAAATATTACTGCCGAGATGTTAGGTTAGGTTAGGTTAGGTTATATTACGCTATTGATGTATATAAAGGTCCCACGGAAACATAGAGGCCAACAAGCCAGGAATGTTGTCAAATATTACAGCCGAGATGTTACGTTGCGTTAGGTTAGGTTATATTACGTTATTTATGTATATAAAGGTCCCACGGAATCATAGAGGCCAACAAGCCAGGAATGTTGTCAAATATTACAGCCGAGATGTTACGTTGGGTTAGGTTAGGTTATATTACGCTATTGATGTATATAAAGGTCCCACGGAATCATAGAGGCCAAAAAGCCAGGAATGTTGTCAAATATTACAGCCGAGATGTTACGTTGGGTTATTTTAGGTTAAATTACGTTATTGATGGATATGAATGTCCCACGGAGACGTTGAGGCCAACAAGCCAGGAATGTTGTCAAATATTACCGCCGAGATGTTAGGTTGGTTTAGGTTAGGTTATATTATGTTTTTGATGTATATGAAGGCCCCACCGAGACGTAGAGGCCAACTCGACAGGAATGTTGTCAAATAATAGCGCCGAGAGGTTAGGTTGGGTTATATAAGGTTATATTACGTTATTGATGGATATGAAGGTCTCAGGGAAACGTAGAAGCCAACAAGCCAGGAATGTTGTTATACATTACCTCCGAGACGTTACTTTGGGTTAGGTTAGGTTATATTACGTTATTGATGTTTATAAAGGTCTCAGGGAAACGTAGAGGCCAACAAGCCAGAAATGTGGTTAAACATTACCTCCGAGACGTTACTTTGGGTTAGGTTAGGTTATATTACGTTATTGATGTATGTAAAAGCCCCACGGAAACGTAGAGGCAAACTCGCCAGGAATGTTGTCAAATATTAGTGCCGAGAGGTTGGGTTGTGTTAGGTTAGGTTATATTACGTTATTGGTGTATATAAAGTCCCCACGGAGACGTAGAGGCCAACTCGCAAGGAATGTTGTAAAATAATAGCGCCGAAAAGTTACGTTGGGTTAGGTTAGGTTATATTACGCTATTGATGTATATAAAGGTCCCACGGAATCATAGAGGCCAAAAAGCCAGGAATGTTGTCAAATATTACAGCCGAGATGTTACGTTGGGTTATTTTAGGTTAAATTACGTTATTGATGGATATGAATGTCCCACGGAGACGTAGAGGCCAACAAGCCAGGAATGTTGTCAAATATTACCGCCGAGATGTTAGGTTGGTTTAGGTTAGGTTATATTATGTTTTTGATGTATATGAAGGCCCCACCGAGACGTAGAGGCCAACTCGACAGGAATGTTGTCAAATAATAGCGCCGAGAGGTTAGGTTGGGTTATATAAGGTTATATTACGTTATTGATGGATATGAAGGTCTCACGGAGAGGTAGCGGCCAACTCGCCAGGAATGTTGTCAAATATTACAGCCGAGATGTTAGGTTAGGTTAGGTTAGGTTATATTACGCTATTGATGTATATAAAGGTCCCACGGAAACATAGAGGCCATCAAGCCAGGAATGTTGTCAAATATTACAGCCGAGATGTTACGTTGGGTTATTTTAGGTTAAATTACGTTATTGATGGATATGGATGTCCCACGGAGACGTAGAGGCCAACAAGGCAGGAATGTTGTCAAATATTACCTCCGAGACGTTACTTTGCGTTAGGTTAGGTTATATTACGTTATTGATGTATATAAAGGTCTCAGGGAAACGTAGACGCCAACAAGCCAGGAATGTTGTTAAACATTACCTCCGAGACGTTACTTTGGGTTAGGTTAGGTTATATTACGTTATTGATGTTTATAAAGGTCTCAGGGAAACGTAGAGGCCAACAAGCCAGAAATGTGGTTAAACATTACCTCCGAGACGTTACTTTGGGTTAGGTTAGGTTATATTACGTTATTGTTGTATGTAAAAGCCCCACGGAAACGTAGAGGCAAACTCGCCAGGAATGTTGTCAAATATTAGTGCCGAGAGGTTGGGTTGTGTTAGGTTAGGTTATGTTACTTTATTGGTGTATATAAAGTCCCCACGGAGACGTAGAGGCCAACTCGCAAGGAATGTTGTAAAATAATAGCGCCGAAAAGTTAGGTTGGGTTAGGTTAGGTTATATTACGTTATTGATGTATATAAAAGCCCCACGAAAACGTAGAGGCCAACTCGCCAGGAATGTTGTCAAATATTAGTGCCAAGAGGTTGGGTTGTGTTAGGTTAGGTTATATTACGCTATTGATGTATATAAAGGCCCCACGGAGACGTAGAGGCCAACTCGCCAGGAATGTTGTCAAATAATAGCGCCGAGATCTTAGGTTGGGTTAGGTTAGGTTATATTACGTTATTGATGTATATGAAGGTCCCACGCAGACGTAGAGGCCAACTCGCCAGGAATGTTGTCAAATATTAGTACCGAGAGGTTGGGTTGGGTTAGGTTAGGTTATATTACGTTATTGATGTATAAAAAGGCCCCACGGAAAGGTAGAGGCCAACTCGCCAGAAATGTTGTCAAATAATAGCGCCGAAACGTTAGGTTGGGTTAGGATAGGCTATATTACGTTATTGATGTATATAAAAGTCCCACGGAGACGTAGAGGCCAACTCGTCAGGAATGTTGCCAAATATTACCGCCGAGATGTTAGGTTGGGTTAGGTTAGGTTATATTACGTTTTTGATGTATATAAAATTCCCAAGGAGACGTAGAGGCCAACTCGCCAGGAATGTTGTCAAATATTAGTACCGAGATGTTAGGTTGTGTTAGGTTAAGTTATATTACGTTATTGGTGTATATAAAGGCCCCACGGAGACGTAGAGGCCAACTCGCAAGGAATGCTGTCAAATAATAGCGCCGAAAAGTTAGGTAGGGTTAGGTTCTGTTATATTACGTTATTGATGTATATAAAGGCCCCACGGAGAGGTAAAGGACAACTCGCCAGAAATGTTGTCAAATAATAGTGCCGAAAGGTTAGGTAGGGTTAGGTTATGTTATATTACGTTATTGATGTATATAAAGGCCCCACGGAGAGGTAAAGGACAACTCGCCAGAAATGTTGTCAAATAATAGCGCCGAAAGGTTAGGTTGGGTTAGGTTAGGTTATATTACGTTATTGATGTATATAAAAGTCCCACGGATACGTAGAGGCCAACTCGCCAGGAATATTGTCAACTATTACCGCCGAGATGTTAGGTTGGGTCAGGTTAGTTTATATTACGTTATTGATGTATATAAAGGTCTCACGGAAACGTAGAGGCCAACCAGCCAGGAATGTGGTTAAACATTACCTCCGAGACGTTACTTTGGGTTAGGTTAGGTTATATTACGTTATTGATGCATGTAAAAGCCCCACGGAAACGTAGAGGCCAACAAGCCAGGAATGTTGTCAAATATTACAGCCGAGATGTTACGTTGGGTTATTTTAGGTTAAATTACGTTATTGATGGATATGAATGTCTCACGGAGACGTAGAGGCCAACGTTCCAGGAATGTTGTCAAATATTACAGCCGAGATGTTACGTTGGGTTAGGTTAGGTTATATTACGTTATTGATGTATATAAAAGTCCCACGGATACGTAGAGGCCAACTCGCCAGGAATGTTGTCAAATATTAGTGCCGAGAGGCTGGGTTGTGTTAGGTTAGGTTATATTACGTTATTTATGTATATAAAGGCCCCACGGAAACGTAGAGGCCAACTCCCCAGGAATGTTGTCAGATATTACCGCCGAGATGTTAGGTTGGGTTAGGTTAGGTGATATTACGCAATTGATGTATATAAAATTCCCACGGAGACGTAGAGGCCAACTCGCCAGGAATGTTGTCAGATATTAGTACCGAAAGGTTAGGTTGGGTTAGGTTAGGTTATATTACGTTATTGATGTATATGAAGGTCCCACGGAGACGTAGAGGCCAACAAGCCAGGAATGTTGTTAAATATTAGTACCGAGATGTTAGGTTGGGTTAGGTTAGGTTATATTACGTTATTGATGTATATAAAGGTCTCAGGGAAACGTAGACGCCAACAAGCCAGGAATGTGGTTAAACATTACCTCCGAGACGTTACTTTGGGTTAGGTTAGGTTATATTACGTTATTGATGTATGTAAAAGCCCCACGGAAACGTAGAGGCAAACTCGCCAGGAATGTTGTCAAATAATAGCGCCGAAAAGATAGGTTGGGTTAGGTTAGGTTATATTACGTTATTGATGTATATAAAAGTCCCACGGAGACGTAGAGGCCATCTCGCCAGGAATGTTGTAAAATAATAGCGCCGAGAGGTTAGGTTGGGTTATATAAGGATATATTACGTTATTGATGGATATGAAGGTCTCACGGAGACGTAGAGGGCAACTCGTCAGGAATGTTGTCAAACATTACCGCCCAGATGTTAGGTTGGGCTAGGTTAGGTTATATTACGTTTTTGATGTATATGAAGGCCCCACGGAGACGTAGAAGCCAACTCGACAGGAATGTTGTCAAATATTACCGCCGAGATGTTAGGTTGGGTTAGGTTAGGTTATATTACGTTTTTGATGTATATAAAATTCCCAAGGAGACGTAGAGGACAACTCGCCAGGAATGTTGTCAAATACTAGTACCGAGATGTTAGGTTGTGTTAGGTTAAGTTATATTACGCTATTGATGTATATAAAAGTCCCTCGGAGACGTAGAGGCCAACTCGACAGGAATGTTGTCAAATAATAGCGCCGAAAGGTTAGGTTGGGTTAGGTTAGGTTATATTACGTTATTGATGTATATAAAAGTCCCACGGATACGTAGAGGCCAACTCGACAGGAATGTTGTCAACTATTACCGCCGAGATGTTAGGTTGGGTTAGGTTAGGTTGTATTACGTTTTTGATGTATATAAAATTCCCAAGGAGACGTAGAGGCCAACTCGCCAGGAATGTTGTCAAATACTAGTACCGAGATGTTAGGTTGTGATAGGTTAAGTTATATTACGCTATTGATGTATATAAAAGTCCCTCGGAGACGTAGAGGCCAACTCGACAGGAATGTTGTCAAACAATAGCGCCGAGATCTTAGGTTGGGTTAGGTTAGGTTATATAACGTTATTGATGTATATAAAGGTCCCACGGAATCATAGAGGCCAACAAGCCAGGAATGTTGTCAAATATTAGTACCGAGAGGTTGGGTTGGGTTAGGTTAGGTTATATTACGTTATTGGTGTATATGAAGGCCCCACGGAGACGTAGAGACCAGCTCGCAAGGAATGTTGTCAAATAATAGCGCCGAAAGGTTAGGCTGGGTTAGGTTAGGTTATATTACGTTATTGATGTATATAAAAGTCCCACGGAGACGTAGAGGCCAACTCGCCAGGAATGTTATCAAACATTACCGCCGAGATGTTAGGTTGGGTTAGGTTAGGTTATATAACGTTATTGATGTATATAAAGGTCCCACGGAATCATAGAGGCCAACAAGCCAGGAATGTTGTCAAATATTAGTACCGAGAGGTTGGGTTGGGTTAGGTTAGGTTATATTACGTTATTGATGTATAAAAAGGCCGCACGGATAGGTAGAGGCCAACTCGCCAGAAATGTTGTCAAATAATAGCGCCGAAACGTTAGGTTGGGTTAGGATAGGCTATATTACGTTATTGATGTATATAAAAGTCCCACGGAGACGTAGAGGCCAACTCGTCAGGAATGTTGCCAAATATTACCGCCGAGATGTTAGGTTGGGTTAGGTTAGGTTATATTACGTTTTTGATGTATATAAAATTCCCAAGGAGACGTAGAGGCCAACTCGCCAGGAATGTTGTCAAATACTTGTACCGAGATGTTAGGTTGTGTTAGGTTAAGTTATATTACGTTATTGGTGTATATAAAGGCCCCGCGGAGACGTAGACGCCAACTCGCAAGGAATGTTGTCAAATAATAGCGCCGAAAAGTTAGGTAGGGTTAGGTTATGTTATATTACGTTATTGATGTATATAAAGGCCCCACGGAGAGGTAAAGGACGACTCGCCAGAAATGTTGTCAAATAATAGCGCCGAAAGGTTAGGTAGGGTTAGGTTATGTTATATTACATTATTGATGTATATAAAGGCCCCACGGAGAGGTAAAGGACAACTCGCCAGAAATGTTGTCAAATAATAGCGCCGAAAGGTTAGGTTGGGTTAGGTTAGGTTATATTACGTTATTGATGTATATAAAAGTCCCACGGATACGTAGAGGCCAACTCGCCAGGAATATTGTCAACTATTACCGCCGAGATGTTAGGTTGGGTTAGGTTAGTTTATATTACGTTATTGATGTATATAAAGGTCTCACGGAAACGTAGAGGCCAACCAGCCAGGAATGTGGTTAAACATTACCTCCGAGACGTTACTTTGGGTTAGGTTAGGTTATATTACGTTATTGATGCATGTAAAAGCCCCACGGAAACGTAGAGGCCAACTCGCCAGGAATGTTGTCAAATATTAGTGCCGATAGGTTGGGTTGTGTTAGGTTAGGTTATATTACGTTATTGGTGTATATAAAGGCCGCACGGAGACGTAGAGGCCAACTGGCCAGGAATGTTGTCAAATAATAGCGCCGAAAGGTTAGGTTGGGTTAGGTTAGGTTATATTACGTTATTGATGTATATAAATGTCCCACGAAAACATAGAGGCCAACAAGCCAGGAATGTTGTCAAATATTACAGCCGAGATGTTACGTTGGGTTATTTTAGGTTAAATTACGTTATTGATGGATATGAATGTCCCACGGAGACGTAGAGGCCAACAAGCCAGGAATGTTGTCAAATATTACAGCCGAGATGTTACGTTGGGTTAGGTTAGGTTATATTACGTTTTTGATGTATATGAAGGCCTCACGAAGACGTAGAATCCAACAAGCCTGGAATGTGGTTAAACATTACCTCCGAGACGTTACTTTGGGTTAGGTTAGGTTATATTAGGTTATTGATGTATATAAAAGCCCCACGGAAACGTAGAGGCCAACTCGCCAGTAATGTTGTCAAATATTAGTGCCGAGAGGTTGGGTTGTGTTAGGTTAGGTTATATTACGTTATTGATGTATATAAAGGCCCCACGGAGACGTAGAGGCCAACTCGCCACGAATGTTGTCAAATATTACCGCCGAGATGTTAGATTGTGTTAGGTTAGGTTATATTACGTTTTTGATGTATATGAAGGCCCCACGGAGACGTAGAGGCCAACTCGACAGGAATGTTGTCAAATAATAGCGCCGAGAGGTTAGGTTGGGTTATAAAAGGTTATATTACGTTATTGATGGATATGAAGGTCTCACGGAGACGTAGAGGCCAACTCGCCAGGAATGTTGTCAAATAATAGCGCCGAAAGGTTAGGTTGGGTTAGGTTAGGTTATATTACGTTATTGATGTATATAAAAGTCCCACGGAGACGTAGAGGCCAACTCGCCAGGAATGTTGTCAAATAATAATATCGCCGAGAGGTTAGGTTGGGTTATATAAGGTTATATTACGTTATTGATGGATATGAAGGCCTTACGGAGACGTAGAGGCCAAATCGCCTGGAATGTTGTCAAATATTACCGCCGAGATGTTAGGGTGGGTTAGGTTAGGTTATATTACGTTATTGATGTATATAAAGGTCCCACGGAAACATAGAGGCAAACAAGCCAGGAATGTTGTCAAATATTACAGCCGAGATGTTACGTTGGGTTAGGTTAGGTTATATTACGTTATTGACGTATATAAAGGACCCACGGAATCATAGAGGCCAACAAGCCAGGAATGTTGTCAAATATTACAGCCGAGATGTTACGTTGGGTTATTTTAGGTTAAATTACGTTATTGATGGATATGAATGTCTCACGGAGACGTAGAGGCCAACGTGCCAGGAATGTTGTCAAATATTACAGCCGAGATGTTACGTTGGGTTAGGTTAGGTTATATTACGTTATTGATGTATATAAAAGTCCCACGGATACGTAGAGGCCAACTCGCCAGGAATGTTGTCAAATATTAGTGTCGAGAGGCTGGGTTGTGTTAGGTTAGGTTATATTACGTTATTTATGTATATAAAGGCTCCACGGAAACGTAGAGGCCAACTCCCCAGGAATGTTGTCAGATATTACCGCCGAGATGTTAGGTTGGGTTAGGTTAGGTGATATTACGCTATTGATGTATATAAAATTCCCACGGAGACGTAGAGGCCAACTCGCCAGGAATGTTGTCAAATATTAGTACCGAAAGGTTAGGTTGGGTTAGGTTAGGTTATATTACGTTATTGATGTATATGAAGGTCCCACGGAGACGTAGAGGCCAACAAGCCAGGAATGTTGTTAAATATTAGTACCGAGATGTTAGGTTGGGTTAGGTTAGGTTATATTGCGTTATTGATGTATATAAAGGTCTCAGGGAAACGTAGACGCCAACAAGCCAGGAATGTGGTTAAACATTACCTCCGAGGCGTTACTTTGGGTTAGGTTAGGTTATATTACGTTATTGATGTTTATAAAGGTCTCAGGGAAACGTAGAGGCCAACAAGCCAGAAATGTGGTTAAACATTACCTCCGAGAAGTTACTTTGAGTTAGGTTAGGTTATATTACGTTATTGATGTATGTAAAAGCCCCACGGAAACGTAGAGGCCAACTCGCCAGGAATGTTGTCAAATATTAGTGCCGAGAGGTTGGGTTGTGTTAGGTTAGGTTATATTACGTTATTGGTGTATAGAAAGGCCCCACGGAGACGTAGAGGCCAGCTCGCAAGGAATGTTGTCAAATAATAGCGCCGAAAGGTTATGCTGGGTTAGGTTAGGTTATATTACGTTATTGATGTATATAAAAGTCCCACGGAGACGTAGAGGCCAACTCGCCAGGAATGTTATCAAACATTACCGCCGAGATGTTAGGTTGGGTTAGGTTAGGTTATATTACGTTATTGATGTATATAAAGGTCCCACGGAATTATAGAGGCCAACAAGCCAGGAATGTTGTCAAATATTAGTACCGAGATGTTAGGTTGGGTTAGATTAGGTTATATTACGTTATTGATGTATATAAAGGTCTCAGGGAAACGTAGAGGCCAACAAGCCAGAAATGTGGTTAAACATTACCTCCGAGACGTTACTTTGTGTTAGGTTAGGTTATATTACGTTATTGATGTATATAAAAGTCCCACGGATACGTAGAGGCCAACTCGCCAGGAATGTTGTCAAATATTAGTGCCGAGAGGCTGGGTTGTGTTAGGTTAGGTTATATTACGTTATTTATGTATATAAAGGCCCCACGGAAACGTAGAGGCCAACTACCCAGGAATGTTGTCAGATATTAGTACCGAAAGGTTAGGTTGGGTTAGGTTAGGTTATATTACGTTATTGATGTATATGAAGGTCCCACGGAGACGTAGAGGCCAACAAGCCAGGAATGTTGTTAAATATTAGTACCGAGATGTTAGGTTGGGTTAGGTTAGGTTATATTACGTTATTGATGTATATAAAGGTCTCAGGGAAACGTAGACGCCAACAAGCCAGGAATGTGGTTAAACATTACCTCCGAGGCGTTACTTTGGGTTAGGTTAGGTTATATTACGTTATTGATGTTTATAAAGGTCTCAGGGAAACGTAGAGGCCAACAAGCCAGAAATGTGGTTAAACATTACCTCCGAGACGTTACTTTGGGTTAGGTTAGGTTATATTACGTTATTGATGTATGTAAAAGCCCCACGGAAACGTAGAGGCAAACTCGCCAGGAATGTTGTCAAATAATAGCGCCGAAAAGTTAGGTTGGGTTAGGTTAGGTTATATTACGTTATTGATGTATATAAAAGTCCCACGGAGACGTAGAGGCCATCTCGCCAGGAATGTTGTCAAATAATAGCGCCGAGAGGTTAGGTTGGGTTATATAAGGGTATATTACGTTATTGATGGATATGAAGGTCTCACGGAGACGTAGAGGGCAACTCGTCAGGAATGTTGTCAAATATTACCGTCGAGATGATAGGTTGGGTTAGGTTTGGTTATATTACGTTATTGATGTATATGAAGGCCCCACGAAGACGTAGAGGCCAACTCGCCAGGAATGTTGTCAACTATTACCGCCGAGATGTTAGGTTGGGTTAGGTTAGGTTGTATTACGTTTTTGATGTATATAAAATTCCCAAGGAGACGTAGAGGCCAACTCGCCAGGAATGTTGTCAAATACTAGTACCGAGATGTTAGGTTGTGATAGGTTAAGTTATATTACGCTATTGATGTATATAAAAGTCCCTCGGAGACGTAGAGGCCAAATCGACAGGAATGTTGTCAAACAATAGCGCCGAGATCTTAGGTTGGGTTAGGTTAGGTTATGTTACGCTATTGGTGTATATAAAAGTCCCACGGAAACGTAGAGGCAAACTCGCCAGGAATGTTGTCAAATATTAGTGCCGAGAGGTTGGGTTGTGTTAGGTTAGGTTATATTACGTTATTGGTGTATATGAAGGCCCCACGGAGACGTAGAGGCCAGCTCGCAAGGAATGTTGTCAAATAATAGCGCCGAAAGGTTAGGCTGGGTTAGGTTAGGTTATATTACGTTATTGATGTATATAAAAGTCCCACGGAGACGTAGAGGCCAAATCGCCAGGAATGTTATCGAACATTACCGCCGAGATGTTAGGTTGGGTTAGGTTAGGTTATATTACGTTATTGATGTATATAAAGGTCCCACGGAATCATAGAGGCCAACAAGCCAGGAATGTTGTCAAATATTAGTACCGAGATGTTAGGTTGGGTTAGATTAGGTTATATTACGTTATTGATGTATATAAAGGTCTCAGGGAAACGTAGTGGGCAACAAGCCAGAAATGTGGTTAAACATTACCTCCGAGACGTTACTTTGGGTTAGGTTAGGTTATATTACGTTATTGATGTATATAAAAGTCCCACGGATACGTAGAGGCCAACTCGCCAGGAATGTTGTCAAATATTAGTGCCGAGAGGCTGGGTTGTGTTAGGTTAGGTTATATTACGTTATTTATGTATATAAAGGCCCCACGGAAACGTAGAGGCCAACTCCCCAGGAATGTTGTCAGATATTAGTACCGAAAGGTTAGGTTGGGTTAGGTTAGGTTATATTACGTTATTGATGTATATGAAGGTCCCACGGAGACGTAGAGGCCAACAAGCCAGGAATGTTGTTAAATATTAGTACCGAGATGTTAGGTTGGGTTAGGTTAGGTTATATTACGTTATTGATGTATATAAAGGTCTCAGGGAAACGTAGACGCCAACAAACCAGGAATGTGGTTAAACATTACCTCCGAGGCGTTACTTTGGGTTAGGTTAGGTTATATTACGTTATTGATGTTTATAAAGGTCTCAGGGAAACGTAGAGGCCAACAAGCCAGAAATGTGGTTAAACATTACCTCCGAGACGTTACTTTGGGTTAGGTTAGGTTATATTACGTTATTGATGTATATAAAAGTCCCACGGATACGTAGAGGCCAACTCGCCAGGAATGTTGTCAAATATTAGTGCCGAGAGGCTGGGTTGTGTTAGGTTAGGTTATATTACGTTATTTATGTATATAAAGGCCCCTCGGAAACGTAGAGGCCAACTCGCCAGGAATGTTGTCAAATATTAGTACCGAGAGGTTGGGTTGGGTTAGGGTAGGTTATATTACGTTATTGATGTATATAAAGGCCCCACGGAAAGGTAGAGGCCAACTCGCCAGAAATGTTGTCAAATAATAGCGCCGAAACGTTAGGTTGGGTTAGGATAGGCTATATTACGTTATTGATGTATATAAAAGTCCCACGGAGACGTAGAGGCCAATTCGGTTAGCAATGTTTTCAAATATTACCGCCGAGATGATAGGTTGGGTTAGGTTAAGTTAAATTACGTTATTGATGTATATGAAGGTCCCACGGAGACGTAGAGGCCAACTCGCCAGGAATGTTGCCAAATATTACCGCCGAGATGTTAGGTTGGGTTAGGTTAGGTTATATTACGTTTTTGATGTATATGAAGGCCCCACGAAGACGTAGAAGCCAACTCGACAGGAATGTTGTCAAATATTACCGCCGAGATGTTAGGTTGGGTTATAAAAGGTTATATTACGTTATTGATGGATATGAAGGTCTCACGAAGACGTAGAATCCAACAAGCCTGGAATGTGGTTAAACATTACCTCCGAGACGTTACTTTGGGTTAGGTTAGGTTATATTAGGTTATTGATGTATATAAAAGCCCCACGGAAACGTAGAGGCCAACTCGCCAGTAATGTTGTCAAATATTAGTGCCGAGAGGTTGGGTTGTGTTAGGTTAGGTTATATTACGTTATTGATGTATATAAAGGCCCCACGGAGACGTAGAGGCCAACTCGCCACGAATGTTGTCAAATATTACCGCCGAGATGTTAGATTGTGTTAGGTTAGGTTATATTACGTTTTTGATGTATATGAAGGCCCCACGGAGACGTAGAGGCCAACTCGACAGGAATGTTGTCAAATAATAGCGCCGAGAGGTTAGGTTGGGTTATAAAAGGTTATATTACGTTATTGATGGATATGAAGGTCTCACGGAGACGTAGAGGCCAACTCGCCAGGAATGTTGTCAAATAATAGCGCCGAAAGGTTAGGTTGGGTTAGGTTAGGTTATATTACGTTATTGATGTATATAAAAGTCCCACGGAGACGTAGAGGCCAACTCGCCAGGAATGTTGTCAAATAATAATATCGCCGAGAGGTTAGGTTGGGTTATATAAGGTTATATTACGTTATTGATGGATATGAAGGCCTTACGGAGACGTAGAGGCCAAATCGCCTGGAATGTTGTCAAATATTACCGCCGAGATGTTAGGGTGGGTTAGGTTAGGTTATATTACGTTATTGATGTATATAAAGGTCCCACGGAAACATAGAGGCCAACTCCCCAGGAATGTTGTCAGATATTACCGCCGAGATGTTAGGTTGGGTTAGGTTAGGTGATATTACGCTATTGATGTATATAAAATTCCCACGGAGACGTAGAGGCCAACTCGCCAGGAATGTTGTCAAATATTAGTACCGAAAGGTTAGGTTGGGTTAGGTTAGGTTATATTACGTTATTGATGTATATGAAGGTCCCACGGAGACGTAGAGGCCAACAAGCCAGGAATATTGTTAAATATTAGTACCGAGATGTTAGGTTGGGTTAGGTTAGGTTATATTACGTTATTGATGTATATAAAGGTCTCAGGGAAACGTAGACGCCAACAAGCCAGGAATGTGGTTAAACATTACCTCCGAGGCGTTACTTTGGGTTAGGTTAGGTTATATTACGTTATTGATGTTTATAAAGGTCTCAGGGAAACGTAGAGGCCAACAAGCCAGAAATGTGGTTAAACATTACCTCCGAGACGTTACTTTGAGTTAGGTTAGGTTATATTACGTTATTGATGTATGTAAAAGCCCCACGGAAACGTAGAGGCCAACTCGCCAGGAATGTTGTCAAATATTAGTGCCGAGAGGTTGGGTTGTGTTAGGTTAGGTTATATTACGTTATTGGTGTATAGAAAGGCCCCACGGAGACGTAGAGGCCAGCTCGCAAGGAATGTTGTCAAATAATAGCGCCGAAAGGTTAGGCTGGGTTAGGTTAGGTTATATTACGTTATTGATGTATATAAAAGTCCCACGGAGACGTAGAGGCCAACTCGCCAGGAATGTTATCAAACATTACCGCCGAGATGTTAGGTTGGGTTAGGTTAGGTTATATTACGTTATTGATGTATATAAAGGTCCCACGGAATTATAGAGGCCAACAAGCCAGGAATGTTGTCAAATATTAGTACCGAGATGTTAGGTTGGGTTAGATTAGGTTATATTACGTTATTGATGTATATAAAGGTCTCAGGGAAACGTAGAGGCCAACAAGCCAGAAATGTGGTTAAACATTACCTCCGAGACGTTACTTTGTGTTAGGTTAGGTTATATTACGTTATTGATGTATATAAAAGTCCCACGGATACGTAGAGGCCAACTCGCCAGGAATGTTGTCAAATATTAGTGCCGAGAGGCTGGGTTGTGTTAGGTTAGGTTATATTACGTTATTTATGTATATAAAGGCCCCACGGAAACGTAGAGGCCAACTACCCAGGAATGTTGTCAGATATTAGTACCGAAAGGTTAGGTTGGGTTAGGTTAGGTTATATTACGTTATTGATGTATATGAAGGTCCCACGGAGACGTAGAGGCCAACAAGCCAGGAATGTTGTTAAATATTAGTACCGAGATGTTAGGTTGGGTTAGGTTAGGTTATATTACGTTATTGATGTATATAAAGGTCTCAGGGAAACGTAGACGCCAACAAGCCAGGAATGTGGTTAAACATTACCTCCGAGGCGTTACTTTGGGTAAGGTTAGGTTATATTACGTTATTGATGTTTATAAAGGTCTCAGGGAAACGTAGAGGCCAACAAGCCAGAAATGTGGTTAAACATTACCTCCGAGACGTTACTTTGGGTTAGGTTAGGTTATATTACGTTATTGATGTATGTAAAAGCCCCACGGAAACGTAGAGGCAAACTCGCCAGGAATGTTGTCAAATAATAGCGCCGAAAAGTTAGGTTGGGTTAGGTTAGGTTATATTACGTTATTGATGTATATAAAAGTCCCACGGAGACGTAGAGGCCATCTCGCCAGGAATGTTGTCAAATAATAGCGCCGAGAGGTTAGGTTGGGTTATATAAGGATATATTACGTTATTGATGGATATGAAGGTCTCACGGAGACGTAGAGGGCAACTCGTCAGGAATGTTGTCAAACATTACCGCCCAGATGTTAGGTTGGGCTAGGTTAGGTTATATTACGTTTTTGATGTATATGAAGGCCCCACGGAGACGTAGAAGCCAACTCGACAGGAATGTTGTCAAATATTACCGCCGAGATGTTAGGTTGGGTTAGGTTAGGTTATATTACGTTTTTGATGTATATAAAATTCCCAAGGAGACGTAGAGGACAACTCGCCAGGAATGTTGTCAAATACTAGTACCGAGATGTTAGGTTGTGTTAGGTTAAGTTATATTACGCTATTGATGTATATAAAAGTCCCTCGGAGACGTAGAGGCCAACTCGACAGGAATGTTGTCAAATAATAGCGCCGAAAGGTTAGGTTGGGTTAGGTTAGGTTATATTACGTTATTGATGTATATAAAAGTCCCACGGATACGTAGAGGCCAACTCGACAGGAATGTTGTCAACTATTACCGCCGAGATGTTAGGTTGGCTTAGGTTAGGTTATATTACGTTATTGATGTATATAATGGTCCCACGGAGACGTAGAGGCCAACTCGTTAGGAATGTTTTCAAATATTACCGTCGAGATGATAGGTTGGGTTAGGTTTGGTTATATTACGTTATTGATGTATATGAAGGCCCCACGAAGACGTAGAGGCCAACTCGCCAGGAATGTTGTCAACTATTACCGCCGAGATGTTAGGTTGGGTTAGGTTAGGTTGTATTACGTTTTTGATGTATATAAAATTCCCAAGGAGACGTAGAGGCCAACTCGCCAGGAATGTTGTCAAATACTAGTACCGAGATGTTAGGTTGTGATAGGTTAAGTTATATTACGCTATTGATGGATATAAAAGTCCCTCGGAGACGTAGAGGCCAACTCGACAGGAATGTTGTCAAACAATAGCGCCGAGATCTTAGGTTGGGTTAGGTTAGGTTATGTTACGCTATTGGTGTATATAAAAGTCCCACGGAAACGTAGAGGCAAACTCGCCAGGAATGTTGTCAAATATTAGTGCCGAGAGGTTGGGTTGTGTTAGGTTAGGTTATATTACGTTATTGGTGTATATGAAGGCCCCACGGAGACGTAGAGGCCAGCTCGCAAGGAATGTTGTCAAATAATAGCGCCGAAAGGTTAGGCTGGGTTAGGTTAGGTTATATTACGTTATTGATGTATATAAAAGTCCCACGGAGACGTAGAGGCCAAATCGCCAGGAATGTTATCGAACATTACCGCCGAGATGTTAGGTTGGGTTAGGTTAGGTTATATTACGTTATTGATGTATATAAAGGTCCCACGGAATCATAGAGGCCAACAAGCCAGGAATGTTGTCAAATATTAGTACCGAGATGTTAGGTTGGGTTAGATTAGGTTATATTACGTTATTGATGTATATAAAGGTCTCAGGGAAACGTAGTGGCCAACAAGCCAGAAATGTGGTTAAACATTACCTCCGAGACGTTACTTTGGGTTAGGTTAGGTTATATTACGTTATTGATGTATATAAAAGTCCCACGGATACGTAGAGGCCAACTCGCCAGGAATGTTGTCAAATATTAGTGCCGAGAGGCTGGGTTGTGTTAGGTTAGGTTATATTACGTTATTTATGTATATAAAGGCCCCACGGAAACGTAGAGGCCAACTCCCCAGGAATGTTGTCAGATATTAGTACCGAAAGGTTAGGTTGGGTTAGGTTAGGTTATATTACGTTATTGATGTATATGAAGGTCCCACGGAGACGTAGAGGCCAACAAGCCAGGAATGTTGTTAAATATTAGTACCGAGATGTTAGGTTGGGTTAGGTTAGGTTATATTACGTTATTGATGTATATAAAGGTCTCAGGGAAACGTAGACGCCAACAAGCCAGGAATGTGGTTAAACATTACCTCCGAGGCGTTACTTTGGGTTAGGTTAGGTTATATTACGTTATTGATGTTTATAAAGGTCTCAGGGAAACGTAGAGGCCAACAAGCCAGAAATGTGGTTAAACATTACCTCCGAGACGTACTTTGGGTTAGGTTAGGTTATATTACGTTATTGATGTATGTAAAAGCCCCACGGATACGTAGAGGCAAACTCGCCAGGAATGTTGTCAAATAATAGCGCCGAAAAGTTAGGTTGGGTTAGGTTAGGTTATATTACGTTATTGATGTATATAAAAGTCCCACGGAGACGTAGAGGCCATCTCGCCAGGAATGTTGTCAAATAATAGCGCCGAGAGGTTAGGTTGGGTTATATAAGGATATATTACGTTATTGATGGATATGAAGGTCTCACGGAGACGTAGAGGGCAACTCGTCAGGAATGTTGTCAAACATTACCGCCCAGATGTTAGGTTGGGCTAGGTTAGGTTATATTACGTTTTTGATGTATATGAAGGCCCCACGGAGACGTAGAAGCCAACTCGACAGGAATGTTGTCAAATATTACCGCCGAGATGTTAGGTTGGGTTAGGTTAGGTTATATTACGTTTTTGATGTATATAAAATTCCCAAGGAGACGTAGAGGACAACTCGCCAGGAATGTTGTCAAATACTAGTACCGAGATGTTAGGTTGTGTTAGGTTAAGTTATATTACGCTATTGATGTATATAAAAGTCCCTCGGAGACGTAGAGGCCAACTCGACAGGAATGTTGTCAAATAATAGCGCCGAAAGGTTAGGTTGGGTTAGGTTAGGTTATATTACGTTATTGATGTATATAAAAGTCCCACGGATACGTAGAGGCCAACTCGACAGGAATGTTGTCAACTATTACCGCCGAGATGTTAGGTTGGCTTAGGTTAGGTTATATTACGTTATTGATGTATATAATGGTCCCACGGAGACGTAGAGGCCAACTCGTTAGGAATGTTTTTAAATATTACCGTCGAGATGATAGGTTGGGTTAGGTTTGGTTATATTACGTTATTGATGTATATGAAGGCCCCACGAAGACGTAGAGGCCAACTCGCCAGGAACGTTGTCAACTATTACCGCCGAGATGTTAGGTTGGGTTAGGTTAGGTTGTATTACGTTTTTGATGTATATAAAATTCCCAAGGAGACGTAGAGGCCAACTCGCCAGGAATGTTGTCAAATACTAGTACCGAGATGTTAGGTTGTGATAGGTTAAGTTATATTACGCTATTGATGTATATAAAAGTCCCTCGGAGACGTAGAGGCCAACTCGACAGGAATGTTGTCAAACAATAGCGCCGAGATCTTAGGTTGGGTTAGGTTAGGTTATGTTACGCTATTGGTGTATATAAAAGTCCCACGGAAACGTAGAGGCAAACTCGCCAGGAATGTTGTCAAATATTAGTGCCGAGAGGTTGGGTTGTGTTAGGTTAGGTTATATTACGTTATTGGTGTATATGAAGGCCCCACGGAGACGTAGAGGCCAGCTCGCAAGGAATGTTGTCAAATAATAGCGCCGAAAGGTTAGGCTGGGTTAGGTTAGGTTATATTACGTTATTGATGTATATAAAAGTCCCACGGAGACGTAGAGGCCAAATCGCCAGGAATGTTATCGAACATTACCGCCGAGATGTTAGGTTGGGTTAGGTTAGGTTATATTACGTTATTGATGTATATAAAGGTCCCACGGAATCATAGAGGCCAACAAGCCAGGAATGTTGTCAAATATTAGTACCGAGATGTTAGGTTGGGTTAGATTAGGTTATATTACGTTATTGATGTATATAAAGGTCTCAGGGAAACGTAGTGGCCAACAAGCCAGAAATGTGGTTAAACATTACCTCCGAGACGTTACTTTGGGTTAGGTTAGGTTATATTACGTTATTGATGTATATAAAAGTCCCACGGATACGTAGAGGCCAACTCGCCAGGAATGTTGTCAAATATTAGTGCCGAGAGGCTGGGTTGTGTTAGGTTAGGTTATATTACGTTATTTATGTATATAAAGGCCCCTCGGAAACGTAGAGGCCAACTCGCCAGGAATGTTGTCAAATATTAGTACCGAGAGGTTGGGTTGGGTTAGGGTAGGTTATATTACGTTATTGATGTATATAAAGGCCCCACGGAAAGGTAGAGGCCAACTCGCCAGAAATGTTGTCAAATAATAGCGCCGAAACGTTAGGTTGGGTTAGGATAGGCTATATTACGTTATTGATGTATATAAAAGTCCCACGGAGACGTAGAGGCCAATTCGGTTAGCAATGTTTTCAAATATTACCGCCGAGATGATAGGTTGGGTTAGGTTAAGTTAAATTACGTTATTGATGTATATGAAGGTCCCACGGAGACGTAGAGGCCAACTCGCCAGGAATGTTGCCAAATATTACCGCCGAGATGTTAGGTTGGGTTAGGTTAGGTTATATTACGTTTTTGATGTATATGAAGGCCCCACGAAGACGTAGAAGCCAACTCGACAGGAATGTTGTCAAATATTACCGCCGAGATGTTAGGTTGGGTTATAAAAGGTTATATTACGTTATTGATGGATATGAAGGTCTCACGAAGACGTAGAATCCAACAAGCCTGGAATGTGGTTAAACATTACCTCCGAGACGTTACTTTGGGTTAGGTTAGGTTATATTAGGTTATTGATGTATATAAAAGCCCCACGGAAACGTAGAGGCCAACTCGCCAGTAATGTTGTCAAATATTAGTGCCGAGAGGTTGGGTTGTGTTAGGTTAGGTTATATTACGTTATTGATGTATATAAAGGCCCCACGGAGACGTAGAGGCCAACTCGCCACGAATGTTGTCAAATATTACCGCCGAGATGTTAGATTGTGTTAGGTTAGGTTATATTACGTTTTTGATGTATATGAAGGCCCCACGGAGACGTAGAGGCCAACTCGACAGGAATGTTGTCAAATAATAGCGCCGAGAGGTTAGGTTGGGTTATAAAAGGTTATATTACGTTATTGATGGATATGAAGGTCTCACGGAGACGTAGAGGCCAACTCGCCAGGAATGTTGTCAAATAATAGCGCCGAAAGGTTAGGTTGGGTTAGGTTAGGTTATATTACGTTATTGATGTATATAAAAGTCCCACGGAGACGTAGAGGCCAACTCGCCAGGAATGTTGTCAAATAATAATATCGCCGAGAGGTTAGGTTGGGTTATATAAGGTTATATTACGTTATTGATGGATATGAAGGCCTTACGGAGACGTAGAGGCCAAATCGCCTGGAATGTTGTCAAATATTACCGCCGAGATGTTAGGGTGGGTTAGGTTAGGTTATATTACGTTATTGATGTATATAAAGGTCCCACGGAAACATAGAGGCAAACAAGCCACGAATGTTGTCAAATATTACAGCCGAGATGTTACGTTGGGTTAGGTTAGGTTATATTACGTTATTGACGTATATAAAGGTCCCACGGAATCATAGAGGCCAACAAGCCAGGAATGTTGTCAAATATTACAGCCGAGATGTTACGTTGGGTTATTTTAGGTTAAATTACGTTATTGATGGATATGAATGTCTCACGGAGACGTAGAGGCCAACGTGCCAGGAATGTTGTCAAATATTACAGCCGAGATGTTACGTTGGGTTAGGTTAGGTTATATTACGTTATTGATGTATATAAAAGTCCCACGGATACGTAGAGGCCAACTCGCCAGGAATGTTGTCAAATATTAGTGCCGAGAGGCTGGGTTGTGTTAGGTTAGGTTATATTACGTTATTTATGTATATAAAGGCCCCACGGAAACGTAGAGGCCAACTCCCCAGGAATGTTGTCAGATATTACCGCCGAGATGTTAGGTTGGGTTAGGTTAGGTGATATTACGCTATTGATGTATATAAAATTCCCACGGAGACGTAGAGGCCAACTCGCCAGGAATGTTGTCAAATATTAGTACCGAAAGGTTAGGTTGGGTTAGGTTAGGTTATATTACGTTATTGATGTATATGAAGGTCCCACGGAGACGTAGAGGCCAACAAGCCAGGAATGTTGTTAAATATTAGTACCGAGATGTTAGGTTGGGTTAGGTTAGGTTATATTACGTTATTGATGTATATAAAGGTCTCAGGGAAACGTAGACGCCAACAAGCCAGGAATGTGGTTAAACATTACCTCCGAGGCGTTACTTTGGGTTAGGTTAGGTTATATTACGTTATTGATGTTTATAAAGGTCTCAGGGAAACGTAGAGGCCAACAAGCCAGAAATGTGGTTAAACATTACCTCCGAGACGTTACTTTGAGTTAGGTTAGGTTATATTACGTTATTGATGTATGTAAAAGCCCCACGGAAACGTAGAGGCCAACTCGCCAGGAATGTTGTCAAATATTAGTGCCGAGAGGTTGGGTTGTGTTAGGTTAGGTTATATTACGTTATTGGTGTATAGAAAGGCCCCACGGAGACGTAGAGGCCAGCTCGCAAGGAATGTTGTCAAATAATAGCGCCGAAAGGTTAGGCTGGGTTAGGTTAGGTTATATTACTTTATTGATGTATATAAAAGTCCCACGGAGACGTAGAGGCCAACTCGCCAGGAATGTTATCAAACATTACCGCCGAGATGTTAGGTTGGGTTAGGTTAGGTTATATTACGTTATTGATGTATATAAAGGTCCCACGGAATTATAGAGGCCAACAAGCCAGGAATGTTGTCAAATATTAGTACCGAGATGTTAGGTTGGGTTAGATTAGGTTATATTACGTTATTGATGTATATAAAGGTCTCAGGGAAACGTAGAGGCCAACAAGCCAGAAATGTGGTTAAACATTACCTCCGAGACGTTACTTTGTGTTAGGTTAGGTTATATTACGTTATTGATGTATATAAAAGTCCCACGGATACGTAGAGGCCAACTCGCCAGGAATGTTGTCAAATATTAGTGCCGAGAGGCTGGGTTGTGTTAGGTTAGGTTATATTACGTTATTTATGTATATAAAGGCCCCACGGAAACGTAGAGGCCAACTACCCAGGAATGTTGTCAGATATTAGTACCGAAAGGTTAGGTTGGGTTAGGTTAGGTTATATTACGTTATTGATGTATATGAAGGTCCCACGGAGACGTAGAGGCCAACAAGCCAGGAATGTTGTTAAATATTAGTACCGAGATGTTAGGTTGGGTTAGGTTAGGTTATATTACGTTATTGATGTATATAAAGGTCTCAGGGAAACGTAGACGCCAACAAACCAGGAATGTGGTTAAACATTACCTCCGAGGCGTTACTTTGGGTTAGGTTAGGTTATATTACGTTATTGATGTTTATAAAGGTCTCAGGGAAACGTAGAGGCCAACAAGCCAGAAATGTGGTTAAACATTACCTCCGAGACGTTACTTTGGGTTAGGTTAGGTTATATTACGTTATTGATGTATATAAAAGTCCCACGGATACGTAGAGGCCAACTCGCCAGGAATGTTGTCAAATATTAGTGCCGAGAGGCTGGGTTGTGTTAGGTTAGGTTATATTACGTTATTTATGTATATAAAGGCCCCTCGGAAACGTAGAGGCCAACTCGCCAGGAATGTTGTCAAATATTAGTACCGAGAGGTTGGGTTGGGTTAGGGTAGGTTATATTACGTTATTGATGTATATAAAGGCCCCACGGAAAGGTAGAGGCCAACTCGCCAGAAATGTTGTCAAATAATAGCGCCGAAACGTTAGGTTGGGTTAGGATAGGCTATATTACGTTATTGATGTATATAAAAGTCCCACGGAGACGTAGAGGCCAATTCGGTTAGCAATGTTTTCAAATATTACCGCCGAGATGATAGGTTGGGTTAGGTTAAGTTAAATTACGTTATTGATGTATATGAAGGTCCCACGGAGACGTAGAGGCCAACTCGCCAGGAATGTTGCCAAATATTACCGCCGAGATGTTAGGTTGGGTTAGGTTAGGTTATATTACGTTTTTGATGTATATGAAGGCCCCACGGAGACGTAGAGGCCAACTCGCCACGAATGTTGTCAAATATTACCGCCGAGATGTTAGATTGTGTTAGGTTAGGTTATATTACGTTTTTGATGTATATGAAGGCCCCACGGAGACGTAGAGGCCAACTCGACAGGAATGTTGTCAAATAATAGCGCCGAGAGGTTAGGTTGGGTTATAAAAGGTTATATTACGTTATTGATGGATATGAAGGTCTCACGGAGACGTAGAGGCCAACTCGCCAGGAATATTGTCAAATAATAGCGCCGAAAGGTTAGGTTGGGTTAGGTTAGGTTATATTACGTTATTGATGTATATAAAAGTCCCACGGAGACGTAGAGGCCAACTCGCCAGGAATGTTGTCAAATAATAATATCGCCGAGAGGTTAGGTTGGGTTATATAAGGTTATATTACGTTATTGATGGATATGAAGGCCTTACGGAGACGTAGAGGCCAAATCGCCTGGAATGTTGTCAAATATTACCGCCGAGATGTTAGGGTGGGTTAGGTTAGGTTATATTACGTTATTGATGTATATAAAGGTCCCACGGAAACATAGAGGCAAACAAGCCACGAATGTTGTCAAATATTACAGCCGAGATGTTACGTTGGGTTAGGTTAGGTTATATTACGTTATTGACGTATATAAAGGTCCCACGGAATCATAGAGGCCAACAAGCCAGGAATGTTGTCAAATATTACAGCCGAGATGTTACGTTGGGTTATTTTAGGTTAAATTACGTTATTGATGGATATGAATGTCTCACGGAGACGTAGAGCCCAACGTGCCAGGAATGTTGTCAAATATTACAGCCGAGATGTTACGTTGGGTTAGGTTAGGTTATATTACGTTATTGATGTATATAAAAGTCCCACGGATACGTAGAGGCCAACTCGCCAGGAATGTTGTCAAATATTAGTGCCGAGAGGCTGGGTTGTGTTAGGTTAGGTTATATTACGTTATTTATGTATATAAAGGCCCCACGGAAACGTAGAGGCCAACTCCCCAGGAATGTTGTCAGATATTACCGCCGAGATGTTAGGTTGGGTTAGGTTAGGTGATATTACGCTATTGATGTATATAAAATTCCCACGGAGACGTAGAGGCCAACTCGCCAGGAATGTTGTCAAATATTAGTACCGAAAGGTTAGGTTGGGTTAGGTTAGGTTATATTACGTTATTGATGTATATGAAGGTCCCACGGAGACGTAGAGGCCAACAAGCCAGGAATGTTGTTAAATATTAGTACCGAGATGTTAGGTTGGGGTAGGTTAGGTTATATTACGTTATTGATGTATATAAAGGTCTCAGGGAAACGTAGACGCCAACAAGCCAGGAATGTGGTTAAACATTACCTCCGAGGCGTTACTTTGGGTTAGGTTAGGTTATATTACGTTATTGATGTTTATAAAGGTCTCAGGGAAACGTAGAGGCCAACAAGCCAGAAATGTGGTTAAACATTACCTCCGAGACGTTACTTTGAGTTAGGTTAGGTTATATTACGTTATTGATGTATGTAAAAGCCCCACGGAAACGTAGAGGCCAACTCGCCAGGAATGTTGTCAAATATTAGTGCCGAGAGGTTGGGTTGTGTTAGGTTAGGTTATATTACGTTATTGGTGTATAGAAAGGCCCCACGGAGACGTAGAGGCCAGCTCGCAAGGAATGTTGTCAAATAATAGCGCCGAAAGGTTAGGCTGGGTTAGGTTAGGTTATATTACGTTATTGATGTATATAAAAGTCCCACGGAGACGTAGAGGCCAACTCGCCAGGAATGTTATCAAACATTACCGCCGAGATGTTAGGTTGGGTTAGGTTAGGTTATATTACGTTATTGATGTATATAAAGGTCCCACGGAATTATAGAGGCCAACAAGCCAGGAATGTTGTCAAATATTAGTACCGAGATGTTAGGTTGGGTTAGATTAGGTTATATTACGTTATTGATGTATATAAAGGTCTCAGGGAAACGTAGAGGCCAACAAGCCAGAAATGTGGTTAAACATTACCTCCGAGACGTTACTTTGTGTTAGGTTAGGTTATATTACGTTATTGATGTATATAAAAGTCCCTCGGAGACGTAGAGGCCAACTCGACAGGAATGTTGTCAAACAATAGCGCCGAGATCTTAGGTTGGGTTAGGTTAGGTTATGTTACGCTATTGGTGTATATAAAAGTCCCACGGAAACGTAGAGGCAAACTCGCCAGGAATGTTGTCAAATATTAGTGCCGAGAGGTTGGGTTGTGTTAGGTTAGGTTATATTACGTTATTGGTGTATATGAAGGCCCCACGGAGACGTAGAGGCCAGCTCGCAAGGAATGTTGTCAAATAATAGCGCCGAAAGGTTAGGCTGGGTTAGGTTAGGTTATATTACGTTATTGATGTATATAAAAGTCCCACGGAGACGTAGAGGCCAAATCGCCAGGAATGTTATCGAACATTACCGCCGAGATGTTAGGTTGGGTTAGGTTAGGTTATATTACGTTATTGATGTATATAAAGGTCCCACGGAATCATAGAGGCCAACAAGCCAGGAATGTTGTCAAATATTAGTACCGAGATGTTAGGTTGGGTTAGATTAGGTTATATTACGTTATTGATGTATATAAAGGTCTCAGGGAAACGTAGTGGCCAACAAGCCAGAAATGTGGTTAGACATTACCTCCGAGACGTTACTTTGGGTTAGGTTAGGTTATATTACGTTATTGATGTATATAAAAGTCCCACGGATACGTAGAGGCCAACTCGCCAGGAATGTTGTCAAATATTAGTGCCGAGAGGCTGGGTTGTGTTAGGTTAGGTTATATTACGTTATTTATGTATATAAAGGCCCCTCGGAAACGTAGAGGCCAACTCGCCAGGAATGTTGTCAAATATTAGTACCGAGAGGTTGGGTTGGGTTAGGGTAGGTTATATTACGTTATTGATGTATATAAAGGCCCCACGGAAAGGTAGAGGCCAACTCGCCAGAAATGTTGTCAAATAATAGCGCCGAAACGTTAGGTTGGGTTAGGATAGGCTATATTACGTTATTGATGTATATAAAAGTCCCACGGAGACGTAGAGGCCAATTCGGTTAGCAATGTTTTCAAATATTACCGCCGAGATGATAGGTTGGGTTAGGTTAAGTTAAATTACGTTATTGATGTATATGAAGGTCCCACGGAGACGTAGAGGCCAACTCGCCAGGAATGTTGCCAAATATTACCGCCGAGATGTTAGGTTGGGTTAGGTTAGGTTATATTACGTTTTTGATGTATATGAAGGCCCCACGAAGACGTAGAAGCCAACTCGACAAGAATGTTGTCAAATATTACCGCCGAGATGTTAGGTTGGGTTAGGTTAGGTTATATTACGTTTTTGATGTATATAAAATTCCCAAGGAGACGTAGAGGCCAACTCGCCAGGAATGTTGTCAAATATTAGAACCGAGATGTTAGGTTGTGTTAGGTTCAGTTATATTACGTTATTGGTGTATATAAAGGCCCCACGGAGACGTAGAGGCCAACTCGCAAGGAATGTTGTCAAATAATAGCGCCGAAAAGTTAGGTAGGGTTAGGTTATGTTATATTACGTTATTGATGTATATAAAGGCCCCACGGAGAGGTAAAGGACAACTCGCCAGAAATGTTGTCAAATAATAGCGCCGAAAGGTTAGGTTGGGTTAGGTTAGGTTATATTACGTTATTGATGTATATAAAAGTCCCACGGATACGTAGAGGCCAACTCGCCAGGAATATTGTCAACTATTACCGCCGAGATGTTAGGTTGGGTTAGGTTAGTTTATATTACGTTATTGATGTATATAAAGGTCTCACGGAAACGTAGAGGCCAACTAGCCAGGAATGTGGTTAAACATTATCTCCGAGACGTTACTTTGGGTTAGGTTAGGTTATATTAGGTTATTGATGTATATAAAAGCCCCACGGAAACGTAGAGGCCAACTCGCCAGGAATGTTGTCAAATATTAGTGCCGAGAGGTTGGGTTGTGTTAGGTTAGGTTATATTACGTTATTGATGTATATAAAGGTCCCACGGAAACATAGAGGCAAACAAGCCAGGAATGTTGTCAAATATTACAGCCGAGATGTTACGTTGGGTTAGGTTAGGTTATATTACGTTATTGATGTATATAACAGTCCCACGGAGACGTAGAGGCCAACTCGCCAGGAATGTTATCAAACATTACCGCCGAGATGTTAGTTTGGGTTAGGTTAGGTTATATTACGTTATTGATGTATATAAAGGTCCCACGGAATCATAGAGGTCAACAAGCCAGGAATGTTGTCAAATATTAGTACCGAGATGTTAGGTTGGGTTAGATTAGGTTATATTACGTTATTGATGTACATAAAGATCTCAGGGAAACGTAGAGGCCAACAAGCCAGACATGTGGTTAAACATTACCTCCGAGACGTTACTTTGGGTTAGGTTAGGTTATATTACGTTATTGATGTATATAAAAGTCCCACGGATACGTAGAGGCCAACTCGCCAGGAATGTTGTCAAATATTAGTGCCGAGAGGCTGGGTTGTGTTAGGTTAGGTTATATTACGTTATTTATGTATATAAAGGCCCCACGGAAACGTAGAGGCCAACTACCCAGGAATGTTGTCAGATATTAGTACCGAAAGGTTAGGTTGGGTTAGGTTAGGTTATATTACGTTATTGATGTATATGAAGGTCCCACGGAGACGTAGAGACCAACAAGCCAGGAATGTTGTTAAATATTAGTACCGAGATGTTAGGTTGGGTTAGGTTAGGTTATATTACGTTATTGATGGATATGAAGGTCTCACGGAGACGTAGAGGGCAACTCGTCAGGAATGTTGTCAAACATTACCGCCCAGATGTTAGGTTGGGCTAGGTTAGGTTATATTACGTTTTTGATGTATATAAAATTCCCAAGGAGACGTAGAGGACAACTCGCCAGGAATGTTGTCAAATACTAGTACCGAGATGTTAGGTTGTGATAGGTTAAGTTATATTACGCTATTGATGTATATAAAAGTCCCTCGGAGACGTAGAGGCCAACTCGACAGGAATGTTGTCAAATAATAGCGCCGAAATGTTAGGTTGTGTTAGGTTAGGTTATGTTACGCTATTGATGTATATAAAAGTCCCACGGAAACGTAGAGGCAAACTCGCCAGGAATGTTGTCAAATATTAGTGCCGAGAGGTTGGGTTGTGTTAGGTTAGGTTATATTACGCTATTGATGTATATAAAGGCCCCACGGAGACGTAGAGGCCAACTCGCCAGGAATGTTGTCAAATAATAGCGCCGAGAGGTTAGGTTGGGTTATATAAGGTTATATTACGTTATTGATGTATATAAAAGTCCCACGGAGACGTAGAGGCCAACTCGACAGGAATGTTGTCAAACAATAGCGCCGAGATCTTAGGTTGGGTTAGGTTAGGTTATGTTACGCTATTGATGTATATAAAAGTCCCACGGAAACGTAGAGGCAAACTCGCCAGGAATGTTGTCAAATATTAGTGCCGAGAGGTTGGGTTGTGTTAGGTTAGGTTATATTACGTTATTGGTGTATATGAAGGCCCCACGGAGACGTAGAGGCCAACTCGCAAGGAATGTTGTCAAATAATAGCGCCAAAAAGTTAGGTTGGGTTAGGTTAGGTTATGTTACGCTATTGATGTATATAAAAGTCCCACGGAAACGTAGAGGCCAACTCGCCAGGAATGTTGTCAGATATTACCGCCGAGATGTTAGGTTGGGTTAGGTTAGGTTATATTACGTTTTTGATGTATATAAAATTCCCAAGGAGACGTAGAGGCCAACTCGCCAGGAATGTTGTCAAATACTAGTACCGAGATGTTAGGTTGTGTTAGGTTAAGTTATATTACGCTATTGATGTATATAAAAGTCCCTCGGGGACGTAGAGGCCAACTCGACAGGAATGTTGTCCAATAATAGCGCCGAAAGGTTAGGTTGTGTTAGGTTAGGTTATATTACGCTATTGATGTATATAAAGGCCCCACGGAGACGTAGAGGCCAACTCGCCAGGAATGTTGTCAAATAATAGCGGCGAGAGGTTAGGTTGGGTTATATAAGGTTATATTACGTTATTGATGGATATGAAGGTCTCACGGAGACGTAGAGGCCAATTTGCCAGGAATGTTGTCAACTATTACCGCCGAGATGTTAGGTTGGGTTAGGTTAGGTTATATTACGTTATTGATGTATATAAAAGCCCCACGGAAACGTAGAGGCAAACTCCCCAGGAATGTTGTCAGATATTAGTACCGAAAGGATAGGTTGGGTTAGGTTAGGTTATATTACGTTATTGATGTATATGAAGATCCCACGGAGACGTAGAGGCCAACAAGCCAGGAATGTTGTCAAATATTACCGCCGAGATGTTAGGTTGGGTTAGGTTAGGTTATATTACGTTTTTGATGTATATAAAATTCCCAAGGAGACGTAGAGGCCAACTCGCCAGGAATGTTGTCAAATATTAGTGCCGAGAGGCTGGGTTGTGTTAGGTTAGGTTATATTACGTTATTTATGTATATAAAGGCCCCACGGAAACGTAGAGGCAAACTCCCCAGGAATGTTGTCAGATATTAGTACCGAAAGGATAGGTTGGGTTAGGTTAGGTTATATTACGTTATTGATGTATATGAAGATCCCACGGAGACGTAGAGGCCAACAAGCCAGGAATGTTGTTAAATATTAGTACCGAGATGTTAGGTTGGGTTAGGTTAGGTTATATTACGTTATTGATGTATATAAAGGTATCAGGGAAACGTAGACGCCAACAAGCCAGGAATGTGGTTAAACATTACCTCCGAGGCGTTACTTTGGGTTAGGTTAGGTTGTATTACGTTATTGATGTTTATAAAGGTCTCAGGGAAACGTAGAGGCCAACAAGCCAGAAATGTGGTTAAACATTACCTCCGAGACGTTACTTTGGGTTAGGTTAGGTTATATTACGTTATTGATGTATGTAAAAGCCCCACGGAAACGTAGAGGCAAACTCGCCAGGAATGTTGTCAAACATTACCGCCCAGATGTTAGGTTGGGCTAGGTTAGTTTATATTACGTTTTTTATGTATATGAAGGCCCCACGGAGACGTAGAAGCCAACTCGACAGGAATGTTGTCAAATATTACCGCCGAGATGTTAGGTTGGGTTAGGTTAGGTTATATTACGTTTTTGATGTATATAAAATTCCCAAGGAGACGTAGAGGCCAACTCGCCAGGAATGTTGTCAAATACTAGTACCGAGATGTTAGGTTGTGATAGGTTAAGTTATATTACGCTATTGATGTATATAAAAGTCCCTCGGAGACGTAGAGGCCAACTCGACAGGAATGTTGTCAAATAATAGCGCCGAAATGTTAGGTTGTGTTAGGTTAGGTTATGTTACGCTATTGATGTATATAAAAGTCCCACGGAAACGTAGAGGCAAACTCGCCAGGAATGTTGTCAAATATTAGTGCCGAGAGGTTGGGTTGTGTTAGGTTAGCTTATATTACGCTATTGATGTATATAAAGGCCCCACGGAGACGTAGAGGCCAACTCGCCAGGAATGTTGTCAAATAATAGCGCCGAGAGGTTAGGTTGGGTTATATAAGGTTATATTACGTTATTGATGTATATAAAAGTCCCACGGAGACGTAGAGGCCATCTCGCTAGGAATGTTGTCAAATAATAGCGCCGAGAGGTTAGGTTGGGTTATATAAGGTTATATTACGTTATTGATGGATATGAAGGTCTCACGGAGACGTAGAGGGCAACTCGTCAGGAATGTTGTCAAACATTACCGCCGAGATGTTAGGTTGGGTTAGGTTAGGTTATATTACGTTTTTGATGTATATAAAATTCCCAAGGAGTCGTAGAGGCCAACTCGCCAGGAATGTTGTCAAATACTAGTACCGAGATGTTAGGTTGTGTTAGGTTAAGTTATGTTATGCTATTGATGTATATAAAAGTCCCTCGGAGACGTAGAGGCCAACTCGACAGGAGTGTTGTCAAATAATAGCGCCGAAAGGTTAGGTTGGGTTAGGTTAGGTTATATTACGTTATTGATGTATATAAAAGTCCCACGGATACGTAGAGGCCAACTCGCCAAGAATGTTGTCAACTATTACCGCCGAGATGTTAGGTTGGGTTAGGTTAGGTTATATTACGTTTTTGATGTATATAAAATTCCCAAGGAGACGTAGAGGCCAACTCGCCAGGAATGTTGTCAAATACTAGTACCGAGATGTTAGGTTGTGATAGGTTAAGTTATATTACGCTATTGATGTATATAAAAGTCCCTCGGAGACGTAGAGGCCAACTCGACAGGAATGTTGTCAAATAATAGCGCCGAAATGTTAGGTTGTGTTAGGTTAGGTTATATTACGCTGTTGATGTATATAAAGGCCCCACGGAGACGTAGATGCCAATTCGCCAGGAATGTTGTCAACTATTACCGCCGAGATGTTAGGTTGGGTTAGGTTAGGTTATATTATGTTATTGATGTATATAAAGGTCTCACGGAAACGTAGAGGCCAACAAGCCAGGAATGTGGTTAAACATTACCTCCGAGACGTTACTTTGGGTTAGGTTCGGTTATATTACGTTATTGATGTATATAAAAGCCCCACGGAAACGTAGCAGCCAACTCGCCAGGAATGTTGTCAAATATTAGTGCCGAGAGGCTGGGTTGTGTTAGGTTAGGTTATATTACGTTATTTATGTATAAAAAGGCTCCACGGAGACGTAGAGGCCAACTCGCCAGGAATGTTGTCAGATATTACCGCCGAGATGTTAGGTTGGGTTAGGTTAGGTTATATTACGTTATTCATGTATATAAAATTCCCACGGAGACGTAGAGGCCAACTCGCCAGGAATGTTGTCAAATATTAGTACCGAGATGTTAGGTTGTGTTAGGTTAGGTTATATTACGTTATTGATGTATATGAAGATCCCACGGAGACGTAGAGGCCAACAAGCCAGGAATGTTGTTAAATATTAGTACCGAGATGTTAGGTTGGGTTAGGTTAGGTTATATTACGTTATTGATGTATATAAAGGTATCAGGGAAACGTAGACGCCAACAAGCCAGGAATGTGGTTAAACATTACCTCCGAGGCGTTACTTTGGGTTAGGTTAGATTGTATTACGTTATTGATGTTTATAAAGGTCTCAGGGAAACGTAGAGGCCAACAAGCCAGAAATGTGGTTAAACATTACCTCCGAGACGTTACTTTGGGTTAGGTTAGGTTATATTACGTTATTGATGTATGTAAAAGCCCCACGGAAACGTAGAGGCAAACTCGCCAGGAATGTTGTCAAACATTACCGCCCAGATGTTAGGTTGGGCTAGGTTAGTTTATATTACGTTTTTGATGTATATGAAGGCCCCACGGAGACGTAGAAGCCAACTCGTCAGGAATGTTGTCAAACATTACCGCCGAGATGTTAGGTTGGGTTAGGTTAGGTTATATTACGTTTTTGATGTATATAAAATTCCCAAGGAGACGTAGAGGCCAACTCGCCAGGAATGTTGTCAAATATTAGTGCCGAGAGGCTGGGTTGTGTTAGGTTAGGTTATATTACGTTATTTATGTATATAAAGGCCCCACGGAAACGTAGAGGCAAACTCCCCAGGAATGTTGTCAGATATTAGTACCGAAAGGATAGGTTGGGTTAGGTTAGGTTATATTACGTTATTGATGTATATGAAGATCCCACGGAGACGTAGAGGCCAACAAGCCAGGAATGTTGTTAAATATTAGTACCGAGATGTTAGGTTGGGTTAGGTTAGGTTATATTACGTTATTGATGTATATAAAGGTATCAGGGAAACGTAGACGCCAACAAGCCAGGAATGTGGTTAAACATTACCTCCGAGGCGTTACTTTGGGTTAGGTTAGGTTGTATTACGTTATTGATGTTTATAAAGGTCTCAGGGAAACGTAGAGGCCAACAAGCCAGAAATGTGGTTAAACATTACCTCCGAGACGTTACTTTGGGTTAGGTTAGGTTATATTACGTTATTGATGTATGTAAAAGCCCCACGGAAACGTAGAGGCAAACTCGCCAGGAATGTTGTCAAACATTACCGCCCAGATGTTAGGTTGGGCTAGGTTAGTTTATATTACGTTTTTTATGTATATGAAGGCCCCACGGAGACGTAGAAGCCAACTCGACAGGAATGTTGTCAAATATTACCGCCGAGATGTTAGGTTGGGTTAGGTTAGGTTATATTACGTTTTTGATGTATATAAAATTCCCAAGGAGACGTAGAGGCCAACTCGCCAGGAATGTTGTCAAATACTAGTACCGAGATGTTAGGTTGTGATAGGTTAAGTTATATTACGCTATTGATGTATATAAAAGTCCCTCGGAGACGTAGAGGCCAACTCGACAGGAATGTTGTCAAATAATAGCGCCGAAATGTTAGGTTGTGTTAGGTTAGGTTATGTTACGCTATTGATGTATATAAAAGTCCCACGGAAACGTAGAGGCAAACTCGCCAGGAATGTTGTCAAATATTAGTGCCGAGAGGTTGGGTTGTGTTAGGTTAGCTTATATTACGCTATTGATGTATATAAAGGCCCCACGGAGACGTAGAGGCCAACTCGCCAGGAATGTTGTCAAATAATAGCGCCGAGAGGTTAGGTTGGGTTATATAAGGTTATATTACGTTATTGATGTATATAAAAGTCCCACGGAGACGTAGAGGCCATCTCGCTAGGAATGTTGTCAAATAATAGCGCCGAGAGGTTAGGTTGGGTTATATAAGGTTATATTACGTTATTGATGGATATGAAGGTCTCACGGAGACGTAGAGGGCAACTCGTCAGGAATGTTGTCAAACATTACCGCCGAGATGTTAGGTTGGGTTAGGTTAGGTTATATTACGTTTTTGATGTATATAAAATTCCCAAGGAGTCGTAGAGGCCAACTCGCCAGGAATGTTGTCAAATACTAGTACCGAGATGTTAGGTTGTGTTAGGTTAAGTTATGTTATGCTATTGATGTATATAAAAGTCCCTCGGAGACGTAGAGGCCAACTCGACAGGAGTGTTGTCAAATAATAGCGCCGAAAGGTTAGGTTGGGTTAGGTTAGGTTATATTACGTTATTGATGTATATAAAAGTCCCACGGATACGTAGAGGCCAACTCGCCAAGAATGTTGTCAACTATTACCGCCGAGATGTTAGGTTGGGTTAGGTTAGGTTATATTACGTTTTTGATGTATATAAAATTCCCAAGGAGACGTAGAGGCCAACTCGCCAGGAATGTTGTCAAATACTAGTACCGAGATGTTAGGTTGTGATAGGTTAAGTTATATTACGCTATTGATGTATATAAAAGTCCCTCGGAGACGTAGAGGCCAACTCGACAGGAATGTTGTCAAATAATAGCGCCGAAATGTTAGGTTGTGTTAGGTTAGGTTATATTACGCTGTTGATGTATATAAAGGCCCCACGGAGACGTAGATGCCAATTCGCCAGGAATGTTGTCAACTATTACCGCCGAGATGTTAGGTTGGGTTAGGTTAGGTTATATTATGTTATTGATGTATATAAAGGTCTCACGGAAACGTAGAGGCCAACAAGCCAGGAA